>JADLZN010006611.1:0-35677 GCA_018155175.1 Sinocyclocheilus anophthalmus | reverse complement strand
AGGAAATAGCGGAGGAGGGCAAAGAAGCTGAGGCTGAGCCTTCCCAATTCTCCTGCCCTGCGTATGATGAGCTTTTGGAAATTATGGATCGCGCCACGGCGAGGCTTTACTTGCCGTGAAGCGGGTGAAAAAGTGAAGTCGTGAAATATCTCGATGAATGTTATTTTTCTGGCCATAACCCTCCAGCTAAGGTGAGCCTTCTTTTCTTCCTGTTTTTCATATAAAGATTGAGACGGAATGGAAGAGGCCGTTTTTTCTTCACGCATCCATAGATTCCAGCACACAAGTTATGCCAACATCGATGCAATGCACAAAAGCGGTTATGAGAAGATGCCCCAATAGAGAGACGCTGGTCAGCTATCTCTATGGGTGAGACGTCCTCTAAGACTCCCTTCCTTGACATCTCGCTCGGATGCCAGGGCATACGCAGCAGCAGCAGGTCGGGCTGTCGCTTCATTGCACACGATGGTGATGCTTCAAGCATATCAGGCTTACCGGCTGAAGGACCGGGATAGAAGTCAAGGTCTGAGCCCGAACAACCCAGGGGCCCTAGCCCGTCTCAGTTTGGGGATCAGAGACTGGCTCAGAAGGCTAATGTCACGGCTCGCGCTCCTCCCCCGCCCACGTGTAGGGGTGGGAAGAATCGCGGGTCAAAGGAAGGTAAAAGACCTAAGGGATGTGATCCAAACAAGGGGATAGTCCGGATCAGAGGTGATACCTCAGTATCTACTCATTCCGGGGGTTCTACATCTGCCCTTATCTCACCTCCTAAATTAACCTGTAACACCATCATCTCCCCTGACCGAGGTTTAGGTGGGAATTTCCTCATATAGTCGCCTAGGCTAGACGACTATAGATTGATTGGTTCTCAAGGCTTCATAGTGACCATCTATGATGGTCCGGGTCTAGAGGATTCTTCGACAAGAGCTACGACCGCAGGAACCAGGTGGGGTGAGTACGATCCATGTTCTAAAAATTAATGTATATATAAATATATATCGTATGTGCTAAGAAACTGGTGGGTTGTGGTGTGTATAACAGTATGCTAGTTTACTTTGCAGTGTTTCCGGGACCGGTGGTTTCTGTCACTTTTTCGTGGGTAGTTCCTCGCTGGGCACCCCCGGGCTGGTCAGAAAAAACCGGAGTGTGGATCGAACTTGCAGTTGTGAGTTAACTCGTCGATATATGTCCAGACGTTAAGTAAGCCGGTTTTCGGCTTCATATTTCCTGGATCATGCGGCCATAACACAGGATTCTGTGGGAGCCTTCGTGATCATCGGGCCCCCGGTGCGTCACTGCAAAAATTTCCTGGACGTCAGGGCTGGGGTTACGCTTTCATGCTACACTGACTGGTCTACCGTATCTGGGTCGACCTGAGGGGTTTTTCCCGATCACCAGTATATCCTCTTGAAGCATCACCCCCCTCACCAGTGAGGGTTATTGTGAGTATGATGTTTATTTCGAGCGTTAATCCTCTCTGAGGAATTGGATTCCTCACTCCATGGGCTGTCATCGTGGTAGTATTGAGCAGTGCTCCCATTTATCAAAGGGTTACCTGGAATGAGCAACATTATCCTCTGAATTCGGAGTTCTCCTCTCACTTGAGAAGGTTGAGTTCTCTGTATCTCCAGAGTGCCTGGATCCAGCAGAATCAGTTGAATTAGGCCTTTCCTCTGCCTCCCTGATGCGCTGAGGGTTTGGCTAGCTTGCAGTATGCTTACACTTCTGATTTTACAATCACGCTGTAGCGAGCCCCCCTCTCGCTGAGAGCTGGCTTTGTGCTCCCTCAGCCAAGGTAAACAACTGCTAGCGTTCCAGCATTGGAACGAGGTCGAGCCCCCTTCTCGACTGAGAACAAGGTGTGTTGCTCCCACAGCTAAGTAAACAATTGCTAGCTGTTCCAGCTTTGGAACACGCTGCAGGTCGAGCCCCATCTCGGATTGAGAACTGAGTGTGTTGCTCCATCAGCTGAATAACTGCTAGCTGTTCCAACCATGGGAACATGCTGTAGGTTGATCTCCCTCTCCATTGAGAGCTGGATGTTCCCCCCCAGCTACAGATTTACTGCTAGCCACTCCAGAATTATAGCCGTAGATATAGCGTCTGGGGATACGCTATTTTATCTATGGGCTGCTCTTTCAGGGTGCCACGAGAACCCCTAGAACGGTATTCAAGTGTGTGCACGTTATGCTTTGCCCACTTTTCTAAAAATCCTGTATGGTAAGAGCTACGCGCAAGACTTCTTGCTCTTTTTGAGTGGTTTAAAACCCCAGTTCCACCTTGGGCACCATTCTTCCTATGTATCCTCTGGATACCTAATTAACAGGGTATTGCTACTAAGGATCTGTCGAGACAGTTCCTTCAGCACATGCAAAAAGAAACGTGCGGTAGCCCCTGTGTGACAAGACTAGTATGATTCTAGGCTCTTAGCTGTATTCCCTTAAAAGGAATCTATCCTGATTCCAAGTCTTGAGCTCTACCCCAGGCCCAGGAGTCTTGCCCTAACAGGTAAGTATTTTGGGGTATGTAGCCTAGGCCTTTGGCCATAGGGAATAACGTCACTGACAGCAGTCTAACGTCCCAGGGACGACTGCCATAGCAATATGGTAGAGTTGGTACATAGTGCTCGCCATGGTTTCTGGCAGCTCCCCTCAGCATGGTGGCGTGGGTATATCGTTCCCCATAGCGACACCTAGAGGACGCATTTCGAAGTTCCCTTGAAAGGGAACGTCTAAGGTTACTTATGTAACCATGGTTCCCTGAGTAGGGGAACGAGACACTGCGTCCTCTAGGTTCTTGCCATGCTGCGGACGCAAGCTTCAGACGAAGAAGTGAATGATGTGTAGCTCCCAGCGCCTATTTATACTATAGTCGCACCGGTAGTGACGTCATGGCTGTCGCCGGCCAACGAGTTGGTGTTTTTCAATGTATGCTTCAGACACAGGGTCACGACGAGGCGTTCCCCATAGCGCCCCTAGAGGACGCAGTGTCTCGTTCACACTCAGGGAACCATGGTTACATAAGTAACCGGAGATGGACGTTTTGTGAAAATGTTGAAATGGAGTATTAGAACCGATCATTGAAATTCATAAGATCAGACTCAAAAGAACAATTCATTCACAAATCAGACATTGCTACACAAATGGCTTAAAGAGATCACTTTTGAAGCTTAAAAGCTCCGGTGTATATTGATTGTAATTATATGGGGAAAAGCAACCAGTACATTCTTCAAAAATTCTCCTTTTATGTTGAGACAAAAAGAAAGCAAACAGGTTTGGATTGCGAAATGATTCAAAAATGTATTTTTGGATGTGAAACTATCCTTTAAACCAATGGATAGAACCGTCAGCATAGCCAAAAATCACCTCATATTATCTTAATGGACAATTCAGTAGCCCCAGCTTTAAAAAAATACAATAAAAATAGTGCAGTCTAAATAATAAATAACAACCAGAAAAGTTCATATTATGACACGTCAAATAAATGCAGGTCAGCACACAGACCTTGCGCCTCATTTACGTGTAAGACCTAAAGTCATTGTATACACTGGAGCTTCTCCAAATGTACGCCGTAGTCGGTGGTGAGACACGGCTTACTTCAGGACGAAACTATGCAGTGAGCCATTACTGAGTCAACTGAAGTATAAGCAGCAATAGTGGGCCTCTTCTAAGTGTTTTCATTTAAACAAGAACACAGACCTTTTTCCCCTGTAAAAACAGCACCACCAGCACTAGATTCAGATATCAGTCAGATACAACACTCAAACCATGATAAAGCTTCACAATCTTACTTTTGCCTAAGGAATTCAGTTCATTGCATCATATCTGCTCCCTTTAGAGTTCTCAAACGTGGTCTGTGATGCATTACTAAACATGCAACTGCAGAAATGGTTGGACCTGTCAGATTCTGACTTACTGATGGCAGCTGTGCCATTCCCAGGTGTAGCGAGGCCTGCTGGGAAGGAAGTCGGAGGTTCCTTGGTTCTTGACTCGCTGCGGGAATCTCAGCAACATACGCGTGTCGTAGTCTCTCACGCTGGATCTGTATGCAGTGCTGCTCGACAAAAACAGCCCAGCGGTTACAAAATATCAGACATTCCTTAAGTTTCTCATTTTGTCCTAACAGCTTTCAGAATGTGTATCTTGGCCCCGTGGCCACATTTCAAGTGCACATGGAACAACTACAGATGCACGTTTCCAAAGAAACTACTGGACTATTTTCTGCGTGCCCCAGTAATGTGTTTCGCAGTCATGCATGTGATCATTTTTCCATGTAAACAGCTTTATGTGAAATCTGTTTGTAGAGTTTCTAACTTCCCATCGTGGCAGGACTTTTCGTTTAATTCGTTCCCCTCTCACCGAGCTGGTTTGAGTTATAGGATGTTCCTACCACATGGGTTTTAAATAGGTTCTCATGACTCATCGATTACACTTGGAGGAATGCGAGGTCGCTAACTCTCTCTAGGTGCAGCACTGCACCAAAAATCTTGATTACGTTCTTCTGTTTTATATCAGCAATAGTACCTCGCCAAGCAGTTTTCCTCAGCGGCGCATCTGAGATTGTACATTGGAACTCTCTGCACATAGGCGGATGCTTGGATATAGTATGGGTCTCCAACAAGATCAGGCAAACCTATGAAACACGGAAATGTTTTATTAAAAGATACAAGAAAATGTACAGAATTCAAATAAAAATACAAGATAATTATTTTAAAACAGCTTATACTAGCCTGACCACCTGCCAAGTTCTCAAAACCCCTCGAAGAACCATCAGACCACCCTGACAAGCAAACCACCTTAGCCTGTTTTTTTTTCTGCAAGGATGCCATTATTTTAACCCAAGAGTTTCAATTAAATTAAACACATGTAATTAAAATACAAGAGGAGGATCCGATGGCGTCATGCTCTTTTTTTTTTTTTTAAATAGGTGCCGAATATTTTTAACACTTTTTTTAACTTTATATTTCTTCATATAGCTTGAATGGTATAGTTTCATAAATGGTGGACAGATTATGCATTTTGCCACTGGATGAGATTGACCAAAATTAGACATTCGAACTGTTGATTTCTAACACAACATTGCAAATCATTCTTAATCCAGAGTAGCCTATTATGCAACGTAATAATCAAATATCAAATTAATAGTATTTTTATTTGTTTATGTGGAAAGTTGCCCTATTATTTATTTATTTTGGGAAGTTGCCAAATCCACCAAAAATATAAGGTATGAATAAGCATGATGCTAAAATTGCAGAAAGTAAAGACAGACGACAGACAGACAGGACAGACAGAAGCAGACAGATAGATAGAAAGATCGATAGATAGATAGATATCGATAGATAGAAAGATAGATAGATACAGAAGATAGATAAAGAGACAGACAGATAGATAGATAGATAGATAGATAGATAGATAGATAGATAGATAGATAGATAGATAAACAGACAGACAGACAGACAGACAGACAAATGACAGACAGATAGAAGGATAGATAGAAGTCGATAGAAGATAGATAGCAGGATAGATAAAGGCCAGACAGATGAGATCGATAGATAGATAGATTAGATAGATCGCTAGAAGAGAGATAAACAGAACAGAAGGAAGAAAGACAGATGATAGATAGATGATAGATAATAGGGGGGGTAAAATTTGGTGAAAAGATAGGACTAGATAGATAAGATAGATAGGATAGATAGATAGACAGGACAGGACAGGACAGGACAGACAGACAGATAGATAGATAGATAGATAGACAGATAGATAGATAGATAGATAGACAGACAGACAGACAGGACCGCCCCCCCACCCCCCCTCCCCCGCCCCTCCCCCCCCCCCCCCCCCCCCCCCCCCCCCCCCCCCCCCCCCCCCCCCCCCCCCCCCCCCCCCCCCCCCCCCAGAAGATAGATAGGATAGATAGAGCGATAGATAGTAGGATAGATAGATAGATAGATAGATAAAAACAGACAGACAGACAGACAGACAGATAGATAGATAGATAGACAGAAAGATAGATAGATGACAGACAGACAGACAGACAGACAGACAGACAGACAGACAGACAGACAGACAGGACAGAGGATCGATAGTATAGATAGATAGACTAGATAGATAGATGATAGATAATAGTAGATAGTAGATAGATAGATGAAGTCGGTCCTACCATACGAGGAAGTATCTTGTGCCATATCCCGGGCGCGGTGCAGGACGAGGTCTCTCGTACGTGTCATAATAGTTATAAGACGGGTTGTCCGGGTCAGTAGACTTGTATGGGTTGTAAGGATCATCTCCAACCATCCTTTCATCGTCCAGCGCGGGTCTGTCGGTGCCGTTGACTGATGTTTGCAGCTGCTCCGTCTGATTCCTGCGGCCGCGTGATCCTCTGGCGCGCGCTCCACCTGATAACCAGCGCGCACCGATACCTGTCTGCAAGCGCGCGGAGCGGCTCTGGGAGGCTCGCGAAGAAGAAGCAGAAGAAGAAGCAGAAGAAGAAGCAGAAGCAGCAGCTGCTGAGCCGTCGGTTCTCGTGGCCGCATCATCGTTGCGGACGATGGCTATCGGCCTGGCTTGCGTCTGCTCTTTGTTTCCGTCTCGTTTTAACGGTGGCTGATATTCCGAGCCTTGACTTAATATACTAAAGAGTTTGCCGTTGTGCTGCCATTGTATGGTTTGTCTGAGATCTGACGCTCCACTGTTGCCCTGACGCTGAGAAAGACCAGTTTGTACAATGCAACTTAATAAACACACATGCGCAAATGCGTAAATTAAGGTGTCAATTAAACTCGTACTCATTTTTTATGCTAAATTGGCTTCTCCAGTTCTTCTGCTTGCCGACGTTCCAGTAACTGAATTTGGGGAAACAATACAATTGGGCTAAGTTGTGCTCTTTCATAAAGCTTGCTTGTAAATTAAAAAACTAGCCTAATAGATTAAATTAAATCAATTGAGACTTACATAACGGAAAGGTGAGATCTCAGTGCGACCTCCTATTGCTCTGCACTTGGACTAACTGATGCGCAAGTGAGAGGGAGGAGGAGCTGAATTTTTAAAAGTTTCTTGTTATACAGCCCGGAACGGAAAGCCCGTTCGAATGAAACTGTAAAGCGTTGTGATTTAACATGTCCAAAAAGAAATATGTGAACGAATTTGTGAAAAAAAAAAAAAAAAAAAAAAAAAAAAGACTTAAAAACTGTGTCATCGGATCCCCTTACTCAGTGCAAAATGTAGTGAATTTTGCTCAGTGCAATGCATTCATATTGCATACACTATCATTAATTAGTAAGATAAAAGTAAAAAAGGAAACTAGTTATAAGAATTGCCAGTGCATGTTTTCTCAAAAACAAACAAACAAGTGTAACCATCAAATAAAACATAGGCTACTAAACTGCTTTATTGTTCCTGCATGCATATTTTAATCAGTATTTTCAAAACATATTTATAAATAAATAATAAATAAAAGAAAGTAGCCAACTTACAGTTTGTTACTTTTTTTAATTTTAAAAAATGTTATATAAAAGGTAATTCTTTTTATAATAAATACAGATACTATAAAAAAGTTTCAGATCATTGCGTTTTCTTCAAAATATTATTAACAAAACTAAAGATCTTGATGAAATGAATGAAAGATAATGGTTTTTGGATCAGCATTTCCCAACATGTTGTGCCGTGACAAATCTGACTTTTGGATGAACCTTTAAGAGGCACTTCAAAAAAATTTTTTTAAAAACCTTGGCAAAATGTCTCCATATATCAATGTTCTCATAAAATGAGGACTGCAAAGTAAGCAAAACTGATTTACACTACATTGTCTGTTCAGGAAGTTGTTGCTCATAAAACGCAATATGTTTTTTATTTTCCTCCTATAACTTTCACTAAATCCTTTATTATTCTGTAGCTCTTTCTGAAAGCAAAGTCATGTGTGGGGCCTTCACAGCTTTACGAGGTGCTACATTAAACATCACATGTGCTTAGGAGCTCCATGTCTTGTTGGAAACTGTTCTACATTCGTCACATGATGCACTGTTTATAACATTCAATCATAAACTCACCTGGGCCACCCAGACCTTAACGTAGATGCCTCCTTCCACTCTTTCCCTTAACTGTTACATATCCTCATCTAATCAAACTACTGCCTTATACTTTCCCATGAGCGATGCATCCTATGGCTTGCAAAGGAACCATAATTGCTATTTAGAAAAACGTAATCAATGGTCTCCAAATTCTGTGTCTAGCCTCTTAAACCACTCATGCCCAGTGACAAACCGCAAGGACCAACATTGCACGACTAGATGGAGAGGTTTCCAATGTCTTTTTTCCCTCTCTTTTCAGCGCACCAACAGAAAATATCCTTTAAATTTGAGGCTTCACTGAACGTGTGTCATGAATTACATGGATGCTATTTCATTGTGGCCTTCGCTCTGAACCCATAGACTACAAATTATCTTTGTCAATGTCAAATGAATCTCTTTTAGATGAGCCATTCTATATTCATCATCCACGAGTGCAATGAAATTATGCAAACTCTGTTTGGGACACTAGAGGGCCCATTTTCACTTAACAATAGGATGGTATTCTTCTTTTCTTTGCAGACATACTAATTGCAGCAAATTGAATTTATTTAGAACAACTTGCCTGAATAAATAAGCTTTCCATTGATAAAAAAATAATTGTAAAAAAAAAAAAAAAAAACTGAGATAAATAAATAAAAAAAAAATCTCACCCGAAAAAATAAAAGTAAAATAACAAAAAGAAAAAAAAAAAACACCAAATATAATAAATTAATAAAAAAAATAAAAATCAATCTATAATCAAAAATAAACTAAAATTGGAAAAAAATAAAAAAAACAAATCAAAAGAAAAAAAAAAAATAAAATAAAAAAAAAAAATAGCTTTCCATGAGTCGGGTGTTAGGAATAGGACAATATTTGGGCCAGATACCAATATTTGAAAAACTCAACTACTGAGAAATCGGAATTGAGGGTGCAAAAAAAATCAAATAATGAGAAAATCCAAATGAAGTTCTTAGGACTGCATATTACTAATCAAAAATTAAGTTTGATATATTTACGGTAGGAAATTAAAAAAAAATATCTTCAAGGAACATGATCTTTACTCAATATCCTAATGATTTTTGGCATCAAAGAAAAATCCATCATTTTGACCCATACAATGTTCTTTTGGCTATTGCTACAAAAATACCCAAGCGACTTAAGACTGGTTTAGTGGTCCAGGGTCACATGGATGATGGATTTTGAGGCTGAATGAGGACAGCAGGGATGGACTTTTCAGCGAGGAACTGTTATAGGATTAGGGACTTATTTGACAGCAGTGATGATTTAAGTGAAATATATTTATATATGAGGATTTTTTCTTACAAACATGCAGATTTTCGCTTCACAGCATGGACGGAGTGGTGTGGAGTATTGGGATTTTTTATCAGGGTTGGACTTATCATTTGACAGCACCCATTCACTGCGAGGATCCACTGCCGGGCAAGTGATGTAATCTGAATTTCTCCAAATATCTGTTACCAATGAAAGACACTCATCTGGCGAGTGTAAATTAAAAAAAATTCAACATAAAGAAATAAAGTCGGTATGAACGGCGCAGACGCGCGTTTCGTTGGCTGTTTAAGCACGCGCAACGCTCGCGGTTGTCGTCTGTAGTAGCTAAATAGTATTTTTGCCATTTAATATTCACATACACTAGTCCATATCGCGGTTTGATTGAAGTGTACTGATTTGCATTTGATTTATTCATTCAATATTTGACAAATTCCGTGACATTGCTCGTTACACAGTAAACGTCTGTTGTGTAGCATTTTGAATGTACAAAAAATTAAAGGGTTTGTTTAATTTTCAATGGAATAAAAGATAGATTCATGTTTTCGCCATTCATTTGATTACCAGAAAAATGAAAAATTTTCACAGAATTTCTAAAAAAATAAGTAAATAAAATAAAAATTTAATAGGGCCCTATTATTGTATACAAATTAATAAATTAAGTTGTTTTTATGAATTCAATTAATTAGATATGTTTTTGATTAAACCATTAAAATGTAATACAGAAAATGTAAAAAAAAAAAAAAAAAACGCGCGAATTTGACACTAAGAATGTAATTTTTTAAAACTTTTAATAGGCCTAAATTGCTGTAAAAATTAAACAAGTTTCATGATTTTAAATAATTAGACATGTTTTTTGTTAAAATTGTATATAATCATCCAGAAAAATTTAAACGAAAAAAAAAAATGAATCCAGAAAAATTAAAACGGAAAAAAAGATTTGGAAAGAATAAAACTTAGGCTAATTTGGGAAAAATAAAACGGATTTCATAGGGCCCTACAGATATCATGCATCTGAAGCTATAATTTTAATACTAAGCAACAGTGCATATTATATAGGGCCTATTTTAATTTTTTTTAATAAAAATTTTGTGAAAGACCCAAGAAGGACCAAGAAGGACACAGTCACTTTCCACACAGGCACACTTAATGTTTGGTTGAAATAATCCTTAAGCAATTTATAATTTCCTTCAGTTTAATTTAAATGTGCAAATAAAATAAATTAAAATAAATGTATATATTCAAGTTTAGAATTAGACAGCCTTGCGTCGTGTAGACAATTGCATAGTGAAAATTACCCCAACGCACCACCTAGTGTCCAACCTACTCTAATACTATTTAACCTGTTTAAATATGAACAAGGGATTTACAAAATTAAATAAATAATTTATTTATAATATGTACATGAACAATCTAAAAGATTGGACACAACTATGAGGCACGGTCGTACAGCAGCGAGCAACAGTGAAAGAAACCTCAAGATTGTAAATGTGTGAAATTGTATAAGGCCCCATTCCTGTATTTTGCCTGGGGCACCCAAATCACTAAATCCGCCCTGCGGCTGTACTAGCTGAACAGGTGATTCATGTTACTGCTGGAATGCCGCATCAACCAATCAGCATCCAGGAAATCTGTTTTTTAGTCTGCAGCATGTTATGTGTTAAAGCTATGCCATGCAATATGTTCTCCAGTTGTGTCATCAAAGTACCCATCAATCAGTGAAGTGTTAAGAACTGTATCAGTTAAAGCTTTGATTAATTCTACTGATCATGAGATCAGTGACACCCACACAAGACTTTAAACTCGATTATGGGTCTCTGTTTTTTTTGTGAATCAGTTACATGACCTCCCTGAACCATCTACAGTAATGCTGAAACATGCCAGTGGGGCTAATTTTGCACAAAAATGGACGTCAGCCCAAACTTTCTTGGAGGTATGTGAGTCTCAGATGAACTTTTTTAACAATGTGAAAACGTTGCAGTTGGCTCAAGAGTAGTAGGCGATGACAAGAATAAAATGAATGTAAAGTACATTGCAACAACACTTTGAAATGGCAACACATTATAAAATAAAACCATAAATTCCTATCCTCCTCCACGATCTGCTGGCGCATTCAAAGAGAGAAATAAAAGTGTTTTTCTTCACAAGGACTCAGATGGGGTATTCAGAGAATGAAGCGCAGGCTCCGAATATCTGCTCATATTCCACAAGGCCAGATTCAAACATTTTAATAAAGTCTTGCATTCCAGTGTAGCTGTCTGACATGTCAACTGCAGTCTGTCTGCGTGAAAGAAAAATAGAAAACACTCTGTGCTCGTCGTCTGAGAGCTACATGAACAGAACCAGCTGTAGTACTGGGACGCTGTTGTTTTTCGTACATCACCCGGTACGTTCAGCGCCGGGCTTCCCTCTTCTCTGGCAGCTTTCCTCAGGCAGTAGAACCACATATGAAAGTAATTAACCTAGTTCCTCTGTCCACGTTGCTTGCTTTCTCTTCAGTTGATGGGTAATGCAGTAAAAGTCGTCTGCTGAAAACACAGACGGCCTAAAAGCAGTGCCGATCCTAGACTATCGGCTCTGCCTAAAAGTGGTAGTCAAAAGGAAATGAGGTAAAGCTGCAATGAATCATCAGTCAGACATATAATTGGAGCGCGTCGGGTTTCACAGACGAAAATATCAAAAAGGCCCATTGTCATTGCATGAAGCACCGCTCACACTGAAGTCACTTTCTATTGGTCAACGCGGCGAATTTGTGTGTCCAACTGAAACAGGAGCGAAATCTGCGTGGACAGCGTTTTCACACTCGAGCGAAACTCCAAATAGTGCAGCTTCCGATTGAAACTGACTGGATTTTGCCTGCGAAATTTCGCCGAGCAGCGGTAAACGTGACCGCACTTTTAAAACCTACTGGAGCAACATAAAAAAAACATTAATAGCTTTCCTGAACTTCAGAGGAAAAGGGGAGACCTTAATGTTGACAATGTTGTTCTTTGTTCCCAGAATGTTCTAAGAATGTTATTTTATAGTTAGCCTACTGAACGTCATTAGTTGGTTCCCAAAAATAACCAAATGAGAACCAAATACTAACGTTAGGGGAACGTTCTTTTTGGGCAAATGGCACTTGGATGGGGGGGAGGGGGATGGACTTCATGAATAACGTAGAAAACAAAAATACAAATACAGCTTTTATAGGCCTATTCATTTTTTATTTTATTTTATGATTTACTTTTTTTAATAGCTTATCTTAACATTACACTGCTTTTTAAGCAACCTAAATTGTAAATTAACTTATATAGTATCAAAATAAACTAGTAACTCAGCACAGCTCGTTTCAGACGATTTCCCCTGAAAAAAACAGCAGGTTTCCATTACTCAGAGGCAAGGAGCGAATCCTTAACTGGTATTGTTCACATCCACACTGGCCTACGTGGCACTCGGCACGTGTAGGCTGGATTGGGAGAGAATTCATCGAGAGTGAACCAGGGGAGGAGTCCCTCTCTCTTTTCGCAGAACACCAAGTAGTAACGTCTTTCCATATTGCCATGTGACTATTCTGGCGTCACCCCCTGCTCTTCAGTGGTCATGTTTGGCAATTCCCCGCTCATTATAAATACCGGGAATGGGAGGTCCCAACCTTGTCATTGATTAGCATAGGGTCGCGTACGGTGACATACCTCAATGAATTTGTTATCATTGGTGGTGACAAAAGAAGAATTCAAAGTTAACTCAGACTTTTGGCTAAACATGAGACTTCCAGATAAATTCTTCTGAACATCAGTGGTTTTGTAGTCTGGCCTTGTCTGCTTTCTCTCTCTCTCTCTCTCATAATAGGGTGATATTGTTGTAAGCTGTTATTTGAAAGCAGCAGAAGAAAGTAAGTTTAGACTGAATGGCTAATATTTATACAAATATAGACAACTGGGACAAAAAATAATATTGTGAAAGTAGAATTAGCTCAATAATATATATAGACAATTATTTCCAAAGCAATATTAAAATGTATTGTCTGAAGAGATAAAAGTCTCCTGATAAGGACCACATACAGGCCCCCTATAAATTATCGACATTCATTCGGAACTGACTAGGTCTTGTGGTATATAATACTTTTTTTATATGATTATATATTATATATTCCGCTATATATATATGTCTTGGCAGAAAAACACCTTCAACCATGCCCAACAAGACACCGAACAATGATGAACCATCAGCAAACAATGTTGAGTTTTCATGCAATTTTACGTAAAAATGTTGTAATGCAAAAAAAAAACTAAAATGCTGTTTTTTAAACATCTCTTCCATCACACTAGAAAAGACAATTACATTGCTTGCAGTATACATGCTATAGTGAGAGTAATATTCTATAAGGAATATGCTATTCCAAACACAGTACAACTCCCACAGTTACTTTTCACTGTGGTGTAGTACTAGCGCCACCTATTGTAACTATCAGCACCTAGCATCTGGTTCATGTTCACTTTTCAAATCACTGACTTTTTAAAACATTTTATATTGGAAAATATCTTAAATCCCTTACTTTGTTCTTTACTTTTGTGAACTAAAACTAATTTCCATCAATTTAGTCTTCTTACATTATTTTAAGGATCCTGAATTTGCAGGAGCATTCAGAAACAAACTACAAAACGGATTAATTGTATGGCAAGTAAAATAAGAGATACAATAATGGCAAAAAGTATATATTTTTGATACAATAGTGTACCTTTTTAATGTAACTTGGCCACTTAAGTCATTTTTATGGAGTGGGAATAAATTATATTTGGAGATACTCGTAAAAATACAGTATCTAACCTTAAACATGTAGTTAATTTATTCTAACTTGCTCTTAGGATAGCTTGTTAGTTATACTGACCTATTCACTATAATAATGATAGAACACTCTAAACGAACTTAGACCAGACCAGCAGCCACAGAAGAGGTTAAAACACTGGAACAGTATACGGCTAATATTGCAAAGCGGTCTAATTCAGAAACTTGCTAAAAAATACATTTCTTTTATTTTAATTGCATTAAATAAACTGAAGGGACATGATAATGTAAAGGCTTAGGATTATTTCAACCAAAATTGAAGTGTGCCTGTGTGGAAAGTGACCGTGCGTGGTCCTTCTTGGGGCTTTCACAAAATTTAAATTAAAAAAATTAAAATAGGCCCTATATAATATGCACTGTTGCTTAGTATTACAATTATAGCTTCAGTTGCATGATATTTGTAGGGCCCTATGAAATCAGTTTTATTTTTTCCAAAATCTTTTTTTCCGTTTTAATTTATCTGGATTCAGTTTTTTTTTCTTTCTTTAAATTTTTCTGGATGATTATATTAAATTTTAACAAACAAAAAAAAACATGTCTAATTAATTAAAATCATGAAACTTGTTTAATTTAACAGAAATTTAGGCCTATTAAAAATTTATACAAAAATTACATTCTTAGGGCCCAAATTCTGCGCGTTCTTTTTTTGTGTGCGCTTTAATATATAGATTTGCGCAGCAGTGGAGATCTTTTGTTAACATTAAAACACCAATCTGCGAATGCGGTCCAATTTCACAACGTTTATTTCCAACAAATATAAAAGTTTAAAATTCTTGCTCAAGAAGGATTGCACAGCCCCAAAAGACAAAATATATCTTTTAATTACAAATAAGACACCAAAATATAATTGTACAGTGATATTACAGTAATAAATGTCCGTGCATCATTCAGTCCGAAGTTAACAAAAGTGCAGTGAACTACATAACTACGCCAACCGCTTCCACCTCATACACATCTTCTTCTTTAGAGACAACTCCAACAACTTTGCATATCTCTTTTTGTCCTGCAGTCCAGGAAGATGGTGTAATGTGATCTTATTTGACTGATTAAATACAGCATCTTGCCCCGCCAAAGTCAGGACCTCGGCCACAAGGAACTCCAGCACGGCTGTGAGAAACACCGCCGCGGCCTCGTCGACTGCCCGCCGGAGCGTTCCGTCGACGGACGTTTGCTGAAAGTGCTTGACGGGAAACACGAGACCAGCTCGTGAAGACAGATCCGTGACGGCCTTCGTCTTCTTCTTCACAGTCAGCAAAACACAGTCTTGAACCAAAACACAAGTAGTGTAAATCATCTGGGCATTTTTGCAGATATTTCTTGTTCTTGTTCTTGTTCTTGTTCTTGTTCTTGTTCTTGTTCTTGTTCTTGTTCTTGTTCTTGGCTTTGCAGACATTAAAGTTACTTCCTCAAACAAATGTTCGTATTTGGACCGGTCTTGAATCGATGTGCTGCTGTCCTCCACAGGAGCGAAATATAAAGTGCTTTTAAGCCTTGTAATTGCCATAATTAGTACTAATCAGGGTTTGAAATTAACACCCGCCAACCCGCCAAATAAAAATCAGCTGCGGCGGGTGTCGCTGTCAAATCACTAGCCAATTTGACGGGTTACTTTTCGGTAAGTGTACAGGTGCATTTCAATAAATTATAATGTCGTGGAAAAGTTCATTATTTCAGTAATTCAACTCAAATTCAAAACACACAGACTGAAGTAGTTTAAGTCTTTGGTGATTTTAATTGTGATGATTTTGGCTCAAATTTAACAAAAAACCACCAATTCACTATCTCAACAAATTAGAATACTTCATACGACCAATAAAAAAAAAAAAACATTTTTAGTGAAATGTTGGCCTTCTGGAAAGTATGCTCATTTACTGTACATTACTCAATACTTGGTAGGGGCTCCTTTTGCTTTAGTTACTGCCTCAGTTCGGCGTGGCATGGAGGGGATCAGTTTGTGGCACTGCTGAGGTATAATGGAAGCCCAGGTTGCTTTGATAGCGGAGTTCAGCTCATCTGCATTGTTGGGTCTGGTGTCCCTCATCTTCCTCTTGACAATTACCCATAGATTCTCTAGGGTGTTCAGGCTGGTGAGTTTGCTTGCCAGTCAAGCACACCAACACCATGTCATTTAACCAACTTTTGGTGCTTTTTGGCAGTGTGGGCAGGTGCCAAATCTGCTGGAAAATGAAATCAGCATCTTCAAAAAAGCTGGTCAGCAGAAGGAAGCATGAAGTGCTCCAAAATTTCTTGGTTAAATGGGTGCAGTGACGTTGGTTTTCAAAAAACACACTGGACCAACACCAGCAGATGACATTGAACCCCAAATAATCACAGACTGTGGAAACTTAACACTAAACTTCAAGCAACTTGGGCTATGATCTTCTCCACCCTTCCTCCAGACTCTAAAACCTTGGTTTCCAAATGAAATACAAAAAACTTGCTCTCATCTGAAAAGAGAACTTTAGACCACTGGGCAACAGTCCAGTTCTTCTTCTCCTTAGCCCAGGTAAAACACCTCTGACGTTGTCTGTGGTTCAAGAGTGATTTAATAAGAGGAATACGACAACTGTATCCAAATTCCTTGACACATCTGTGTGTAGTGGCTCTTGATGCCTTGACACCAGCCTCAGTCCATTCCTTGTGAAGTTAACTCAAATTATTGAATCGATTTTGCTTGACAATCCTAATAAAGCTGCGGTTCTCTCGGTTGGTTGAGCATCTTTTTCTCCACACTTTTTCCTTCCACTCAACTATCTGTTAACATGCTTGGATACAGCACTCTGTGAACAGCCAGCTTCTTTGGCATGAGTGTTTATGGCTTACCCTCCTTGTGAAGGGTGTCAATGATTGTCTTCTGGACAAACTGTCAGATCAGCAGTCCTCGCCATGATTGTGTAGCCTAGTGAACCAAAAATGAGAGACCATTTTGAAGGCTCAGGAAACCTTTGCAGATGTTTCGAGTTGATTAGCTGATTGGCATGTCACCATATGCTAATTTGTTGAGATAGTGAATTGGTAGGGTTTTGTTAAATGTGAGCCACAATCATCCACAATAACAAGAACCAAAGACTTAAACTACTTCAAATCTGTGTGCATTGAATTTATTTAATACACAAGTTTCACAATTTGAGTTGAATTACTGAAATAAATGAACTTTTCCACGACATTCTAATTTATTGAGATGCACCTGTATGTTCACTCATTCATTTCTTGGGGATTCATGCTTCATGCAAGCCAAATCTGCGCAGGTTTAGCGCAAATACTGAACTCGTGAAACATCATGACATTATCGAGTATATTGCAAAAAAACAAACAAAACACACCAGTGCATCATAAGCCACTACGTAGGCTTTAGACTAGTGCGTGTGCGCATTTAGTGTGTTTTATTTCACTGCATGATTCAGTCTATTAATATGCATTAAGATTAAGAATGATCATATAATTCAAGATAAGGGGGAAGAAAATTTATATATTTATATCATTTCATATAGTTAATCAATAAATCATACGAACAGTGCCGTTTTTTTTAAATGTTACAAATGTGATATTGATTATGTACAACAGTTCAATAAACAATAAGCTATTGAAAAATCATTCCAAACAGCCACAGAACTGTTTTGCGTCTCTGAGCAACATGACGGTGTTTCGATCCTGAGTGAATCAACAGTTTAAATAATTCGGTTCAGTCGCAATGACTTCCTTAACAGTGACTTGCTTAATTGTTTTAATTTTACATTTAAAGCATCTTTTTATTTTTTAAATAATTTCAAACATCAGTATTCAACATTTCATGTTTAAAAAATCAAAACATTACTTATGCATTTGTAACTGCAGGTTAAAGCATTCCATGTCCCTCTAAGCTGCATTAAATACATCTAAATGCCACTTCATATGCAACTTCTGCAAAGATTAATTTTGTTGATACTGATTGCATTTGTTTAGTAACAGCCTAAATGTACACTCTAAAAAATGCTGGGTTAAAAACAACCCAGTGCTGGGTAAAATAGGGACAAACCCAGCAATTGGGTTGTTTTGACACAGCAGTTGGGTTACTACCCAGAAGGATGGGTTAAACATTTAACCAAACCGCTGGGTCAAAACATCCTAATTGCTGGGTTTGTCCTATTTTACCCAGCAATTGGGTTGTTTTTACCCAGCATTTTTTAGAGTGTATTATTGTTATAATTGACTGATTAAATCTGACTCTAAAGAAATTAATAGCTTTATATAAAAAATATCCATAAAAGGTAAAAATCTATTTAAACTTATTGAAAAAAATAAATTTCTGTCACTGCTGTGAAGATGATCCCATAGGAATATGAAATAGGATCAAAACAGTAGAGCAGATGTCCTGGCAGTCCTTAAGATATCAGCCAATAACACACTTAGCAAATTATTGATATATTATCGATACAATTCCGAAAATATGAGCTATTATTTTTTGTCAAATCGCACACCCTAGTACTGACCAAAAGATGATTTGCAACGGTCGCTTTGTACGCTCAGGTAGACACCTCAAGCGTCGGAGTTTTCTTTCTTTTTTTGGGCTAGTAGAAGTTAATGAATGGCGGTAACTTAAAGTGGTCATATTATGCTTTTTTAAAGATCGTTATTTTGTGTATTTGGTGTAACCGAATATTTTGAAATGCTTTAATGTTCAAAAAACACATTAGTTTTCAAATACTGTACATTATTGTAGTTCCTCTATGCCCGCCTCTCTCAAACGCTTCGTTTTACAAAGTCCCTCCTTCCGACAAGCGCAGTTTGCTCTGAATGGCCAGCTGACCCAGTGCATTGTGAACACCACAAGCACGCGTCGGAAATGTAACGCCCTTACCATAATCACGAGCTTCATCTTTCAAATAAATGTAAAGACAGAGCCCGAAAAGGGAAACAGAGTCGCGTGACAGACACAGTGATGAAGCTGGTTTGTGTTTGCAGTACACAAGCCACGGTTTAAGACAGCTATCACTGTGATGCCCCCACCCACCTTCTCTTCTATCTTCTCTCTCGCGACTCTCTCTATCTCTATCTCGCTAGCGCACACACACACACACACACACAAATAACTCTGCATTTGAACAGTCAATAGCAGATACTTAAACTAATAAGAAAACAGTAGCTGATTCAGAAGCGCCAGATTGTCATAGCAAAGTCAGAATTACTCCTAGGTTCACGAAACGGTCGTCCAAAAAAATGCATTGCTGTTCTGTTGTAAGTGATCTTAAGATTCCTAAATGCATCTACTTCCGAAACGCCAAATAAAGTGCTTTTGCTTTCACAACGAAACACACAGAGTCTCCATGACATGGCGGCAGCAACACTAACTGCGGTTATGAAAACCACGATTGTCTGCTTTCTTTGCCCGTGACCTTTGGGCGGCATTTGCTGCATATTTCCACATAGTGAGGTAGAGAGATGTGGGGGAGTGTTAGAACGAGCCGGTTTAGGGGGGCGTGACAGAGTCTTAACTTTGATAAAGAATATCTCTTTGGTTTTGAGACTTTAGTCTTTGCAACTTCAGGGATCTTATCTATGCACAATCAGCTTGTAACACTCAAAAACAGAAAGGAAAACTTGAAATCGCACCATATGACCCCTTTAAAAATGTAGAGCCAAATTGGCTGTGAAGGTGAAAAGTTACTTTCAATTCCATGTACTAATTAATTAGGCTACTTTCCCTGCGTCCCAATGTGCATACTATCCACCCTATCTGTCCTAAATAGTATTGAAAATTACTACTATCACATAGAATTTATGATGGATAGTATGCACATTGGGACGTATGAAATGTCTAATACTACTATAATACTACTAATAATAATAATGAGAACCTCATTAGAACACTTTGTGTCATACTACAACGATGCATGGAATATTGATTATCATATCATATGATTTTGAATTGTTCCTGATAGGCCTAGCCTAGTTCCAGAGAATGACTGTAATTTTTAAATGTAAAAACGTTAATGTAGTTAACGTTACTTGACTCTAACATTTACGTCTGCAATGTTAAATACACAGTCATATTAATTTTTTTAAGCCAATTATGCATTATAGGCCTAGTTTTAGTTGCCAACATGTTGCTACATAAAGACTGCAAGGATGTCAGTTTAGAACAAATTTAAGATTTCGTTTTGCTACCACAGAGTAGAATATGACCAAGTTGTATTAGCAAAAGCACAAATGAAGCAACTTTTTGACTTAACATTAAGTCCCAACAGCTTGTGGGTAGTGTGGTTATGTCCCCAACCTGCTATCCTCATGATGTTGCTGCAACCCTTTTCAGTTGATGTTGTAAGTGAAAATGTTTTCTGTGGTGCTATATATGGTTAACGTTTGTGAAGAAGTGCTTCCCTGTGCCATTTTTGTCACACGAGATCAAGCCAGGTTAGCAGAGACTGACATGCTGGGGAAGCTGAAGCTGCTGATTTACAGCATAACCACGGAGAGTGATTTGTCTTTACTGATACGTTTTGTGTTGACTTTTTATATATTAAATATTTTCCCTTTTGGTTGTGTATTCACACTCACCATTTAGGAAGTAGAACTAGACTAATAATTAATTGATACAGAAAGTTAATTTATTTTGTTTATTTTACTTTGCTAAAAGCATACACAAAAGTCACACCATGGACTACAGAATATTTTTGTTGCAATCTAACAACAAAACAAATATCAACAAACAGTACAAGAGAAAAGAAATAAGTCATTGCAGGAGCACTGCTTTGTGCTTTAAACAATGCACAATTCAAAGACTAAGTATAACTGCACTCTTAATTTTGCATAGCTAACAGTCATAGTCATCTTATTAATAAAACAAAACACCAACAACAGAAAAGGACAACTACTTAAAAGATACATTAAGACTTTTTTAAAAGACAATGGAAAAATAGCAGATTTACAGTTTGAATTTTATAGGCTTTTTTTAGCTAGTCGAACCATATATATCTATTATATATATATATATATATGCATTGTACGCCACTGCATCATAAATAAAAAAAAACAAAAGCTCTATGAAAGGGAAAAAGGAATGCATCATAAGCAATATCTCAAACAGGGAAAAGAATATGACCAGAGAAATAGCTGGATCTGCCTATACCATTAGCACCCCGAGAAGCCTCTATCCACACACGGTCTTCTCTCTGCAGGTTCAGAACCACGCTCCCTTCCGCTAATGATCGTGTATTAAAGTTGATTGTTTCAGCAGTTAACTGTACAGCTAAATTTTTCTTTAAGGTAACAGTACCCAAAGTCCGAGTTCCTATGCATGAGAACTGGAATTCATATACACCGGGTATCTGGCAGAAGAACTGCCCTGATGTTTGTTTATAATGGTTCTGTCCATTGTAAAGGACCCGATTAAACACAACAACCTTAGCAGTGACAGGAAGGATGGTACCAACAGAAGCAAAGAAGGCAGACTGTTGTCCTGTGGTATTAATGGGAGGTCCTGGAGGTCCGGGGGGGCCTGCTACACCTTGTGGACCTGAGAAAATTTTTAATTTGAATAAATGATAAATGATCTTTAAGTGATATTTAAGTAATATTTAGAGGGCATGTTTGATGCATGACTGGCTTACCAGGTTCCCCTGAAGGTCCTCTGGGTCCGGGAGGCCCTTGGAAGGAATCTGTATCTGAGGGGAAATGAATAGATGTTTTATATTTGTACTATAATCCTAACTGTTTGCAATCACAGTTTTAAGCAAAAGGCTGAAGGAAGGTCTCAACAAGGCTTACAAAGTTTTGGTGCAGTTCGAATGCTGTCATGAAACACTGCATGATATTTGTGACATTTAAACTCAATGTCACTGCACCAATCCAGTGTACAGCAAAGCAGATCAAAGAAGATACTCATGTTGTGTCAAGTTTAGAGATTTTGCAGTGAACTGATTGTCATTTTAAACTCAATTATGTGCAAAACAAAATCACTTGCTCTTTTTGCTTGCATTTAGGAGAAAACAAACACTCGTCTAACCTCATTTCCAATGTCTGAAATGTGGATGCCACTGTCACCTGAAACTTCAAACACCAAATTACAGGTGAACCAAATTGTGGTGACCATGCGGACAGATTGTAATTTTTCTTCAATACATGATATGTGCTTATATTACCAAAATTAAGTACTGTCCAAGCACATATAAAGCTAGTAAGAAGCTTAGGCAGAAATTGGCAGTCAGAGGAAGATTTATGTATCACACATACGCATTTAAGAGCTCTTACCGGTTTCAATCCAAGGGGTGAGGTCAAAGGCTGGGATATCCCCACAGTTAACAAAACTAATAGGACTGGTGAAGCGGAAAGGATCATTGGGAACTCTGAGGATTCCAGTGTTGTCACAGATGATGCGGGCTAGCGACACAGAGGCCAGTGATAATTTTTGTTTGGTGGTGAAGACTCCATGGTTCTCAAACCATAACCTGAACACACCGTGAACCTTGCATTAAACCTCTTTCCCAAACAAAGACTAGTCTCAGATTAAATCCGAGGTGTACTGTCCTGCAGAGTGTAGTCCTCGCCCCAACAACACCTGCCTGGAATGTTACCTGAAGACTGATTAGTGGTTAATGGTGTGGTTTTAATTAGGGTTAGTGGGGGGTGGAGCTGAACTCTGCCGGATATTGCCCTCTAGGGAAGGATTGGAGAATACACAGAGATATTTACCTGTCCCCCTGGCGGATGCGCTGGAACTGTGTAGAGATGAGGCAGGCAAAAAGAGGACCGACACGAGCACCAGGAGCAAAAGGCTCAGCAACACCTCCCAACCAAATGTCAATGTTCTCAGGAGTGTCATAAAGCTCAAGCAACCTGCGAGCCAATTCAGTGTTGTTCATCACCACAGCCAATTCTCGCTCATTCTGAGGGGCGGACAGTCCACAGAACCGACGCCATGAATTATAGCCTTATAAGGAAGAATAACAGATGGATACTCAGTAAGTCTTCTTCCAAAAACACATGGGCCCAGTTTCACAAACGGGGCTTAGCTTAAGCCAGGACTAGGCCTTAGTTAAATTAAGATATTTAAGCAACTTTTACAAAAATTCCTTAGAAGAAAACATTACAGGTGTGCATCTTGACAACCTTGACATCTTGATATTTTAAGATATGTCAAAGCAAGATATTTTCATTTGAGACAGCTCAAACATGCATTTTAGTCTGGGACTAGCTTAAGCCTTGTCTGTGAAACCGAGGGGGGGAGTGAAATGCAGCATTAAGTTGGGTTGACTTCACATGGTGGGGTTTAAAGCAGGGGTGTCCAAACTCGGTCCTGGAAGACCAGAGTTTAGCTCCAACTTGCCTTAACACACCTGCATGGAAGTTTCTAGTATGCCTAGCAAAACCTTGATTAACTGGTTCAAGTGTGTTTAATTGGGGTTGGAGCTAAACTCTACACGACAGTGGACCTCCAGGAGCAGGATTGGACAACCCTGGTTAAGAGTTCTTAAAGTCAGGAATCTTACCTGGTATACCGTGGTCACGGCTTCTCTGCATGTTGAGGGCGGCCAAGTCCAAAGCAATGTGTGATGTAAAGGCAAACAGCCTCTCTCTAAGAGCATTCACCAACATGTGGTCCTGTGTGTTCAGTTTTGCTGGCCGACCAATCAGTCCACGAAGCAGCGGATCGATACCACCTAAGCAAGATGAAAAGCAGAAGTAAAATAAGATTGAAAGGGGACAATTGTAGCAGATGCAAGACTCTTTAGTTATTCTGAAACAAGCATCACAAACTCACCCTCAAAGATCACCCTCCAAGGAGAAAAGAAGGCCTCGAAAAGGGGCACGCTTGGAAATTGAGGATGGTTCTGGTAATTTTCATCAAGACGAAATATCATGGGTTGGATGGCCAGGTGGGCAAAACGGAAAGCTGCAGTGGCAAAGACATTCGCAATGGTAGGGTCCACATTCTCATCATAACCTGGATATAGTGCGAGTTGTTTATTGTAAGCATCAGGGCCCACAATATGCAGCAAGTATTCCTTAAACACCAAGATCTAAAAGAGAAAGGAGAGGTTGATCATGCATATATATATTGTACTCCACATGTTACTGCTTTTGTTTGATGCCGTTTCCATTAGGTGTCTTTACCTGGTTGTAGGCACCCACAATTTTTCTTGCCTCCTGATAGAGGGTTTCACTACTCCAGGTAGGGTTGAGCACACGGAGAGCACGAGCCAATCTATTGTGCTCCCTCACAAAAAGTGTGTGTACTGAGGTGAGTGCAGTGTTTTCATCAACACGAACATCCCCTACACACATTGAGAGTTCATTAGCATTTGCCACACGGAGTTGTGCAAATAATAGGCATATACCATACATTTTAGATCAGGGATCTCCAACCCTGCTCCTGAAGAGCTACCATCCTGCAGACTTCAGTTCCAACCCTTGATTAGCTGGTTCAGTAATGTTTGATTGGTACTGGAGCTGCAATCTGCAGGAAGGTGGCTCTCCAGGAGAAGGGTTGGAGACCACTGTTCTAGACTAGGAATATGCCTGATAATTGCATTATGAAGGCACAAGTTACTGACCTGCAATGAAGCAAGGCACCTCTGTAAGGGTGGTGTCATTGAGGGTTTTCCTGCGCGTGGCACACATGTTGCTTTCTACACTGGTAAAAGGCAAAAGCTCTCGTCCGTTGTCAAGGAACTGATCATTGACACGTAGAAGACCACCATCATTGGTCAGGTCTCGAAGTTCCTTTGCTAGCCCATCCTCGGACCCGTAAACCTGTCCACCATCTAGGAAAGCTGTTAGAGCATTGATCTGTTCCCGAACATTGGGGTTCCCACCAAACATATAGGCAGTGTTTCCGGAACCACAGGTGGGTGATGAACGGAAGACAGGGAGGCAGGTGTCAGGCCTCAGGCGTGGATCTCCTGGAGGAGCCTGTGTTCAGACATTACATATAGCATGACAGTCTGTTATTATACAAGAACAAGACAATGGGACAATCATTGACAGAAGGACAATCCTTGACTGACCGGAATTGGGAAGCAGGGTTCAGAGCGCTCACAACTCTCATCACAGTCGAGGCCATTGCTGAAGGATCTAATGCTTGGTGAGGAGGGCGTGAAAGTCAGATCATGGTCAACCCATTGCCCAAAGATGGTGAGCATGAAGGTAAACTCACGATCACTCTCTATGTCAGCATCTGCAGTGCTTAGAATACGATTTGAAACCAATCTGACCTGGAATCGATGAGGAAGAGAGAATTCAGACATTGTTAATGTTTTGGTGGCCTTATTGATTGTCAAGTAAACTATTCATAATCATCTCCATCATACCAGGGGCAGCGCTGCACCATTGTGCAATTTGTTGGGATCCCACCCTTTGGGCTGGGAGAAGCCATCATCATAGTGAGCAGGCAACCAGCGGGTAAAAGCGGCATTGGATGCACCAAGGAGTGGGTTCCTCCTGGGAATTGCAAAGTTAGATGTTTAACTCGGCAAACAAAAAAAGTATTTGAAAAAAGTCTGCCATGAATAAGGAGGGAAAGACTGACCGGTTGTTGCAGACACTGGTGATAGTTCGATATTTGTTTATGAGGAGTGTGGTCCTACAAGATGGGGGCCGGGTTTGAGCTGTACAGCCTGTCAGACGTTCAATGGTGTTCAGCTCATCTAGAGTCAGCAGGTCTAGGAGAAAACACATATTGACAGTCTTGAGCATGGAACATCAGACATCTGATCTGAGTTTTGCAAGATTTTCAACATGCTGTCTTCATACCTGTAGCATTGATGGACCTCTTGTGTACATGATGGGCTTTCTCCCTGATCAGCCTGAGTGTCTGCACCATGTAGTCTGCGGCTCTCACGGCCTCTCGTGTCTTTCGAGCTGGCTGTTTCAGTAGACGTAGCTTGTCGGAAGGCTTGATGACATCTCTGCGCACCCTTGCTAGACTCCTGGAAGTTAGGAGATTCATAAAAATAAGCAGATCAATAACTGGGATGACAGAACAGGAATACTGAGCAACATTCGTTACTCACTCATCACGAGAATACTTGTAAGCAGCATCCACGATTTTCTTTGCTTCCTCAATCGAATCTAGAATGAAACGTCTCCCAGGACTTTCTTCTTCTGCAAAAAAAAAAGAAAACCGTATATCTAACAATCTAATATTCTAAGTACATCTATTAATTACTAATTTACTGAAGCCTGTAATCCCCCCCCCCCCATTTTGAAGGATAAATTAATGAAATTCCTCCAGTCTAAAATATTTATGTCTTGTGTTAAATCTTGTTTTATCTTTTTATTTTCTTGATTAACAAAAAGCAGCAAAGCTCTGATGTAATAAGTGATGTGTAGTCATGAAATTGGATCAAGATGGAAGTTACACCAGATGAACAGCTTAAATGATTGAAAGCACAAATTTCATGCACCAGAAAACAAGTTTCCATGTTTTGATGTGATCGATCAGCAGTTAAATTTTTTATTGCACAATTATTGGTAAACTTACCACCCAATGAAAGGGCAAAACAGCATCCCACCACAAAAAGAAAAGTGTGAAGATTCATCTCTGAAACACATATTGAGACATTTAGAGAATGAGCACATAAAATACATTGTTCATGACCATTTTTTATGCATTTCAACAATTTTATAGGCAAATTACTATATACTAAAGTAAAAAAAATTATATGATGAAATAATAAAGTTAATAATTAAAAATAATGAATTTTTAATAAAATGCAGATGCAGTACAAAATGCAATTAATCTACGTTCGGGTTTTTAACAAAGTAGCTTGACATTTGAAGGGGCCAGAAAAATAATACCAATAGAATTATTCTAAAAGGGCTCTGAAAACCAGAGAGGATTCAGCCCAGGAATTTCACACTGAGTAACAGGTCTCGTCTCTCTGGTCTGGCAGCCCAGGCCTGAGTGTGTTTTACTGACGTGGATGGAGAGTGCCGTGCTTTTAACCATCCCTCATCATCAATCTGTGAAGTCACTGGTGGAGTTTCGGGCGGTGCGGCAAACAGATTTACCTTACGTCTTCGCATTTGCACAGATGTGATCGTACCATATGTGGCATGATTAGTTTTATTGAATTTATTTGGAGGTGATATCTAGACACGATTTACTCTATGGCATTACTCTATATTATAGAGAAAAGCAAAGGGAAACAATAGTTCTAATCATGATTTGCTCACCCTTATGTCTTTCCAAACCTATATGACTTTCTTTGTTCCATGGAACATAAAAGAAGATATTTAGGGACAATTGAAGACAATGGGCACCCATGTTGTTTGGTTCCCAATGTTCTTCAAAATACCTTCTTTTATGTTCAACAAAAGAAAGAAAATCATACAGCTTTGGAACGACATGAGTAAATGATGACAGAATATTTGTTT
This sequence comes from Sinocyclocheilus anophthalmus, assembly GCA_018155175.1. Classification (NCBI taxonomy): domain Eukaryota; kingdom Metazoa; phylum Chordata; class Actinopteri; order Cypriniformes; family Cyprinidae; genus Sinocyclocheilus; species Sinocyclocheilus anophthalmus. The sequence continues at coordinate 8,160 of JADLZN010006611.1, read as the reverse complement.
ATTTGGTGAACTGGTTAATACTTTATAGCACTGCATATATACTGCAGTATATTTTATAAGCTGAATAATTCATATTATATATGAATTAAATTTTTTTTTAAATGAAATATAAAAATGAATGCATTATGAAGTTGGTATAATAGCTGACAAGCATGATATAAAAATTTTAGAAATGGTTTATAAAAATATATATGTAATATTCAAGTTCATAAAATTCACCATGAGATAAAATGTTTGAAAACAAAAGTGGCCATGTGTCAAAAGTGTGGACACACTGACTCATTCTTTATTACAACTATTTTCCATATATTAAAATAATGGTCTTTCAAAAAAAAGAAAAGAAATGGAAATATGGGAATTATGTAGTGACCAAAAATGCTAAACATATCAAAACTATTTTATATTCTGTCTGCTCTCAGATTTCAGCTCTGAACATTCTCTCAAACAATAAAACTAAATTAAATAAAATGTTGTATTAAAGTTGTATTTAAAAACTCATATTCATACATACACACACACACAATTTGTATTTTCCACAAAGCTAGTTCAAAACATTTAAGCAAGACTTTTAGAGAAACGTTTTTAAGATCATGAGTAACGAATTCAGTTGCATGTGTAACTTTTGTAAACTTTTGGCTTGTAATGTAAATTTCTGTCATGGTTTCTTTTACTTTTTGGACATTTCGGAAACCAACAAATGTCTCCTGCGAGACAGCCAAACAATAGATGAAATAGTTTAACAGCCTAGTGACCTATAATCTCTGACTAAGATACCAGTAAACTCTCATGGAAACATTTCCTCTTCTAACTCTATTTATCAGCATCGGGACTGTAGTTTTTTTTTTTTTTTTAACCAGCACTGCACCCATCATAGAGTTTATGGCATCAAAGCATGACAAATTCATTCTGATTATGATGTTGTTTCAAACCATTTCTAAATGCCTTTCATGGAAAACATGCTTGCACCACAAACACAACACAAACAAGGGCTGTCTTTGTGTTTTTTTTTTTTTTTCAGTAACCCAAGAAACAAGATATTTAATGTACCTAACATTTGTCTTCATTTATCAAATTATGATTATTATCAATTGTGTTAACTTATCAGGGTGTTTGTTTCTTAGTCCAGTGCCTCACTTTTTATTGGGCACAAAGTCTGTGTGCTTTTCTTTTATCTTTTCATTTATGTTTTTTTGAAAATTCTACTTCCATAATACTTTTTCATGATTCAGGTCATATCAAGTTAAGTTTTAAGTTGTTTTAATGGCATTTTTACCACCAAAAATTAAAAGCTTGCTGATTAAACTATCAGCTCATATATATATATATTTTATTTTTTTATTTTTTTTTGTCTAATGAATTTTTGTTGAAATTTGTATGTTGAAAATATTTAGAGGAAGTTTCTTCATTTTGTTGACTAAGTGAAGGCAAACCTCAATAATTTTTTTTTAACATTACTATAAGATGAACTTCAAACTGTCATGTAATCGCTCTAATCAGAGGGTCTTAAGTGTTGTGATTTACAAGAGCTTTTTTATTGCTCAAGGTATATGAAAGTATATGAACAAAAAGCTTGAGGATCATATTTTACTAATAAAAATGTGTTCACTAATAATGTCATATGTTGTATACCACATTGTAGCACTAATATTAAAGTGACTGAATACTTATTACTGAAATTCTGTCAGCATTTTCTCACGCAGTACGATTTACTTTCGTGGAACACAACTGGAGTTATTTTGCCATGATGTGAGTAAATGATGACCGCAGCTGTCAAAAAAGTTTTGGAACAACATGAGGATGAGTGAATGACAGAGTTAAAAAAATTTTTATGAAATATTCTATGTTCGGGTTCAAACCTAATAACAGATTTTGGTTTGTTTATTTACTATAGTACTACTAAAAAATAAATAAACATGAGTTAACCACAGTGCTTTGCATGATAAGCATATTGACATATTGACAAATCAAACAATCACATATACCACACACTATAAGGTTTAACTGTCAAAGGCTGGCACCACAAAATGAGCTTTTAGCAGATTCTTAAACATTGACAGAGATTTAGCAGACGTAATATGTAGAGGCAGCTCATTCCACAGTCTTGGCCCCATTAATGCAAAAGCTCGATCGCCTTTTTGATGACGGTTTGTCCTAGGCACTACCAGATGCTCATCATTTTCGGAGCCCAAGGCTCTAGGGGGGATTGTAAGGTATCAAGAGACTTGTAAGGTACAGAGGTGCCTGATTATTTAAAGATAATAAAAATATATATTTTACTCTAAGATGGACAGGGAGCCAGTGCAGATTTGCTTGCACCAGGGAAATAGAATGACATTTCTTTCCTTTAAAAGCTTCACCGCTGCGTTCTGATTGCAATCGAGCCAATGATGCAGCACAGATGCCACCATATAGCGAGTTACAAAAATCATGACACGATGAGACTAATGTGTGAATAACTCTTTCAAAATCAGTGTTTGGTTTACGTACCACAGAATTAATTTGTTTCTCTATTTTTAAATTATCCTCAATTTGAAAACCTAAATCTCTTACCGGTGTTTTTAAATATGGTGCCAATGGCCTTGAGTTTAAAAGTAGTTCAGTAGAATCATTTGGCTGGCCAAAAACAATGACCTCTTGTCTTTTCTTCATTTAACATTAGGACATTTTTTGCCATCCAATATCATTTAGACATGCTAAAAGAGAATCCAAAGATTCCATTGCATGTCTTAGCGGTAAGTATACAGTTGGGCGAATCGTTGGCGAAGCAATGGAATGGTACTCCATGCTTTCTAAGAATGCTACCTACCTACTGAAATAACACAGTTTCCCTTATCTAGCACTAAGATGTCAAGTCAAGTCAAGTCACCTTTATTTATATAGTGCTTTTAACAATACAGATTGTGTCAAAGCAACTGAACAGCATTAATTAGGAAAATAGTGTCAATAAGGCAAAATGACAATAGTAAACACTCATTTTTCAGCTAAAGACAGTTCATCATTAAATTCAGTAATGTCAGCATCCAGCTCAGTTCAGTTTAAATAGAATCTTTGCAATCATGTCAACGAGACGCTGCGAACGAAGCTGTCCCCAACACGAAGCATTGAGGCCACCAGCGGCAAGTGAACAAAACCTCCATTCGTTGACCGAATGGAGTACACCAAACTTGTGGATTTTTTTTCCGAAAACATTTCGCTCTTATGTCACTCGTTGATCACACAATTTCTAGTAGCCGACTCTGTACTATGATCACCTTAAACCCGATTGAAACATCTTGTCTAAAATAGAATTTAATTTACAAACATGCAATAGTAGTTGTTGCCCAACCAACACAAATTTTCTGAACTTAATTTTCCGAAAACAAAAGGCACTGTGATTTGGTCTTATATTCTTCATTTATTTTTTTGCGGGGAAGTTTTGGCCGTTATAAGCGACCCCCTGGTCGTCACGGAAAAGCGACCTAAGGTGATGTTCACTCCACACTAAAATGATTTTAAATTATGTCATGGATACAAACATCTCGTGTAATTAATCATGATCGCTCGATCTTTCTGAGCCGCCTTTTTTCTTTTTTCCTGTGGCACTTTCTTTCGGTGCTCCGGCGTGACACGATCAGATACTGTCTTATGATAACTGTGGAATAAAATACGTCTCTATTTTGCTTCGTCTCTGGCAAAAACTAAGGTTATTCTCCGTAGCTTGTCACACCTTTACACGCTGTGCAAAAACTAATGATTGTATACTATCGGACTACTTTGTACCTTCGCATCATCTTTGGTACTTTTCGGACCCTTTTGAACCCCGTCCCGGTAGTTACCCTTGTATCTGTCTATGGGAGGGTCAGAGAGCTCTCTGATTTGATCAAAAATATTTTAATTTGGGTTCTGAAGATGAACGAAGGTCTTAAGAGTTTGGAACAACACGAGCGTGAGTAATTAATGACAGAATTATCATTTCTGGGTGAACTAACCCTTTAAAGCTAATGATCATGCGACTCCGCAAACAACGTTGTAATCAAGTGCATTAATCGGACCGACTACACATCGAAAAGCTTGCTTTTACACTTTTATTACGATTCTATGCCATACTCGCTTTACACCACAACAACATCGGGGCTCAAGTTTTTGTTATTACAATATCTCTTTGATGAATAGTGGATTAATAGGCATACTGGAATCTACGGATTCTTTTGCCTAAAAAAGTTCTAGAAATCCTAAAGATCCCCAATGACTCGACCCTTTGCCAGCCTTTATTCATTGTTCGACAAGACTTATAACCAAACCCGCCTACTCCCATTAGAGACCATAATTTTCGGCGGTCATCTTATCCCCCTCAGCCCTATTCGGCAAAAGGTAACCGACATTTGCATCTTGACTAGCTATTTCTGGAAATTAATAAAGATTATTCTTTAACACGTCTTATATATATCATACAATACTGTTATCGATCAGAATCTTTAGCGATTACATCCATTAAGTGAAAAATGGCATATTTCCCACTTTCACCCACCAAGTTGCTTGTCAGTGAACAATACAATTGGTCACACAATAATTCATGAAACACCGAAAATCAAAAGCAAATTTACTGAATGTGTTCAACTCTTACTCGTCAACCACATGCACCGCCCAATCTCATGGACAAGAGCATGTTATATACTGCATAGCTATTATTAGTACTTATAAAACACTATAATGCATTCTATCTGGCATAATATTCCAATTTTCGATCCGTTAATTTTCAACGCCAATACTCTAAACCCGCGAACCAACTACACTTACTAAGCAAACTACAGGATGTTGAATGAAGCAAAAGGTGTAGACTATCCGTCTATAGCTGAGAATTGGTCCACCAACTAAAGTTGTGCACCCTTACTGTTCACAGTAAAGCCACTGTTACATATTACATAACCACCCTTCTAGTGCATTGCTTGGTATTTTTTCAATCAACACTACCTTTACGCCACCCCACATGGTCACATGGGATTATAATGCAATTTATCTGAACAAATACTCCAGACCTACGTTTTACTACAATATAGACCAATGATTAGGTAAACTCTTGCAGATATGTTTTCGTGTAAATTTCAACCCCTTGCATAACTACCTGATCTAAGTCACTATAGGGAAAAGCCTATTATGCTCTGACCCCCATTTTGTCTCTTCTCTGCCATATCAAGCGTTTTTGGCACATTATGTGGGCTCATTGTGACGCGCGTTTTACACCGTAGTGAACTAATCCATTAGACATCAGGTGACAACCCAAAACAGACTGTACAAAAAAATGTTTATCGTAAAACGGAAGACCTTCAAATAAGTGATCAAAATACATTAATTTGTGTTATAAAAACAGTACAAAAGTGTTTCCTTCCTTCCAAGCCTGTTTATTGCCCAAGCTGTTATAGTTGTATTATTTTAAGCACTGTTTTTGTTGATGTCTGTGATCCTGTCAGAGCAGACCTGCAATCCAATTTTGGACCGTGACCCAGCATTTGAGCTTTAGAGTTGTACTGGGTTCACAGAACGAAGTTGTACTCCAGTGCCGACCGTTGCATTGCATCAGTCCAGCCAGTGATGTTTGTGGTTATATGGTTTGCTGTCTCAAGCACTTCTCTTTCTGTGATCTTTCTATATTTGGTAAAAGGGGAGAGTGGGGTAAGATGAGCCGATGGGTGTTGAAGCAAATTTTCCCAGGCTTTCATTAAAAACATGAACCAACATTGCTGCTTTTTAATGCTTAACAGATTATAATTTGAAAGTTAATAGTTGGAAATGACAGGAAAATACACAAATGAACTGTCAGTGACCAATTGCAGGAAATACCATTACAATAGGATTGAGAAACTTTATGACAACAAAGTACGGGCTGGATTTCTATGAAAAGTCAAGGAACAAACCATTGCACACCTTAAAGACAAACAATTCAGGATTTTCACCTTGAACCTCTGGGTTTTAGAATTGAAGAGACCACAGTCTCAGCGCTGGGGAAGCACAAGCAAGGAGGAACACTTCATATTACCCAACAACCTTCATGTTGAAATGTTGAATGTTGACAAGTCTTACCGAGAAAATCATTGTCTTGGTTTAATGTAAGACCAGGAATAGAGTTCGGTTTAACACCCAGCGCATCGAGATTATCTGTGCATTCAGTTATAGGGGGGACCCTGAAAATTTATTAGTCGTTATGTTCATTTAACTGACAGCCAACAAATCCACAACCTTTTAAATATATGGCTTGGATATCTTTTCAGAACTATACACTAGTATCGCGCAGCTAACTGCCCGTCCAAATCGTGAACGACTGGGAGTTACCAATAAACACACTTTAACGCCAGTACTGTAAATTGATTGCTGACACTAAAATTTCCCACCAAGACTTACAACTGTTAATACACAATGATTGTGATCTTTAAACACGCTCACAAACCCGCAGTGTAACCAAATGAGCTACAGTAAAAACCTGTTCATTACTGGTACACCACAGTACAGGTTCCATACTATATGCTCGTGAATAAATGTACATTACATTGTAGCGTTTTCCCTGCGCTTCAACTGGAACAAGGAAGGTATCCAGTGCGCCGGCTTTCTTCCTCCCCTCCCCCATGAAACGGCATCTGCCTCCGTGTTCGGTCCTTTTTCAGTGCGAGAGGTAGTCAAGTTAGGTTTAAATTCAATCTGACTCATGGTTTACTTATTCTAATCGATTTATTAGGCGTGAAAGGCACCATTGGTTGTTGTCTTTTGGATCTTATGATTATTTCTTCCATTAGATTATTCTATTAACTTTTCTTTTAACTTCTTGTATTAGTTTCTGTGTCACTCGGAATATAGTTGTCGTTTAGCCGATTGCCACTCACCGCTGCCGCTTGCGTGGGGCATCCTCGATCACAACAAACTCGCCATTCCAATCTTACTCAGAGGTTTGTGGTATGTCCTAGCCCCTACACGCTTACCAATGTATATCTCCGTCATTCATCAGCGGTTCTTCTAGACCACCTTTGTACCTGACAACGGGGACCATCTGATGCGTGTTTAAACTAAGTAAATACTCAATATGTATTCATGCAGCGGTTTTTCTAGACCCCCTGTCTGCCCCGAGCTAATCTAACTTCGCTACCATACTTAAACTAATTATGACAATCAGATACCCGGCCGCTACCTGCTCAACTGAGTACAACTAATACTTCAAGGTCACAGCGCGTTAGTACCAGACAATTTCAGACCTCTCACACTGCTACGGCCCCCTGCGCATCTCCTGCATGATCCTCAATGTCGCTACTTAACCCTGGACGCCGATTGCGGAAACCACTTAAGCTTCACTTATTACTTGCTTTAAGAAATACCAACTCAGAGTAAGTCAGACATAACATCAATGTACACAATGTTTACCAGTCAATATAAAATGTATTATGCCAATTATCCACAGGCCAATCACCGAGGTCAACCTCAAGAAATTGACATCAACTATTTCTCACTAGACAAATTGAGAGGAACGAATCCACCTGCCAGAGTAAAGTATTACGAGTCTTCGAACAAATACATTAGTACAGGTCGTGTGGGACCCTGCATAACCTAATGGGCTCCTTGCCTACACGCATCGCCATGCCCTTTGCGCTTTATCTTTTCTGGTATGACAAAATCTTTATTTCCTAAGTTACAACACATCCACTCAACACTTGTTTTCTTTGATTTTGGAGGATGACCACGAGGTTTATTTCTGGCTAGTAGGTTACAACATGGACTCCCTGGGGTGGCGGTAGTTTCACCCCGTCAACTGGGCAACAAAGTCTATTGGATGGACAGCCATGACCCTCTATAGCTCACTCAAAGTATCTTTTAACTCAAAGTAGGGATACGGATATCTTTTTTTGGCTCCTTTTGTAGATTAAGATCCCTGTACATCTTGCCTTGAAACTATTCAAGAGCTGAGAACACCAAACCGAATGCTTAAAATTCTTCCATGTTGCAATTCGTATTCGCCTCTCTCATAGAACACTCTATTAGTTGACCAGTTTGAGTGAATCTAGTGGAGGGAGGAGATGAAAAGGCACTGGTGCATATGTGAGAGAGGCGTTTCCTGGACCACCCCTCTGTGGGGTGTCTTGAATATGCCAGTGTATTGTTTGTTTCTCAGGAGATCAAAGTATTCTAGTTTATTTTATCCTT
>JADLZN010006609.1:0-12116 GCA_018155175.1 Sinocyclocheilus anophthalmus | reverse complement strand
AACTAATGTGACACAATTTTCTCTTCAAGCTCCTTCTTTTTAGCTAATGCTTTTGTTAAATCTTCTTTCATTTTCTCGAAGTTCTCCTTCATTGATGCCATTTCTTTTTCGGTCTCTGCACTCTTCAGAAGAGGCTTGATCTTGAAGTACACCTTCATCCATGGCCAATGTTTTACATTCATGAATGAGCGGATGTTGTATTGGATGGAATAAATTGAGTCCCTGTGTAAATTGTAATCAGTAAATCAGTCTTTATCACTCTGTGGTTCTAAACAGTTGTGTTCCAAACATTATTGTAATTTGTACCTCCTCTCCATCATTTTGACAAATTCCTTCCTCATGACATATCCTCGGCACAAAGCCTGAGTCATGGTAACCAGATTTGCTAGTTTCTCATCTCTCATCTCCTCAAGAGTACCCAACAGACCAGCTTTGAAGAACACCTACATTTGGAATACATTAGTGGTGTAGTGTTTGAAGAAGTCAATAAGTCCTTTTCAGCATTGATGTGTCCTGGGATACACTATATGGCCCTGATAATAATTGAGTTTGGCTGTTCCAGTAAAAATCTATTATGTTCTATACTATAGTATAGAATGGCATTTGAGAGAATTCCGTCCTTCCTTTTTTTGATGTAACAGTTTGAGGAGGCATGACAGTGTCCAGTACACAAAGTGGGGTCCATATAGGAATTTTTTGTGTAATCTGGTGTGGAATAACTTGACTGCCACAAAGCCTAGACTTGAACGCCTATTCAAAAGCTTCAGGCCTTCCTTCCTCAGACTGTTGCAGGACAATTGGAAGGACTGAATTCTCTACAATGTCATTGTGTTGTAGCAGAGTCAAAAATGAGAAGGAAAGAGTTGAAATAGTTTTGTCCACATGGTGTATTTGCTGAGTAGCTCACCTTGGTGTGCCCAAATTTGTATTGGGTGTGGTCAACATCAATAGAGCCCAAGAGTTTCTCTGAAGCCTTTTTGTTGTCAATGAACTGTCCCTCAGGGATGACGCTAGCGTTTAATACTTTGTATCTAGAGGACATTTAGGGAAGAGTAGTATTCTTGTGAAATATGTAAGGAAGTGAAGACTAGGTGATACATCATCTCTAAGTAAGAAGTTACAAAAAAATGTCTTTACCTCTGCTTGAAGTCACCGTAGTGGATTCTACTGGGGAAACCCTTCCTGCAGATTCTGATACCCTCCAGCACACCGTTACACCTGAGCTGGTGGATAACCAGGAAGTTCTCCATCAGACCTGAAATGCAAATGTTCTTAAGGTTCCAGAAATTCTTTCAAAACTGTGATGCATTAGAGTCTTCAAGGATCAAGATTACCTGGAGTCTTGGATTCATTAGGAATCAAGCAGCGCACAAAGTGAGGGTGAGTGCTCCTCAGGTTAGACATCAGCTTACCCAAGTTCTCCTGTGGAAATATTTGTAATTAATCTAATCTGTAATGGTGAAAAAATTCACAAACTTAAATAAGAGAGAGAATCTGTTTACCCTAAAAAGTGCAGACACCGTCTGGAAGGAACCACCCTTCTTCTTGCCTCCTTTCTTTCCACCTCCCTCTGTTTTATATAAATTGTTTTTTGTTAATCTTGTGTTGCTTTCCATTAACCCCTTCAATAAATCTCTATTTACATCTTGTTGAATCTAACCGTTATCTTGCATACATATACTTCATATTTTGAAACTCCAAAATCTGTGATCACATAGTTTGTTGTGTTCTGATGATCTCATTATTTTTTAAGCTTTTGTATAAGCAGGTGTCTTGTACATAATTAAAACACAAAGGAATTGAGGAAATGCAGATGTTTGTACCTTCTGCAACAGCGACATACAGTAAGGCCAGTACTTTGAGTGCTGACTTTTGGTAAAGTTGCACGACAGAGTCGTTCAGTGGATCCTTGTTCTTGTCCAACCAGCCATTAATGTTGTAGTCCACAATGCCGGCGTAGTGCACCAGAGAGAAGTGGGCCTCTGCCTTACCTTTGGCAGGCTTGGGCTTTTGGAAAGCTGCACATTTTCCCAGATGCTGGTCATGCAGCTTGTTTTTGAAGCTTGTGTCTGTAGCCTTTGGGAACATGCACTCCTCTTCAAGGATAGAGAAGATGCCCATTGGCTGTTGAAGAAATATTCACACTCAAGTACAGGCACAGTGAGAATAGTTATTTTAATTTACTGAATATCCTCTTACCTTCTCAATGAGCTCAATGCAGGCAGCCAAGTCCATACCAAAGTCAATGAACTCCCATTCAATGCCTTCTTTCTTGTACTCCTCTTGCTCCAGAACAAACATGTGGTGGTTGAAGAACTGTTGCAGTTTCTCATTTGTGAAGTTAATGCAAAGCTGCTCCAAGCTGTTGAACTGATAATTCAACAGAAGCAATTATTGCAACAGACTGTTGTCTTTTATGTCTTGATTCTTTCAGAGACATTAATGACTGATACTCACATCAAAGATCTCAAATCCAGCGATGTCCAGCACACCGATGTAGAACTGTCTAGGATTCGTCGTGTTCAACATCTCATTGATACGGACGACCATCCACAAGAACATTTTCTCATAGACAGACTTGCAGAGTGCAGAGACTGAATTGTTCACCTGAGAAATTCAAAGGTCATTGTAGATCATATTATTACCCTTACTTCTCACGATGACTATGTTTGAGACATTTCTCACTGTATCCATTAATGAAGTCATCACCTGTGGTACTGTCTGGCCTTTGGTCACCATCTCATTCCCGACCTTCACTCTGGGGTAACACAGAGCTTTCAGCATGTCAGCGGAGTTGATGCCCATGAGGTAGGCGATTTTATCAGCCGCTAAGGAAGCAGAGTTTTATGCATTATTGTTGATACTTAAGAGAATGTTTATATGCTAATTTATGCTAAAATTGTATCTTACCCTCATTTCCATCAGGTTCGGCCTGCTCCTCTCTCTGCTTCTGTTTGAACTTCATGCTCCCATGATGCATCACAGCACCAGTCAGCTTGTAGATGCTGATTTTCTCATCAGCAGTGAAGCCCAGAATGTCAATGGCAGTCTGTTTTTACACAGACCAAATAAATCATATTGTTTATTGGAGACAAAAAGTATTTTATACTGTGTCATACTGGCAGTATTCAGTTCAAGCTGGTGTTTTTCTCATGTTTGTTTTCTCAGAAATGTTGCATCAAATCTAAAAATACTACTACTACTACTAATATTGCAGTTGTCCACATACATCTGTGGCAATGAACTCCTCCACATCATCGATACTCTTGACAGTGATTTCACCCTGGCTGATCATTGGGTAGTCGTAAGGGTTGGTGGTGATGAGCAGGGCCTCTGTAAAGAATTGATGTGCAGTATGTTGACAGTGCTCTCAAACATAGAAATAACTGAAAAACACAATCCTGTAGATTTCTCACCGAGCAGCTCTGGCTTGTGTCCAGTCATGAGCTGGTAGAAGATGTGGTAACTCCTCTCAGCAGACAGCTGGAATGTTACCCTTGACTTTTCTAGCAGATCTTTCCACAGAAAAAAAAAAAGAAAAAAAAAGAGGAAAAAACTTGTGTTCATGGAGTAACCCACATCTTAGACTCCAAATAAAACGTTTGGCTTAAAACAGTGTTGACTCACAAGTTTCAATATCTGCTTTGGCCAGTTTACCAGTGGTCCCAAAGTGGATCCTGATGAATTTACCCTAGATTGAAATCATTGATAAAAGCTCAACTGTTTGCCTGCTTTGAAATTGTGATTGAAAATGTATGATGTTATTAATGATGATTTATAGGTGCAACTTACAAAACGAGAGGAGTTATCATTCCTTATAGTCTTGGCATTACCATAAGCCTCCAGCAGAGGGTTGGCTGCAATGATCTGGTCCTCCAGTGATCCCTAGATGTAATTGTAGCACAGCGGGTAGTCATGAGGGGAATCACAAACACTGTCATCAATAACATTGTCTAGAATAGGTATTCACTAACCTGCATTTTTCCAGGGCCAGGCTCTGCCTTCTTTGCACCAGACATCGCGACAGTTGCAAAGTACTGAATGACACGTTTTGTGTTCACAGTCTTTCCTGCACCAGATTCTCCACTGGAGATATATATGAGATCATCATTTAGTCATACATCTTTTACTGATTTACAATTATAATTGAAAAGCTTCAGGTTGTGTCAGCAGAAGAATATTTACTCACGTAATCAGGACAGACTGGTTCTCACGATCTGAAAATAAACCGGATTTAACAGGATTTCTAAAATAGGTAGCACTCTATATGAAGCTATAAACTATAACGTTTTTTTTTTGCATTGTTATTAGATTAAACTTAACATTTCAGTTATGTATTCATATAAGTGCATATAGAAGAAGGTCACTTTTTATACAATAATGCAAAATAATGGTTGTTATGAAGCCCTTACTAATTGAATATTAATTTGAACTGTACCACTCAGTTTCCTCAGCTTAAAATCCTCGTTTAGGTATCGTTTATTAAGAAGTTGTTGACTAAGAATTAAAAACATCAGTCGTCTTTCATATATACATACGATTTGGATTTAGCTTCTCTATGAACTCTGTCAAAACAGCAATTTATAGACAGTGAATTATACACGAATACTTCACACTAGTTATTATAAAGTGTATTTTTTGAATTGACGTTTTAACGTTATTTGTTGAGACTGCTGGAATCCACTTACCAGTGAGCATGAACTGGTAGGCGTTGTCAGAGATGGAGAAGATGTGAGGTGGGGCTTCAATCCTCTTTTTGCCTCTGTATCCAGCCACAACAATTGCATCGTACACTGGGAGCCATTTGTATGGATTGACAGTGGCGCAGAACAAGCCAGAGTAGGTCTGAAATGGAGATCGTCCAGTTTTACAATGTTGCCGCCCTATTCCAGGAATAAATTATGATTTACTTACATAGATCATCCATGCTGCGTAACGCTCTTTGAGGTTAAACAGCACAGAAGGCTCATTGAGGTGGGTCATCATGGCCATGTCCTCCATTTTGTCAAACTTGGGAGGATTCATTGGGAAGATTTCATCTTCTTTTACCGTGACAGTCTGTAATGAACATTGTTTAGACTTTTTGTACACACATTTCTACACTATTTAAGTGAAAAACTTTAATCTCTGAAGACTCAAGCACTGTAACATATCAAATAGTTAGTTTTTTTTTAAATCTATGATACTTACTTTCCCACAGTGAGTTTTGACAGTAACTTTGCCACCCTCTCTACTAACAAGATTACTTTTCAGGTACATCTCAGCTGCATCTGTCACGAAGAATGCTGTTTTGGCATCAAAGGGGGCGGTCTGAGCCTCGATTCGCTCTCTTTCTGGCTTCCGGAGGAAAACGGCCGCCGGGCCGAAACACTCCATTTCACCATCTCCCATGATTGCACTTCACTGTGGAGTAGAACTGACATCACCATGATGATATACTTAATTAGATTCGCTTTTTGAACTTAACTCTCCTAATACATTCCAATCTGTGAAACCTCCAAAGAGATCATATTGTCACCATCAGTTGGCAAGTTATTTACCTTGTATTACGCTCAGATAGAAATGGCAGCTGTCAAGTTAAGGATTCTGAAAAAAAAAATTATAAATGACTATATACTAAATACTAGTATATATAATATATATATAATGATAGATAGATAGAGTGACTCACCGATGTTTGATGGGCAACTGTGCTGCAGTCAGAGTCTGTCATTTATATAGTATCTTTACTGTAGACTCAGCTGAAATGACCGGCTGGATTTGGTCATGTTATTCTACATGGTGTGTGATGATGCAGCTCAGTCCTGGTGGAAAATAGCAACATGTTGTCCTTCATTTGTTTTTGTTGGTTTTCTGGAGCATGTGATATTTTAATTATTTTCATGGTTTACATCAACGGAACAGCCTTTCTATACTTAAATTCATGATGTTGATATGTTGTAAATTTTAAAGCAACAACATATTAATCATAGACATTTGGATAATACACTTATATGGTATAAAAGTTTTACAGTCCATGTTTTTCTTATGTTGTGTCTCTTCTTTTTAATGTAGGCTTTCTTGTTGTGTGTATTTGTTTGTTTTCAATGTTTAATTTGATGTCACTGAGGTCTTATTTAAATGTTGCATCTTATTTTAATCTTGGCAAAGAGGAGGAACTTGGTTCAGCTGTGAAGAAGCACTCAGCTGTCACTGCTATTTAGTTTTAGAGGTGACAGCAAGACTGACACAACGTGATGACTAAAAGTTTTTACTTTTGATAAAAGGTCATATACAACTTATGTTTTGGGCAACTATCTGTTACATAGCGATTGATATTGCTAAATCACATGATGTAATTACCATTCTTAACTTTGTTTTACCAGATACATTCTTGTGTTCAACAAGTTCCAACATTTGTTTTTGGACATTTAGCATCCATGTTATTTCCTTTTCAATTGCAAATACAGTCAAGTAACAGTGTTTGCATATAATGTCAACTTTTGGACAGATATTTAAAATTTTTACAAAATCCCAAAGAGCTTACTGTATGAAATATCTAGTTCAATCACAGGATTGTGAGCAAAGATTTTCCTCTTGACCAATTTGAGAAGTTTGTCAAGCAGGACATTAAAAACCCAGATTAATTACCAGAGATGGACTGTAACAGTCATTCCAAATGAAAAAAATATCTCTGGCAGGCTTTTATTGGGCAATTAAACCTCAGTGATCACTTCACATACGAATCTTATTTCATGGTCATATAATGACTCTCAAAGTTATAAACAGCATGTTCATAAATGGACAAATCATAAATATAGCCCAGTGAGTGCTCATGTTTGAATTATGAAGTTTAGGTTACTCATCCAGGCCATGGTGAAGACTTATCTGACCTATCATGACATTACTGTAATATTTCTCAGTAAGTGCACTGCTTTTTCAATTTACTGTACTTTGAAATAAATTAATAAATAAAAAAGTATTAAACAATGTTTTTGACTTTCTCTAGACTCTCTAGATTTAAGTTTATATGCTTACACTTATTAGCTGCTGCACAAATACTATTGTTATAGATTGTTATTAACTGACTTTGTGTTAGAGTCACAAGCCTGAGAATTTTGCTTGATTTAAATATAAATTTACAGACAACAGTCAACATGTGGTGTAGTACTTATTCATCTTTGGGCCAAATGGTTCTGAGCATGGTGAGTTACATTTCCAGATGCATTTCTACATGAATATTGTATGGTTTGTAATCACACCACATCTGTCTTAAGTGCATGAAGTCAAATATGTAGCCTCAAAACTTTTTTTGCATTGTATTCAGGATGTAGGGAAGTATTTTTAGAGTACAATGGTGTGAAAGACTGTCTTCATGCAAGTAAAATAGTCAAGTCAGAATACAAGCAACTATAACATGTTTTGGTAGGCTATGAAAGTTGCAGAGCAGACAATAGTCTGGAGGGATTTCAGAGAATAGTGTCAAAACATCCAGTCAGCATTCGTTCTGTTTCTGTGGTTGAAAATGTCTTGTTAATGACTGATCCAAGATGAAGGGATGAGTAGAAAGTGGCAGTAAATGATTTTATTTGTCAGTGAACCTTGATGGGTGTGGGCTACACCAGCAGGAGAGCACAGCAGGTTCAGTCCCATCAGCTCAGAGCAGGAGACTGATACTACAGGACACTGACTCACCAAAACTGGACAGTGGATTTCTGCTAGTAGGGATATGGTTCAGTGGCACAATGTGCAGCCAATACCTTTGCAGCAGTTGTATTGGGGATCTTTAAGTGGTGTTGCCAAACTTTGCTGACTTCATGCCTCAAATAATTCAGGCTGTTATTGAGATAAGTGTGAGAGGGGGAGGGGTCATGTGATGAGTTTAAAGACACACCTCTTCTGCAAGCTCTAATCCACAGCCATCCAAACACTGGGGGAAAAAAATCATGCTCTCCAACTCATACACCTTCAGTAGAGAGTTATTGACACCTGCCATATCTTTGCCACGGTTAGCTCATCTAAGTCTGTATTTAGTCTGTAATTTACCCTGGACTCCAGTTTCTGGAGCTGTTTCTTTCCACCCTTCATGGCCAGACTCTCAGCCTCATCCAGACGGTGCTGCAGGTCTTTGACAGTCACCTCCATGTTCTTCTTCATCCTCTCCAGGTGAGCACTGGTGTCCTGTTCCTTCTTCAGCTCCTCAGCCATCATGGCAGCCTGAAATATAAGCCAATGAAAATGAGCTAACCAATATAGATAGAATTAGCTTCCATGAATGCTCTCTTTGCTACCACATGCAGCTAAACAAAGTCAAATAATAACTGTTTCAATTAGCATAGAGTAACAGAATGCAAACACCCACATCAGTGATGGCCTTCTTGGCCTTCTCCTCTGCATTTCTGGCCTCCTGGACTGCATCATCCACCTCGCCTTGAACCTGGACCAGATCAGCCTCAAGCTTCTTCTTGGTGTTAATAAGACTCGTATTCTGCAGGATTTAAGCAGGTAGTTTAGTGTATATTTTACTAAAAGTTTATCATGCAACATGAATTTACTACAGGATTGTTTTGAACGAGTTGACTTGGAGATGTTCCAGGCTGCTTCTGATGATGACAATTGAAGCCTACTCGGACACCATAACGTGTTTCAACAAGAAGTGTGTTGAAGACGTGTGTAGTAAATAGGGGACCACCAAATGACAACATCTTTAATTGACGACAACCTCTGACCTCTCACTTCAGGACCCCTGCGTCCCGTTCACCTTTGACCTATTAATAATCTCCAGATGTCAGTATGTCATATGTTTTAGCATAATTAGACTTCCGGCATTGACCCAGCGATCTTGCATATCCTCCGGGGATCAATATGAAGACTGATCAATTTCGAACAGTGACAGGTCATAAATGATGTCCTGAGGTGCATATTTAACTCTCACATCTGGCGGTATCTGACCACATGCGGGCATCCGGCCACATTCCATCACAGGGTGTGTTATGGTCTCTCCCCTCTCTCTCTACGGGATGTGAGAAAAAGAAGATTCTAATGATGAACAAACAATATCAAAATAAGTAAAAGAATAAACCATTTTAAGAGACCAAAGCATATTATGGACCCCAACTATGCTCTCTCTCTCTCTCTCTCTCTCACACACACACAATTGTCTGAGTAAAAGGATCTTATTCTCTTCTTTTAAATGAAATGAATATAAATAAATTGTAATCACACACAAAATAAAACAAAGCAAATACTTTACACTATTTTTAAGTGTCACTAAAAATATAAAAACATCTTACATTTTTCCAGGAGCAGGAAAAAGAGTTTGTCATGTAAGAAAAAGTTCTATGCTCCATGTTTTATGGAGGCTTTCCATAGACATAATGATTATAATGCTGTATCAACCCCTAAACCTATCCATCACAGTAAACTTTCTGCATTTTGATATTTTCAAAAACAAAATTTAGCATAATTTATCATTTAAAAAGCTGTTATGATCAAGGGGACAAATTTCGCTCATGTCAATCATTGATGTATTACTACACAACAAGGGGTAGATGAACCACACACACACACATCTGGTTTGTGGGGGCACTCCGTAGGTGTAATTATTTTTTTACTGTAAAAACTGTACACCTATCCGTCAAAAAAAAAAAATCTGCATTTTTATATTTTTCTATGTTTGTAAACAATCTTAATTATGAATACTCAAGAAATGTCATCATAAACCATATTTACATTGTTATATCAGTGTCATTATACAAATGTGTGTCCTGATAAATAATATAAACAAGCACACAAATACATAAACATTTCAAGCTGAAAAGAGGCTTATCTCAATTTAAAGAATATGGTTAAAAATAAAAACCATCTAATTAATGTTGACCAGCATAGTCACAAACATTAACCAGAAAACTAAAAGCCAACTTATAGCAAAGCAAATCATTTATCAATAGTCATTATTAAAAGTCATGATATTCAAGAATTATCTTTAAGCTTATCAAACTTATAAAGATCACATCATTCTCTTCTTAATTTAATGTTACAAATTTTTAGTTATAAATATCCAAAAAATTAGGCACACAGTTGTACTGTAAAGGTAGTTACCTGATGTCGCTGTACCGGGTCTGGGACGAGGGACGTTGAAGACGGCGGATCAGTGGCAAGCTTATTTTAAAGCAGGAGAGTCAGAAACACAGGTCGAGTAGGTGGTTCGACAAGGCAAACTAGGTTATGTTGTGCTAAAGAGGCAAGACAACAAGAATCATTACTAGGGCTAGCGAAGGAAAGGTCAACGGATCGGCGAACATGACTCAAAAAGGGCGAGGACTAGAGGATAATCCAAGTGAACACAGGAAAAGAAGGTGCCTACAGGTCATGGGCAAACAAGATAAGTCCAAAACAGGCAAATACGGCAGGGCCAATCAAATAACGAAAAGGTGCTAGCATAGATATATACAACGGGAATAACAGGCAAGGCAAGCGGGACATATAACATAAAAATAGGAACTAAGGAAAAAGACAAAAATAAAAGACAATAATATCAAGGCTCCTATAGCAGGCTAACACGATGGGTAAGCGAGTGGGACATGCAGACAATACTAGAAGACGTCAAAAGCAGCGCCACATAACCAGTGGAAGAGTTGGTACAGGCTAACCCTAGGCCGCAGTAGGAAAAACGCTAGACATGATAGCGGCAGGAGAGAGAGGAAGGGTCCACTGGCTTATGTAGAGATGTTGATTGGATTCGGTAGTGGTGTCACGTGTGTTTGTTCTTTGTTGTGTGGTGTTGTACAATGGAGTGTGGTGTTGATCAGTGCAATGGTTGTTGGGAAATGCAGTCCAGGGTGATGTGTCTGTGTGGTGTGAGAGTCAATGTATTGGGAGAAGGGTGACCTCTGATGGCAAACAGACGGAAGTTCATGGACCGGATTCGTGACACTGTCTATAGACAGGTCAGAAAGCTCTCAGATCTCATCAAAAAATATCCTAATTTGTGTTCTGAAGAAGAACAAAGGTCTTACAAGTTTGGAACGACATGAGGATGAGTTACTATAATTAATGACAGAATTTTATTTTTTTGGGTAAACTATCCCTTTAACCTCCCGTTCCCCTCTCAACGTTATCTCTTCTCTTCATGACGTAAGACTCGGAAAAGAGGTTGGGAATTATTACACGGAGTCTGCTAGCGACAAATGACTAGCTGTGTTCGACAAAATTTGCCTGGAGTTGATGACAGGGTTATGGCGTGTATTAGAATGACACAATGTGCGAGAGTGCATTATTGTAGCGCGGGAAAGCACATTAATAATACGTTTGCGGCGTAAATCTGGCCGCTCGCGGGGATTCTTTGGCTCTTTGCATACGCAAATTTTACCGGACACGTTGCGCCTCAGATACAAAGATGCACCCCCCCGGAGAGTGGCTTTTGCCCGACCGGTAAAACGGTGTCTATCCTCTCACTCAAATCGGTGCCGTGCACTCGTAAATCTATGACGCTCATGCTATAATATTAATTATTTTTGCATCCCCTGAATTAAACGTTGTCAAACCCAGTTATCATATTGCACTTTAGAAAAGTCGTCCAAATTTACAGATTTGGCAGGCCTCCTTCCTTGATTTTGTATTTGTAAAGTAAATTGATTAAGCATAAACTGTATAATTGTAGTACTTTGTTTTACTATTTTATACGCTCCTTTATGTTTGTATTTGCTCTTGTGCTGTGAATGCACATATGCATCTGTTGAAGTAGTTATTGTAAACACTGTTTTAAAAGGTACTGTATAAATAAAGCTTTAACCAATCAGACTTCCACGACTGACCGATTAAAATGCTTTGTGAAATCTAATTGGCTGAGAGGGAACTGAACCTGGATTTATTTTGACAATCAAAGATGGATCTTGAATTTATTTCCTGTTTAATAATATTTAGCAATGTTAATGAAATGTAGCCTATATTAGAAATAGCTAGGAATTGGGTGCTTGGATGATTTGTACATATAATAAATTCCAAGATGGCGGCGCGTTCACACGCGGTGTTTTCTTCATTTGCTGCTGCACGACAGCGAAGGTGTTAGTTAGTCCGTTTTTTTGACTTAAGATGAAATTTTTTTTTTTTTTTTTTTTTAGTTTTTTGCAGGTTTT
>JADLZN010006608.1:0-111393 GCA_018155175.1 Sinocyclocheilus anophthalmus | reverse complement strand
TTAGCCTTCACATATAAAGAAATTCCAGAATGAATTGTGATTCTATGATGATTTACTCAATATCTGTGCACAGCACAACGCATTTAAAAATGTTAATTTTAGAATGTTTCTGTTGTTAGCAACATGCTAACATCAAACTACTGGAATCAATTATTGATTCCATTTTGTCTTAGAAAAAAGTACCCTACATAGGTAATAGACAACAAGGCAGCTCACTATGCTTTGGTACAGAAAAATTGAAGAACGAGGCATAAACTGGAGACTCGAGCAGATCAAGTCCACGAGGTTCTTTACTCATTGTTCAATAAACGTGTGGAAATAATATAGATTAAGAACATGAGCACTTACTGTGGATCTGGTAGGTATCGTAAAACAATGCTGCCCATTTCTGGAGAAAGAGAGAATAACATATGCTTTTTAGATCAAGATTTTGAATACATCAGTGATGTCAAAAAAAAAATCACGCATTTGTTGGCTGTAATGTGATGCTGAGCTTCATGAAAGAGAATAAAAGCCAAAGGTTCTGGTCTAAACATGGGAATTTGTCACCCATGCCAAACAGCAGCATGCTTTGACTCATTCTATTTGACCCAAGTCCCACCGCTTATAATACTATTATAGCTTACCATTATTATTACATGAACTATATATCTAACACACCTACAAACAACACTTTTCCATATAAACAGAATCTTATAATTTTGTTCTCTCGCGGATAAAATATATACAATTAATTACATGAAATTTAAATGTAAAATATGCAGTATATAGTCGACATAGCAGTGGCACTGAAAACCATGGTGGCGAATAATTTGTCCGAGGGGCATAATATAAATTATAAATAATAATGACCCTAGAATTGAGCCCTGTGGCACACCCTGTTTAAGAGGGAGATTTATAGTTATGTATGGTGATGTTGTATTGTCTGTCTGTCAAATATGAGGAAAACCAGGATAACGCAGCTCCTGAGATGCCGATCTCTGAGAGGCGCATGAGTAATAGCTTATGAGAGACAGTATCAAAAGCTGAGCTGAGATCAAGTAATAAGAGTATGGAAAGATTGCCAGAGTCAATAAAGTAAGAGGTCATTAATAACCCTGAAATACTAAAGCATTTCAGTACTATGATGCAAGCGAAAACCTGACTGAAATATATCAAAGTGTTTATTGTGAGCTAGAAATGACTGCAATTGAGTGGCAACAACCTTTTCCATGATTTTTGAATTTGTATATTTTATATAATGATTTATATATTTTATGCTTTATAAATTGTTACACATCAAAAATGCAATCTAATGTGCTTGCATGCATAGTGATTTCATTAAGGTTCACTCAACGTTTTACCATTCAAAACTGCAAAAAATCAACCTATACATTTTAACATGGCGAAGATTTCAAAGAGTTCATGGGCTAAAAATACAAGTGGCATTAGCAGGGGTGTATTCCAGAAAGCACGTTAACTTAACATCTGTTAAACACCGAACTCTCGGTTGATTAACCCCAAACCTTGCTTACTAGAGCGCCCTATGCGTCCAAAAACCCGCGTCCCCCCCTCCTCCGCCGCGCCCCCAGTAAAGTTCCATTCACAACTCACGAGTAGGTCCTGGTAATGATCACGACATTCTCAACAGAGCCACGAATCGACGAGTCACTATGGAAACGGATGCTAAGAAAAAGCGTGCCATGCTGTTTCTTTCTTTCTTTTGTTCAGTGGTCGTTTACATGCTTGGTGCATATCGCCACCTAATTAATGGTTGTGCAATAATTAAATTTTTTTTTTCCATTTAATCTTTAATCCTTGATAATATGAATTATATTGTTTGTTTGATGCTAATTATATATGAAGTCACAGCAGATATGTATTTTGATTTAGAATTTAGACAGAAAATGACGATCCACTGGGTGATGATTAAGATATTATATATATATATATATATAATATAAATAAACATGCCTGTCATACGGTTTCTACAATTCATCAGCCCCCACTTAACCCCCCCGTCCCCCATATATAGCACAATACATATAATAACAATTTAGGATAATATATTACCGATTTATTAGCCTGCTTATATCTCCCACCGCACACACTTCATCAAGAACATCAATATTACACCAGACTATTATAAATAATGGATCTATAATACATATTGTAACTATTATATAATGTGCGCGGCTGTGCGCTATCTTGTCCCTCCGCCCACACCCTGCAGTGCTGTCAGGTAGATCGCACGGCACTCATACGCTGAAGCGAACTAACCCACTCGGAACATACCTCCTCGGAGGCTTCAGGTTATATTCAGAGAGCAAGTTATATGGTTCTTAAATACCTGGAAAGTACAACTTGTTGGCACCGAAAAAAGTGCCCGGTTATCCGCTCGCTTGTCCTCAAACATACCCGGGTATGTCACTTAACCTGCTTTTTGGAATACCCCCCAGGACTCTGAATGGCACTGACCAAGTTTCTTGGCCTGATTGCGAGCATCATCTTCAAGCTTGCTGAGGAAGGGGTTCTCCTGTGTGAGGAGCACCTTCACGTCCTCCACGCTGATGTTGATGATTCGGGCTCTGATGTAGGGGCACAGCGTGTAAATACCCTGAAGACAAACAGCAGCATAGAGTCAAGGACTCAAAGGACTTCTCTTTCACACACAAACAAATAAACAAAAACACACACATAGCCTATCCTGCTCTGAGAAAAGCATGTAACCACAGGATGATTAAGTCTAGTGCAAAAATTAATTCCACTTTGACATTTACTCAGCCTTGGAAAGCAGCAGACATGTTTTAATCCATTTCTTTATCTATAGGAAGAATAAATACTCGTACACAATTTGCAGAACAGATCTTCCTCTAGTTAAAAATCAATAGACTGTAGTGGAAAATGGTAATGATGTTCCCTCTAGAGCAGACAGGACGGCAAGCTGAGGTTATTAACGGCACATTGAGATTAACTTGTTTCCCTATAGACCACTAAACCTAGTTTTTGAGCAAAAAAACATCTGAGACAACTGAGATATCTGAGTGTTGCTTTAATTATAGACTGATTACTGCGGTACAACTTAATATCCAAAGCCTTTCTGGTTAAAATTGCATGTGAAAAACAACCCATTATATCTTGCAGAAGTATCTCTGGGATTAGACTGCTGCTTTTCAACTTGAAAAATATCTTTTAATATTATTTTTAAATAAATGAAAACACGTCTACACAACACTATCTTTATTCTAGAGGTGAGTGTCCAGTATTCATTTAGGATTCATCCATTTTGGATGCATGCAGATACACAAGTGATTCATAAAAAATTATTTACATCAAACTGTGTTTTTTTTACATACACCTACCTCCTGAGCCAGTCTGAAAGCACAACCAAACTGTTCTCCATCAGTATTTCTGGACCAGACCTTCACACCCGTGTTTATAACCTGCAGAAAGACAGAGAAACTGGGCATGAAGAACTCCATCTACAACAGTGCTTTGCTGCTTGATTTTTTTTTTAATTTGGTAAAACTTTACAGTAACACACAAAGATACCTATTCTACGTGTATTAATGCTTTGATTTGAATGAAAACAGCGCATCCGTGAGGCGCGGCTGACACAGAAGAGCACATTTATCGCTGCTTGCGCTTTTTCAGCGGATCACGTCTCTATAAATTGACCGGCACCGGTTTGCTGCCAGAGGAGATGACGCGTTGAACCCCAACGTCCGTTATTTTTGTTCCTGTCTATACACATACCTGTCTCTGACCTTGACATTTCTGTGCCCTTTACCTGGGCAGTCAACTCGGACAGTCACCCCACATCCTCCGGTTTTCATCCAAAATATCTAAATTGTGGTCCGAAGACGAGCGAAGCTTTTCGGGTTTGGAACGGCCATCCGGGGTTAGGTGAGTAAGACAAACGACCCATTTGGGGTGGAGTATCCCAGTTAATAATGTATAATACAGCCCCTACTTAGATAATAATAACTATAATAAATAATCATAATGTTAGTTTAATCAGAGATACACCCTACTGTCATATGCACTTTATATTCAGTCAACTAAGTCTTACCCACTAAAATATCTACTTACACAGACTATTACACACCGGGCCCTACTTGACTGCTCCTAATACACGAGTGTCAGGCGTATATTACTTACTATAAATTATTATAGCCACCCCCCTTATACATATTCATTAATAACTTACTATGAGGGGACATAAAATAGGAAATAAGACTAATGTAAAAGTTATATACGAAATTACAATTACACACATATATCATGATTACACACACACACCACAAACCTACATAATCATATCCAAAATACCCGGTACTCTAGGCGTACGTATATAATTAAATTATTAAGACTATTCATGTTAAACTAGTTCTGCATTACTACCCAAAATTCATTACAGCATGTGAATTGTAGAACACAAATAATAACAAAGGACCGGGTGTGTAAGTGTTTACAGTGTGTCTTGTTGGTTGTAACGTAACATTCCCAGTGAGTCTGTTGCAACCATTACCGCAACTCGGCTTGTTTCGATTTACCACTTGATGAATGTGAAGGCACTAGAGCACAGATAGAGATGAGATCATAGTGAGGCTGCTGTCCCCATCTGCCTGTACGCCATCTTCAATCACTGCTAGCACTGATGAAGGGCCATCAGAGTGTGTGCACGTGTGTGTGCTCTTGCCTTCATTCTCTCGCTGTTGTTGAGCAGAACATTGCGGAGCTCTTTGGATACCATGTACAGTTGCCTCTTCTTTCCTTCATGGGTTCGAGTCAATACGTTCAGCTTGGGGAAATCTGGAGACAGGTTGTAGAAAGCTCTGCAGCAGACAAAGAAATATCACAGCATAAAATAAATGATGGTTAGACAAAAGGAAAAAAAACACATATGCGCACAGCTCTGAACACGCTGCGACATATGGAGCAGAGGCGTTGTCTCCAACAAGTCAAAATGGCGGGGCTCGGGTTGCCAGCGCTGTGGCACTGTGCATCTGTGTGAGAAAATAAATAACATTCATCACAAACAAAAGACACCGTGACTGAACGATAATGATCATATCATCCATTCTTCCGATTGGTCACATAGGATGTATAGTGTAATAACAGATAAAACACACACAAAGGCCCCGGCCCACTCAGAGCATATATATTCAGACATGACAAACACACACTGAGATCAGAAAAATACTGCTTAAAAAAAAAAAAAAAAAAGCAAGATATGAGAACGTTTGTAAAAACAATATTTGTATTGAGCAGCGAGGCTTTGTAAATGGAGAGGAGGCACTCACTGGATGGGAGGGAAGATGGGGTCATCCTCTGTCAGAAACACAAAAGGATCCTCTTTGAAGCCAAAGAGTTTCATCTTCTTTGGAGGAGGGGGGCTATAACAGACAGAGCACTTCATGTCAATGTGGAGCACAGTAACTGAAGAGAAACTGCAGTAACACATACCGTCCATCAGGGGCACTGAAATCAACACAAGTATCGCCTGAAAGCCAATAGGTTTGAAATGGAATTCTTTCTTACCGAATTCTTAAAGAATACTGCACAGTTGCTTCATTTCTATTATGTGAAACAACAGATTACGCAACAATAAATGGTTCAAACTGTCATCAAATAATTATACAAGTATAATGTCTGTTCAACGATTAAAACACATCAAGACTCAATGCAACGTCATGTTTGATTTTAATATGCTGCTGTTATTTTTACAGTAAGGAGCCATTTAAATAGCAATTCACGCAGCTTCCAGATGGAAATGTTATTTTGAAATGAATTTAAATTGTGGCCAATTGTCTAATATGTAACAGTAAAAACAAATGCTAACAAATTTAAATTAATAACGGTTATAATAATACTACCATAGTATATACACACCAACCCACCCACACACCACCACACACCACCCCCCCCCCCCCCACCCCACCCCCACCTACGCCCTATACACCACCTCCACCTTACACGAAACCCCTCATCCCACCACCTATCACCACCCCTACCCCCCCTCCTACCCCCCCTACACACCCCTGACCTCCATCCCCCCCTCACTATACCAACACACCACCCAACCCTACACCCCCCGCCACACCACCAAATACGGACTATTATATGCCTAATTCAATTCTTTGGGATGGCCGACATATCATTGACGTACAATCACCAGCCAACCAATATAATTGATTATTCTAAAAAAGGTAATTGTGTTTTATACGATTGGAATAATATAGTATATTTATAAAGTAATAGGATTTTATTCTTTTTAAAAAAATGGTTATTAATATTAACAGCTTTAATGTTGCTCAAAAAAAAAAACTGGTCTAATAATAATAATAATAATAGTTAGATTGTTGTTTTTATGTTGTCGCTAGTATTAACTATTGTATTGTAATGTTAAGTACAGACACTTGATTATCATTAGTATTATATTATTATTATTATATTAACATTAAACAAGATGATGTTAACAGGGCTGTGTTTGAAATGTCTTGAGCAAACTTTCTCATCTGGGATCTATGGCCATGCCCATCCTCCCGTGATCATGGACACCCTAAAAATGCTAATGATTTCTTGCCATTGTATAGATTTATTTTAATATTTAATTACTTTACCAAGGTCTGTTAATAAATGTTTAAAATCAACAAGTATACACAAAAATAGATCTAAGATTTATAATACTGCGTTATTAAAACACTATGACTCTTAGGCTTTATCATCATCAGCCAAAATGTCGTCTTTGGTGCGTCCCAAAATCCACAGCACAGAGAGAACCAAAGAATGAACGATCAGCAGAGAGAACAACAGGGTGACTGCTGCACCCACACACACACACACACCTGGCTGAAGATACTCACCCACAGACATTATCTTTCTTGACCTCTGAAGGGTCAGGGGTATCTGGGACAGACGGGTTTCCCTCTGCAGGAGTCTCGCCCTCCACCGATTCCACAGGGGTGTCAGCGGATGAGCCGTCTGCTGGTGGGACGTCAGCGGGAGACCCCCCCATCTGCAGCTCCTCTGCAGGAGCCACCTCACTGGAGGAGGTCACATCCTTATAACGAAGCTACAGACAAAGAGAGGACAGAGACCTATCAGTTAGCCACCGGGCTCTGTTTCCACAATCCCCCCTGACGGTTTTGGGCACTTTTGGGATATCGAATAAAAAAAAAAAAACCCCGCTTGATGGAAACACCAAGATGTGCAACAATTCTAAAAATGCGCATTAAAAAAACTGGTGCCGTCAATTAAGATAGGAACAAATTTCTTACCCAGTAAGAAAAACGTGCGTATAAAAAATTGATGGCAAAGACTCCAGTGCGTCAGTTGATTAATCGCATCCAAAAATAAATGTTTTGGTTTACATAATATATTTATGTTACCGTGTTTATTTATCATGTATAAATATAAAATATATATTTAATTATTAAAATATAATACTGTAAATATATAAATGTCAATATTTCAAAATATTATACTGAATGTGTGGTCCTCTTATATACATAATCAATAACAGTTACTAAATCTTTATGTAAACAAAAAACTTTTATTTTGAATGCGATTAATTGCGATTAATCATTTGACAGCACTAATGGAAACACTTTTACAGAATAAATTCCTTAATTCGCATTTTAAAAAAAGACATGCGACTTTGTGATGGGACAGCATAACTGGACGAACCAATGGACCGATCTCATTGCACAGCATCTGAAATGCTAGTTTTGTCATTCTAAAATGCTTAAGCAAAGTCTCGTCAAAGTGCTTCGTTATAATTAACTCCCAAAACTGCGTTCCCAAATAGCAGGCACCGAAAATAAGATAGCATGACCACATTTCATCTGCGTGCTCTGAAGCTCGTAATTTATTGTATACAAAAAATGTTATATACAGAAGCAAATTTACTTTTCTTCCCCTCTCAGCTCTAAGACCCCCAAATTTAGCCATAGTTCAACCTTCAGGAAGGGACGATTTGTTCCTCTTAACTAACTGCGATGGACAACCCCCCCCCCCCCGGTGCTTTATGAGCCAAATGTCTGAACGTGAGTGAGGACCGTGACGTGACGTGACATCCGTCGCCAGTATGGGGACCCTATACTCCGGCAATTAGTGACTCTGCATTATCCCATCAAAGTGCCACACACAGCAGTGAACCACACCAACGTGAACAACACATCGGAGCAGTGGGACCAGCCATTTATGCTGCAGCGCCAGTGGCGAGCAGTTGAGGGTTCGGTGAATTGCTCAAGGGCACCTCAGTCGTGGTATTGAAGGTGCGAGAGAGCGCTGTACATTCACTACCCCCACCTACAATCCCTGCCCACACACGCCTTCCCGGTACGAGACTCGGACCCGCAACCTTTGGGTTACGAGTCCACGACTTCCCCATTATGCAATATTCCAAGTTTCTTAACTTTGGTTGGAAACAGCTATAGGTACACACGCTAGCAAAGAGGGTGGATTCATCCAAGAAAACAGCTTTGTTAGTTAAATCGACAAAAAGATACCATAAATGTACTCTCATACAACTTCAATGCTGTTTGCATATATTTTATGTTTCTAATACCTTTGGGTAACGGCGGTTCCATGGCATGGGCGCCTTCTTCACCAACACAGCCACAAAAAACCCACCAGTGTTCTGGTGATGGGGCAATATTCTCATACTGAAAACACAAGCCAAATGTACAATAATGACTAGAGATCAATTAGGATCACACACAGTGACAGTTTACAGGTTAGTATTGCTTCACTTTTACTGTGGTTGTATACTACCATCTAGAGGAGAGTTCTGGAACATCACAAGCATGTGCAGAGACAGTTTGAAGCTGTTAGTGTTTTGTTTGTTTGTTTGATTAAAAGCTATTAGTTTCTGTTATAGACAGATATACATGATCAAAACAAAAAACCCCTTTGTCCCCCCCCCAACCCCCATCTCTCCAGCTTCATATTGGCCAGCTTTTCTGGGTCTGTTGGGGGAAACATGGTGGGTCTGATCTGAGTGTGTCGACTTGTTGGCACCTCTGACCAGTCAGAGAACCACTGACCCTCTTTGGTCATTACCTTTAAAAGAGCACAGAGACCTTTTTTGTAAAGAAATAAATTTTATTCAGCGAGGATGCATTAAACTGATTAAAAGGTGACAGAAAAGACATTTCCACAAAGCTGTTTGTAACGTGCTCTTGCAGTCACTTAATCGTTTATTTTTGTGCGTCAATCTATTAAATTAGTGTATAAGACCATGATCCGCACTCACAAAAATAATCTTCTTTTTAACGTTTATTTTATATTCATCGCCAATGTCAAAACACAAACATTTCGGCTCAAGGCCTTCTTCAGTGTGTTGAAGAAGCAGAGCACACGCTAAAGGAAGCATTGAGCTGAAACGTTTGTGTTTTGTCCTATTGGTGATTAATGTAAATTAAACGCTAAAGAGAACCATTTTGTGAATGCGGATCATGTTCTTATTTACTAGTACCGACATGTTAACTGTCCCCCACCTAACATTTCCATCAGAGTTTACGCAAACCAACTGGCACAGCACGTACAAACTGGTCTACATTAATAAGACGGCACAACTCACATTTGGGGAACTCCCTAGAATGACACTTCTTTCGCCATTTACCAGGTGCCACAATGCACTGCTTATAAAATTAATCACCTTTTCCACCCTATTCAGGCTCTATCGGTCGTCCCAGGACTTAGACCACTGATATTTTAAGTGCAAAGATCATGTCACTGTTTTAGTCGCCTTCTCCTGCACGTCATTTGGGTGCACCAATCAAAGCTTTGGCCAGCTAGGAGACACGCCTGATTTATATTCATCTTCAAGCATCATCAATAAAGTTTGGTATCTTTGAGGCACCTCCATTTTTTCACCTCCGTTTCATGTTTAGGAAATGCGGCGATCTTATCCTTATCTAATATACCACCCCCTTAAAGTTGTATTCTTTTTATTGTTGGTGGTGGTTGAGTGGTGTTAAAATTCCCTGTCATGTTGGGAGGGTGTGTCCTCACCCTAGTGTGTTTTACATCATTGTCATCTAATATGTTCATGTCTTTCTTTCTTCAGTTAAATAGAAATTAAGGTTTTGAGGAAAACATTCCAGGATTTTTCGCTATATAGTGGACTTCAGTGGGGCTCACTGGGTGGAAGGTCCAAATTGCAACTTCAAAGTGTTCTACACGATCCCAGACAAGGAATAAGGGTCTTATCTAGCGAAACGATCAGTCATTTTCTAAAAAAAAAAAATTACAATTTATATACTCTTTAACCTCAAACGCTCGTCTTGTCTAACTCTGTTTTTTCCGGTTCATGACAGTTAGGGTATATCTAAAAACTCCAATCTCATTTTCTCCTCCAACTTCAAAATCACCCAACATCGATGTTTTAACTTTTTTTGTAAAGGGCATTTGACTTTCTTTGCATGTTCACTTTGTAAACACTGGGTAGGTACTTCTGCAGCGATGTAGGACGATTTTGAAGTTGGAGAAGAAAATGAGATGGAGTTTTAGACATACCTACTGTTTCTAACATGGGACTCCTGCACAGAGTAACGATGGCATTGCAGAGCAAAAAAGACAAGCATTTGAGGTAAAAAGTAATATATCTTTTGTAGAAAATGACCGATCGTTTTCACTAGATAGACCCCTTCTTCCTCGTCGGGGACGTGTAGAACACTCTGAAAGCTGCAATATGGGACTTCCACCCAAAGTGAACCCCACTGAAGTCACTATATAGAGAAAAACCCGGAATGTGTTGCCCAAAAAACATATTTCTTCTTCGACTGAGAAAGAAAAGACATGACCATCTTGGATGACAAGGGGGTGAGGAAACTACACTGTAAAAAGTAATCACTGAATCTACTTAAGGAAAGCGAGTAAACATAACTGATTTTTTACTAATTTGTTGAATTTACTTAATTACACTATGTTATGTGAACTTTAAGGTGGATGCAATAGTTAAACTAAACTACTTTAGTAAACAGTACTTAAGAGCATCTAGTTTGTTGGATTAAATCCCACTATGTGCTCTAATAACTCTAGACTAGTAGGTGGCGGAAGGTTGATTTAAACAAAACATCACCAGAAATAGACAACGAACTGAACTTCAGAGTCAGATCGTATTTTAAATGTGGCCGCAAGATTAGGTACGTTTTTGGTGACCTACTTATAAACTATATTGTCACAGTACCTGCTATAGTTTTTGAGGAAAAGAAAAAGCAGATTTCATTAGTTTTTACTGACGAGCATTCCTGTAACCATCAGTTAGCGTACTAGCTAACCAGTGGCTTACAAGCTAGATTACAAACATCAATCTTCCTCTTTACTGCTAGTTATAACACGAAATAAACGTGAGTAAGCATCATAAAATATGTTGAGCGATACAGTACAACTTAATGAAATTTATCATGTCTTATGTAATCAGTTTTTCAGCATTTAATGTTTGAACAAAATGTCATGAAAACAAGTTATCATCAAAACCACTGTTTAAATGTTTATATTTCAGAAAAATTTTTTGGAGTAGAAACTTCATTTAAAATAGTTTAAATGTGCATCAATGCCCAGCACTAATTATTACCATTTTCTTTTCATATTCTATGTGCTCTTTTTGGGGGACTTAAACTCATGCAGTGGAAGTGGAAGTTCTACTTGTTTATTGAGTGAAAAGAGAGCTCAACTGCTGAAAAACTAAAATATGGAAGCTATGGAATATGAAAATTCTCCAATTCCAGTTATCCACATAGATACAGTGGGGAAAAAAAAAGTATTTAGTCAGCCCCAATTGTGCAAGTTCTCCCACTTAAAAAAATGAGAGAGGCCTGTAATTTTCCTTATAGGTATACCTCAACTATGAGAGACAAAAGGAGAAAAAAAAAATCCAGAAAAATCACATTGTAGGATTTTTAAAGAATTTATTGCAAATTATGGTGGAAAATAAGTATTTGGTCAAAAACAAAATTTCATCTCAATACTTTGTTATATACACTTTGTTGGCAATGACAGAGGTCAAACGTTTTCTGTAAGTCTTCAAGGTTTTCACACACTGTTGCTGGTCTTTTGGCCCATTCCTCCATGCAGATCTCCTATAGAGCAGTAATGTTTTGGGGCTGTCAATGGGCAACACGGATTTTCAACTCCCTACAAAGATTTTCTATGGGGTTGAGATCAGGAGACTGGCTAGGCCACTCCAGGACCTTGAAATGCTTCTTATGAAGCCACTACTTCGTTGCCCGGGCGGTGTGTTTGGGATCATGTCATGCTGAAAGACCCAGCCACGTTCATCTTCAATGCCCTTGCTGATGGAAGGAGGTTTTCACTCAATATCTCACGATACATGGCCCCATTCATCTTTCGTTTACACGGATCAGTCGTCATTCTGGTCCCTTTGCAGAAAAACAGCCCAAAGCATGATGTTTCCACCCCCATGTTTCACACTAGGTATGGTGTTCTTTGGATGCAACAGCATTCTTTCTCCTCCAAACACGACAAGTTGAGTTTTACCAAAAAGTTCTATTTTGGTTACATCTGACCATATGACATTCTCCCAAACCTCTTCTGGATCATCCAAATGCTCTCTAGCAACCTTCAGACGGGCCTGGACATGTACTGCTTAAGCAGGGGGACACGTCTGGCAATGCAGTATTTGAGTCCCTGGCGGCGCAATGTGTTACTGATGGTAGCATTTGTTACTTTAGTCCCAGCTCTCTGCAGGCCATTCACTAGGTCCCCCCGTGTGGTTCTGGGATTTTTGCTTACAGTTCTTGTGATCATTTTGACACCACGGGGTGAGATCTTGTGTGGAGCCTCAGATCGAGGGAGATTATCAGTGGTTTTGTATGTCTTCCATTTTTTAATAATTGTTGATTTCTTCACACCAAGCTGCTATCCTATTGCAGATTCAGTCTTCCCAGCCTGGTCCAGGTCTACAATTTTGTTTCTGGTGTCATTTGACAGCTCTTTGGTCTTGGCCATGGTGGAGTTTGGAGTGTGACTGTGTGAGGTTGTGGACAGATGTCTTTTATACCGATAACGAGTTCAAACAGATGCCATTAATACAGGTAACCAGTGGAGGACAGAGGAACCTCTTAAAGAAGAAGTTACAGGTCTGTGAGAGAAATCTTGCTTGTTTGTAGGTGACCAAATACTTATTTTACAGAGGAATTTAACAATTAATTCTTTAAAAATCCTACAAAAAATCCTTTTTTTCTCATTTTGTCTCTCATATTTGAGGTATACCTATGATGAAAATTACAGGCCTCTCTCATCTTTTTAAGTGGGAGAACTTGCACAATTGGTGGCTGACTAAATACTTTTTTGCCCCACTGTATGCTTATTCACATCGGTGTGCTTAATGAAAAATCATACTTTGCAGTTTTGTGAAACCCTGCACAGAATAAGTAGATATTCATTATATGTTATGCTGAATGCTTGTGCTTTGAGTGATATTAAATATGAGTTTTTTAATAATTGTACAGACATCTGACATCAATGGGCGATGAACAGCAGTTCTCCACGGCCTTCCACTCTTCCTTGAAAAGGACCTTACTGATTTACAAGACTGTTTTGTAAGTCATTTTGTCTGTTATATTCTGGTTATTAAGTGTAATGCAGACAATTCTTGAGACATGGAAAGAAAAAAATCAGGACACAGAAACAATATAAGATAGAAAGGAATAAAAAAAGTGAAGAAAAAAAAAAACTTAAGGAAAAAAGGAAAGGGAATGTATAATAAAAGAACCGAGTTGGAAAGAAGAGAAAAAAATACTTAAAGGGTTAGTTCACTCAAAAATGAAAATTCTGTCATTAATTACTCACCCTCATGTCGTTCCAAACCTATAAGACCTTTGTTCATTTTCGGAACACAATTTAAGATATTTCTGATGAAATCCAAGAGCTTTCTGACTCTCCATAGTCAGCAATGAAACTACCACGTTCAAGATCCAGAAAGAAAGAAAGGACATCGTTCACGAGAGTACCACGACGCATGCGTGTGATGCTGCTGACGCAGGAGCCGGCGTTCTGTGCCTTGTTTACAAGCATTCTCAGATTTCATCAAAAATATCTTCATTTGTGTTCCGAAGATGAATGAAGGTCTTACTGGTTTGGAACGACATGAGAGAGTAATTAATGACAGAATTTTCATTTTGGGTGAACCCTTTTTAAATAAGAGTAAGAAAAATAATGTGAAGAAAGAAAATAGAAATTAGGTAACAAGGAGTCTGACAATTTAGATGAAGGAAGAGTAAAGGAAACAACACAAAGAGGAAAGAAGTCAGAAAGGAAGGACAGAAAAGAATAAAGGTAAGTAAGTGAAAGAAATATAAAAATCAAAAAGGAGGTTTGAAAGAAATAAAGAAATCAAATAAGCAAGAGAACAAAAACAAAGTCTAATATATGAGTGATAGAGACGTGAAAACCACTCATTTAAGACATGGCCTATGAGGGTGCTCTCGTGATCATGGTTTTGTGGTCAGTCTTTAGAAATCACACAAAAGAGAATATATATGTCAGTATTGAACCAAAATGCTGTTGTTGTTTTTTTTTACACTTTTCAAATGTCAAAGCAGCAGTTTCAGAATAGATTATTGTATAGCTGGCATACTGTTCAGTTTGTCTTGTCTTTTTGTACAACAGATTGAATGTCTTTTTTTTATTTTTTATCTGGGATCCACTGCTGTGCTCAGTTTGGAAAGGCCTTTATATCTAAACATAATACACAGATATTAATTTGTTTGCAAATGTTTAACCTGAATATGTACTCTTAAAATGTAATTACTTATTTTTGTCATATTGTATTCTTGTTTCTAGGACTATGATGAAGAAGAGATGTCAGTCGGCCTATTGACCGTGATCCCTGAGCTGAGGACTCTAGAGCCATACCTAACTCACTGCATTTAATGCCATGTCTACAGCAATAAATTTGGAAGGTACAATTGTATTGGATGATCTGGAAAATCCTCCCCAAGATATGCCTGCTCTTTGGACTTGGATTTATGCTATGAAATTATAGTATCCTCCAGTACTGAAGGACACCTTTGATTTCATTCAATGGCTGAACCTAGAATGCAATCTCTGAAAAATCTTCTGATGTAGAAAGATGTCATTGTGGTGTGATGGAGCATTTTTCAGTGTAATTGATCATTATTGATTTAGAAAAAGGTAATTCTAGAAAATGGTAAATCTAGATTTACAAAGTGTCATAAAAGGGATGTTGATGTTTTTTTTTAAATATTTATTTCCTGAGTGCAGTATGTGCAATTTTTCTTAGTGTTAAATTGTTGATTTGATAGCATGCCTAAAAAAATAATGACTTGAAGTAACATTGTTTTAAACAAATAAATGCCCTATTGTTGTGCTAACAATCTGTTTTCTGTCTTTGTATTAACAACTTTAAGTTTTGAGTACAGCTTACTTGAGAAATTTAAGGCAATCTGTTTCCACACATTTGTCTAGTAATGTGAACAAAGCAGACTTGTTAAGAGAACTGTTTTGTTTGAGTTCTGTGCACTAAGCTTAACTTACATCTCTAAGCTGGATGAACTTGTCAAATTGAGTTAGCAACGCTCAAGTTTTCTGGTAACCTATACATATACAAAGTTACAGTAAGTTTTATTAACTAAAAAATGATAAACTAATTTGCTTGAGAAATTTGAGGCAATCAGTTTACACAGGTTTTCCAAGTAAGTTCAACTCATTACTTTTTACAGTGTATGAGGAAATTTTAATTCAGAAGTGAACTAATCCTTTAATTTGCCACAGTTTCCTACCCACGCCATTGTGTTTTCGCAAGCAGGCCAAAAAAAGGTGTACCAGCTAAATGCCAGGCTAAGTTTGAACAAAGCATGCCTAACTCTTCCGTCTTGGCTGCACAGACGAGCACCAGGAACATATTTAGAGTACCAGCCTCAGAGGAGACAACAGAGCAGTGGATTTATTGTTTTTGTAACTTGTGTGTGTTTTTAACAACAAGTTGTGTGTATTTGACAGTTTAAGCGCAATAAGACATGAAAGAGAACATAGTTGAGTGCTCACATACCATGTGACAGCCGTTTTCTGTGTGCGTGCTTCGGATGTGCGCGCTCAAAAAGCCGTATATCAGAAGTTTAAATTAATACGGCTTTAAAACTCATGATTTCAGTACAATAGAAATGACAATCAAAACCTTTACAGATTGTTTTTTTTTCTCCATACCTAGATACTCTGCCCTAAAAAAAAAAAAAAAAAAAAACATGTTTTGTTTTTTTAGCAGAGTATCTGAGGTACGATCTGTAAAGGCACAGCCCTATTCTGGAAAAGCATCTTTTTTGCATTTAAAGAGACATGCAAAAAAAAACAGCATAATTCTGCTTTCACTCAAATTAGGCATTTTCAAATGATATAATAAATGATATGTGGGTTATTTTGAGCTGAAACGTCAGACACATTCTGGGGACATCTGAGACTTATATTACATCTTGTAAAAAGGGGCATAATAGGTCTCCTTTAAAGACAAGCCTCCAGGTTGCCAACCACGTCATGTTCACACTGTATCACTGTCTGAACTTTACAATATGAAACCAGAGTACAAGAGCTGATTACTTTCAGTTTGGTTAGGGAGGCTATCACGAGTGTAGGGATGTTAATTTTAATAATGTTACAAAGATATCTTGGATTATCAAAAGAGCTTTACTGTGGGCGTCGCTCCAGTGAGGACTTCTGTTACCTATAGCCTAACGCCCTTGCTGCAGTTAATGACTGCGTTAACGCAAAAGACATAAACCAGGGCAAACTCAACATTCATAAGCAGAAACAGTACAGAAAGAAATTGATGTCAGAGAGTGGAGGCTAATGCTTCTTTACCTTCCAAGACGTAATTCCAGGCATATATTTGAGTCCTGGGAGATCTGCAGAGGCATCTGCTAACTCTAAAGCACCTGAGAAATAAACGAGTGAAGAAACCACCACAGGAGAGTGAGATCAGAAAAATCATAAGATGAAGGAGAAATGTTAAGAATAATACATTCAGCTTAATGCTTGAAAATACACTGTTTGATTGAAAAATCTAATTTTCAATTTATTTTAAAAGAAAGACACAACAAACCAAAGAGTTGAAACTTATATAAGGGTAACTCTCAAGAACAGGGTTATCATCTTCAACTAAAATAATTTTAAAAAAATACTTCAAACAAAATGAATATTAACTAAATGATTAGTTTAACTTGAAGTACTACATTAACTCAAACTAAATAAATTCATAAAAACTCCATAGCCATTTTTATTCATAATGACAACACCACAACAAAATGACTAAAACTTCAATAGTAAAGTTAAAACAGAAATATAAATTAAACTCAATTTATAACAGCATGTTAATTATACTAAAATAGCACTGCTCAGGAAACTACTCACACATACATATTTATATTTCCAGATTTAAAATAATTTTATTGCAGAAAGTCTATACAAATTTTTTTTTTAAAAAGCCACATAATGAGGAAAAAAAAGAAGGAAACACTTAAAAGCTATATTATGGTAATAAGAACTGGGGTGAAAATGTGCTTAACTATCATGAAAATATTGTGATAAATTCAAATAAGAAAATGTAATAAAAAAAAGGTCCTAAAATAAAGCTTGGTTTTCTTTATGCAAAATATATTTCTCTCTTTGAATGAAACGGAGCAGAAATGTTTTTATGAGCCAGAAGCCAGAGGACAGCAGACATACCTTCACTCTTCTCCAGCAGAGCAGCGATGACGGCTTCATCCTCGATGGGGTTCAGAGAGCAGGTGGAGTACACCATCCTGCCCCCTACTGCCAGCTGCTCCACTCCTCGCACTGCGATCCTGATCTGCAGCCTGACAGACAATCAGAGGAATTGAAAAGACACACTTAAGAGCATAACAAACTGCTCTGTTCTGCAACCACTGCAACCTGAGAACAGACACACACACACAGACCCATGCTGACAGTGCAACCTAAAGAATACAACTCCTCATTAGATGCAACATCTCGTTTCATTAACGAGGTACAGAAAACACTCCTCCAGCAAACACATCACTGCTAAGTCACTGCCGCTGCCAAAGTGCTTAAGCTCCAGACACGATCATCATGTATCAAGACTTTTGGGTTCATCGGGCGAGCATAAAGACACTGGGACACGTTCAGAATGGAGTACTGCTAACTTAACAGTATACTCTGTAGTACAAAACTATGATACATTGTTGACTTCAATACAATTGTGTACACAAGTAGTATCTAAACATTTCTTAATTTAACTCATCTAATAAAAGAAATAATCTGCATGTGTGTGTAAAAATTTTTTTTTAATTCAGCAAGAATGCGTTAAAATTGACAGTAAAGACATTGAAATGTTTCTTGAGCATCAAATCAGCGCATTTAATTTCTGAAGGATCACGTGACACTGAAGACTGGAGTAATAATGCTGAAAATTCAGCTTTGACTTTACAGGAATAAATTACATTTTAATATCTTTTCAAAGACATACTTACATAACTTATACTTTTTATAAGATATACTTCTACAGATATTACCTCTATTGCATATCTCACTATGGATATAGAAGATCAAGTGGAGCGCATTCCAATATACCACATACCGGTAGAATGGATTTAGACAAATCCAGGTATTCCACGCGTTCAGAACGCTTGCATACTATTCCAGGGTTTCTGCAGGATTTTTAAGCTCAAATTTAAGACATGCACAAATGAAATTAATACCATATGAGCGGGGTAGGGCAATGTCTATAGTACCATATTAAACTGTAAAATTACTGTAAATAGCAATTTACAGTTCATACACAGGTTTTCACAAAAACAACGTTGATAAAATTATAATATAAATAAATGAGAAATTAAATAACAAATTATGGGTGTGCGATATTGACAAAAAAATATGATCTCGATAATTTTCTGGGATTTTATCGATAAAGATAAATGTAACCTAAACCAGCGTTGTTTACGTTCAGCATGCGCGCACTGTCTACTGAACGTAAACAGCGCTGATTACGTTGATTACGTCCTGGGGTACTCTCCAAAAAGGCGGAAGACGGTAACTCGGGGAGAATAATTGTTTATTGTGTTTTCTTGTGCACAAAAAGTGAGTTTCGTAGCTTAGGAAAAAGTACAGCTGCAAACCTGAGTCACCTGAAACTATTTTACTGACTCCGCTACGGTTCGGTTGCGTTGATCTTGGTTGGAGCTTCAGTGCCATCAAAAAATATCTTCATTTGTGTTCCGAAGATAAAAGGAAGTTCTTACGGTTTTGGAATGACATGAGGGTGAGTAATAATGACAGAATTTTCATTGTAGGTGAACAACAGTTAACTTACGAGAATTCATCACCTAATGTATGCGGCACTTTGTAGGGGCGTTTTGTTGCTTTTCGCGTTATACTCGACCATATTCAACATCTAATCGTTAAAACAATTATTAAGATATTATCGCAGGCCATACATATCGCAACCCCTATTTCTGTTTAGACGTGTATATGCATTGTCTTATAGATCCACCGTTCAATTTAAAGCTCTGCGTTTTGCAGGGTGGTAAAACATAGGGGATGTTTGCATTTGTCTGAACTTGAACAACACTCAGTTTTATTGAAAATGCAATTCTTTCTGCAGCAGGTTGGAGCGAACATTCCAGACTTTGAATGTGAACGTGTGTGTTTATTTATGAAATCATCGCTTTTGAAGTTAATCTTCACAATTCAGCCATATCGCAATACTGGTCTTTCCGTCCCCAAATTTAAGGACCGCTTGAAATCAAAATTAAGACTTTCTGTTTTTTTCTCTACAATTTAGACTTTTTTAAACTACATTAAGACCCCGGTCCCCAAAATTTAAGACATTTGAAATCAAAATTAAGACTTTCTGTACAATTAAGACTTTTTAATACATTAAGGACCCGCGGAAACCCTGTATTACAGCACACAAATGCACACTGTAAAACGTAATAGTACACTATTGAACATAGGCAAAGCTGAACTGGACTAGTATTACCCGTGGAAGATGGGGCTGTTGTGGTTGTCCTTTTTTCACACATCAATGTTTTTCCTCATCGTCCATCGCAGGTAGAGAAAAAGGGCGGATTTTATGTTTGCGTTTAATGCAAGGCAATTCAGGGGGATCATTATTCTTACACTTTATTTTATGGTATCCTTATTACATTTAAAGGCAGTTTAGATGATTTGGATCAAAAACATTTTTGTTATGCTGGTTGAAGGTCTCTTCACATCCTGATAGCAATCACTAAGTTAGGTGGTCTAAAATGTATTAATGCATTATATATCGGGGAAAGGTTAGGGACCAAAAAATACTCTGTGCACCTGTTTGTTAGTTACTTGAAAAAGTAATCTGATTACGTGACTCGAGTTACTTGTTATAATTACTGATTCTTCACCAGATTACACAGATAACAGATGGTGGTCTCATCACCACATTTATACCCTTAGGTAATTTTAAACTGGACTGTATTAACTTTTAAGAGTTTCCTGTGGACTCATGACATGATATGCTATTTTTTTTAATTCAATTACATCAGTGTTTGGTTAACAAGGCAGCAAATTTTGAATCAAATAAAAGTGCTATTCAGGAATGAACTCTACAATCCTACTCAGGCAAAAAGGCAAGCCATAATTACATCTTTAAAGTCAACTTCCAATCCTTTCATCGACGTAGAGAAATGTTTAGGCAGCAAAACTAGGCTGACCACATTGTCTGTCTGTCTGTGTGTCTGTGTGTCTGTGTGTGTGTGTGTGTGTGTGTGTGTGTAAGATGTTTGGCCTGCTGGTACAGAGCAGACGGTGTTGTGCTTGGCACCTGATTCTGCTGCAGGCCAAGTATAGACTCCACCAACTATAAACCCTGCTATATGATGTTACACGCGGGGAAGAGATTCACTGCTCAACTGTAAACACAGAGCTCTGGCATGTGTGTGCGCATCTATAATTGTGATCCCTACATACACTGTGGTCAATCACAACTTCATACGTGTACAAGAAAGCAGCTTATACATCTACAGAATGTTTTTAATAATCCACATTAAATGTACCTAGACTGATTTCTTTGCAGCTTATTTTGGCCTATAACCACTTAGAAGAGACCAGCAGATGACATTTTAAGCAACCAATAATCACAAACCAGACTGTAAGGTTGAAGCTTCTGGGAAGTTTACGGGAAGATCAACAGAATTTTAAGTTTTTTTCCAGACAGATTTGGCAGGTAGAAAGACACTACAGATGCTAAAACCAAAATGTGTTATGTGCTTTTGTCATTTTTATAATATTTTTATATTTTTAATTTAGCTTTATTTTTTAATTTCAGTAATTTAGTAATTTTAGGCTGCGAGATAAATTGTATTTTAATCAGGATCATGATTTCTGCTTGTCTTGATTTAAGCATAATCATTTGCGATATTTGCCTGCTAGTTATTTATCTTGAAGGTGTTTCACTTTAATTTGCATTATCTTGCATTGGTAACAAGCCTCCACAATCTTTCATTTTTACAGTTTAAATTCCCCAATCAGTGCTTTTCTCATGAATGAACATCTTCTGCTCTGTGGTCTACTTAAACTTCCCCAACCTGGCAACCACACACGCACTCTCTCCCTATACTAAAGTGCTAAAGAGCTGAAAATACTGGCAAACGTTTAAGTTTAGCGTTCTCCATTCTGCTCAAATAAAAGTGTAATACAGCCAGTCTGTTTCCTTTCGATCTGTTGTTTGCTGAGACTAAATCTGCTAGCAAACCATGCAAGCTGTCGTTCTCTTGATTTGTACCGATTTGAGCAAAATGATCCTGATTAACAGAGCAACCATCATCATGCAGCCCTAATTACTCATTCTATTCGAGTTACTTGGCAAGGTGACATTTCTAATTTTATATTTTGATTGAAAAACTAGAGCTTTTTCATGGAGGTCAATAAAACCAACTCTGGGTCCAAGCAGAGACCCTCACCTGCAGGGTACATCACACAGGATACGGTCATAAAACAGGACGTCCTTCTTCCCGTCCTGATCTATGTGCAGACGTGGAATGCTAGAGGCGTCATGGTTGACCACCATAATACACGGACTGTTCAATCTCTTGGCCTGGTGGACCAGCAGGTAACAGCGCTTGTTATCCACATCATTGGCAATTACAAAACCCTCTGAAGACACAGAAGAGA
Source organism: Sinocyclocheilus anophthalmus (assembly GCA_018155175.1). Lineage (NCBI taxonomy): Eukaryota > Metazoa > Chordata > Actinopteri > Cypriniformes > Cyprinidae > Sinocyclocheilus > Sinocyclocheilus anophthalmus. The sequence continues at coordinate 89,241 of JADLZN010006608.1, read as the reverse complement.
TGGAGGATAACTATGAGATATGATCATCTTAAATGAAAAGCCATACTAATGAGTAACTGTTTACCAGGGAAAGGCACGTCCATGTCAGAGTGAAGCATCTCGATTAGTTGAGCAGTCTTCGATCCTGGAGCTGCACACATGTCCAGAATCTAGTCAGACAAGCCAGAAAGATGGTGGAGATGAGACCTCACAATTATAAAGATTCCCCAAGTGTGGAAAACACACAACACAGAAAAACATTCAGCTGTTGAGATGATGTACCTTATGTTGAGGCTCAATTTTCAGTAGAAGAGGAGGAATCATACTGACTGCCTCCTGTCTGCTAATATTCCCCTGATTGAGGAAATTGGATTAAAAGAATGGCTGGTCAAAAATTATATTTGCATTTATTAAAAAACAAAGAGGTCCCACAGGCATTTACTGATTTGTATTTACCGATTCCGTTTCGCTGACCAAGAACTGGTGGAATTTCTCCAGGAGTGGAGATTTGCGCAGAATCTTTCTGCTCAGGTTAGTGTGCCATGCCAGTTCATCAGGATACCTATAACAGCATGTACAATGTTTTACAGATTTCCAAGGACATTCCAAACTAATTTAAAAGTAAGACACATAAGCAAATAACTTTGTATTCATCTTACCAACTTAAGGGCTGAGGAGCCTCGAGCTTCTGCCCATCCACCTCAAGATCTTGAACCTCTTTGAAGTATTTCTCTTTAAGAGTATGAAGGATTTCTTTGGCATGACTGATTACAGGGGTTGAAAAAGGGACAAATAACTGTAATATTGTTGTATACACTTTATATTTCCAACTTCTATTGTGTTACTACCTGAAATAAAGTGCTGTTTTTTATTATATATATATTTAATTTTTTCTCTTTTTTGGTAGGTTATTCATACGTAAAAGAGCTGTGACTACAACATTGTGTCTTCATCATATTTTGTTACATCTCAATAAACATTGTTCAAAAAACATGTAAAATTGTTAGTGCTGTCAAACGATTAATAGCGATTAATCACATTCAAAATAAAAGTTTTGTTTACATAATACATGTGTGTGTACTGTGTATATTTATTATGTATATATAAATACAAACACATGCATGTATATATTTAAGAAAAATATGTTATATTATTATATTATATTATATTTATTATATTATATTATATTATAATAGACATTAAGCAAAAACTTATTGGATGCGATTAAAGTTTGACAGCATGTAGGGGTCGTAGCAATACATACCGTCATCGCAATACAAAAATACAGCAATATGTATTGTGGACCAAAAATACGTACCGTGTACGCTCCATCTAAAATGAAAGTTTGTGTAAATTTGCATCAAATATGGTAAACCCAGAAAGTCAGACATTTGAGCTTCCATGTTTATTAATTATTATGAATAACCTTTAAAACTTTTTAAACCTATGTAGTCAGGTACAGAGTGCATGTGTTTCTAAAATAACTCTGTTTTTAGCTAAGCAGCACAATGAATATTTCTATTCTGGTGTCATCATCGCACTCTGCATGGGAGAGAAGGACCAAGCCCAATCTTACATAATAAAGTCCAGCCCTGATATAATAGCAAATGTAGCATTTTCTTTTAACTGGTTATCATATGTGCAGTGTTATTTAATATTGTTGTTTATACTCCATTACAGTATAGATTAACATTTCAAATTAAATCAGCTTCAATTTCAGTAACTTTAACGTGCCTTTTGTCATTTTTTTTTTTAAATACTTCCAAGTAGCTTTAACTTATTTTTATTCGAGTTTTAGTCATTTTAGTACTTCAACTTATTTTATTGCAGTCTCTTGCCAAAACAACACTGCTAATTTTTTTTCCATCTAATATTTTTGCTAACAAAATGAAAACAGTTTCACGGAGGTCGATAAAAACAACTTAAGTTGCATCTCTGGATCATATAAATGAACGGTACTTTTGTCATGTCTTACAAGTAATCATTTAAACAAAGCTTTAAAAAAAAATGCAAGTATCATATTATGATACGATACGATACTGATATATCAAACAGAATCGTGACAGGAGTATATTGTCACTTATGAAATTACAATGTCCTCTCAACTATCCATGAAAGTTGTCAAGCAATATGGCTTGAAAGCAGCACGGCTGACGGTCAGTCTGAGAGCAGTAAATAGAATTTAACTAGTATGTTTCAACCATTTAAGTCCTCATTCAAACGGTGTGGCAGTCAAATCAATCAGTTTGTCATTCAATTACAACTTTGGACCTGCAGAAAACATCAGGTCACCTCTTGTATCCAGTGATGCGGATTGTAGCTGGCAGTGGCTCCCTCATGGTCTCCATGAACTCCTCAAACTCTCCCTCGGGAACAATCTTCAGCTCCGTGTAGTAATGCTCAAAGAGTTTGTTTTCCTTGATGATCTCGGAGTATCCAGCTCCCCAGCCCTGCCAAAAAAAACCATGTGAGTGACTATTCCCAGCTACCTGCATGCCATTTACCATGAGATTACACTGAAACTGTTTTATATTATACATTCACAATCACATAACTATATAATGAGTGTAATCACCGTGCAACATAAATGATATTCAGAAATGAATCTGCAGTGCTGGCACTGGGCAGCAAAGTGCGAAGCTAGAGCAGCTAGCAAACTCACAGCATCATCTCTGTTTCTTTGCCCCTCTGGTCTCCCATCTCTGTCCTGCTGAGCTCTTTGTCTGGTTCTGTTCTTCCTGCCCATGTTGGACACGCATATAACTCTGGCTATAAACCTGCGACGCGTTTTGACTTCTCAGCTCCTTCTGTACTCAGCACAATCTAACGCAATCTAAACAAGCGCACATTCGACTGAAAGACCCCTTCCTCGGTGCCCGCATTATTGCCTGACTTATATGCAGAAGCTTTTCTTTTTCTACCTTTAAACCTTTCATCCTAATTAATTCACAGTCAGAAGAATAAAACACGACTTACCATGGTACAACTATAAAAATAACGCAAATCAAAATATGCGTTTTCACCGTGGATGTTGTTCTGCATGTCAATATTTCATTCTGCATTTGACTAAGTTTTTGGAAAAATATCAAATTTGGAAAGCAACAGTAAAAGATCAATAAACAATCAAATACACATCTCTTTTATAGTTACTTGTAGGAGCCGCTTATGCAGCACTAGCTTTTAAAAACTTGCATATATTAAGGCGTGTTTTGTGCATGCCCCGCCCACCGTCTTTCTTGATTGGCGAAAGCCATGTTGTGATGGGCGGGTCTTCCAGGTTTCTCCGCGGCGCCAGTTTGTTTTGTGCACGCGTTGTTACTAACATTACTGAACCTTTCCTTTCTTCTACTTTTTTTTTTTTTTTTTTTGAAAAACAGTATCAATTTAGCACTCTCCAAATGGGGAACTTCTAACTTAAGTGGCCATTAGCAATTATGGCAGCTATTCTGAAGGACCATTATTCTCCTCGGAGGAGCAAGAAGTGTAATTTGGATTCTTTATCGTACTATATATATCTATTAGATATATTCATTATTTATATATATAATATTATGGTATTATTATTTTATATATTATATATAGATTATTATATATATATTATGTTTTTACATGAAGGCAGCATGTATTTCTCTTAGGTCCCTCATCTACCCATTTTTAATTCGAGGAGGGACATACCCAAACATTCATCCGTTTGTTATGCGCCTTGTATTCGCGTTTATAATGGGTACCTTGCCAGGCTATATACTGGTCACTCTGCAGATCCCATGTGGGTTACACATCCCTGTTTCATCACAGGTAGGTGCTAGTGAGTAAAGACAGTATAAGTATCATTTCTATCATGTTGCTTACCCTCTTTTATACAAGATGAGTGTTTGTTTCTATATATATTTTTTTAAGAGCTGATGCTGGAATTCATCCCTCACCACCAGGGCACCATCAGCACATGACAGAACACAATGCGTTCACTCTACTGGTCAAGGAAGAGACATAAAGAGTTACTTGTCAGGGTTCTTGTTATTCTCACATTCCAGATCATTTCTCTAGACCTTACAGTAGGTCACCTGACTGGTTACCGTACCATTGACCACGGTAGGGTATAGATATTGGTAATCTCTCTGGCTGACCTGTCATGGTTGACCGAACATTCGCTGCCCATTCCCAGAATTCCTGATGTATTCCCTAGAGGCCTTTTGTAGCAATCATTTTGTTACAGTATACATTGTATACTATGTTTTATTTTTAAATAAATAAGTACTTTAATTCAGCAAGGACACATTACGACAGTTAAAACATTTATGATGTTACAAAAGATTTGTATTTCAAATAAATGCTGTTCTTTTGAAGTTTGTATTAATCAAAAAATCCTTTAAAAAAATGTATCATGGCTTTCAAAAAATATGAAGCAGCACGACTGTTTTCAATGCTGATAATAATAAGAAATGTTTTTGAGCAGCAAATCAGCATATTATTATGATTTCTGAAGGATCATGTGACACTGAAGACTGGGAGTATGATGCTTGAAAAAATTCAGCGTGCTCACAGAAATAAATTAAGTTTAAATAGACTAAATAGAGTTATTTTAAATTGTAAAAAAATGCTAATAATATTTTACAATATGACTTTTTTTTTTACTGTATTTTGCCTTGGTGAGCATATGATCTTTTTGTTCATATTGTAAATGTATTATGTTTTTTCAGGGTCTTGTATGTGGTTCCTGGGATGCATCGTTAATATTCACTCTGACTATATTCTCAGGAACCTCCGTAAGCCTGTAGAGACAGGCTATGAGATACCTAGAAGTAAGACTGCGATTATCAGACTGACAGCACCATTTATGATTTAAATCAGATTCAAAGGGATCCCTGAAACAAAGGGAAATGTGTTAGAGTGGGAAATGTGGCATAAAATCGTGCACTGAAATGGACTAAAATGTTAGTGCACAGCGTCTTTACCATGTTTCACATAAAACAATCACAAAATCTGAGTAACAGCATCATGCAGTTTTACATTTTACAAACAGGCTTTTGATTTTACCACGATATATGAATATTCTAAACTCAAAAATGATCATAAAATTATACATACATATTATACATACATATTCAAGAGTATTCAGAACAGAACACAAATCATTTGAACCACACACCGCTCAGATGGGTGGTCAGTGCTAAGGTGTCCTCTTCAGTGCAGGTTTGAGTGTTAATGCAATGCAAAAAAAATCTGTTTCCCTTTGAGTCGGCCTTTGCCTCTGAAAGAAAATAAAAATAGAGGCCCTTTTTGTTCGTGACTCATTGCCTTTGCAACTTGTCTGGACCACCCTGCTCAGAGATCTAATAGGTTGTGAAATTCATTCGTATCTTGCCATCAGTAAGGGGCCATGCAGGACTGCAAAATGCCATCATCTTTTTTTACGTTGATTTTTTTTTTTTTTTTTTTTTTTTTTTTTTTTTTTTTTTTTATTCTTTATTTTTTTTTTTTTTTTTCTTGTATTCGTTTTTCTCAGTTTTTTCTTTTATCTCTTCTTGCTTTTTTTTTTTTTATCTTTTTTTTCTCGTTTTTTTGTCGTCAGCTTGTCTTGTTATTTTTCCTTCATTCACTTACTTTTTTTTCTTTATTTTTTAAGGACAAGTGTTTCAAAGTTGCCATCACAACTCTACTGGGTATTATCAAAAAAATCACAAAATAAATGAAATTAAATAAAAAATCACAATATGCATAATATATGTGAGTCGGTAAGCCTTCAACAAAAATTAATCAAGTCTGCTTGCATTGTTTAGCCAAAACAAATGGATTTAAAATGAATCCAATATGTCAAAGTTGTTTAAATCCAAAGGCTCGTTCTTCTTTTATTTGATGTATAAGTGATGACTGACGTGATGAATCAGACATGCTTTTTCCTGACATATAAAAAAAGACAACGTGCTGGTCAGATGGTTTCACACTTAATAAGACTCATGTGATGCGATTTCTCTGCTTTGAAACAGGATTGAAATAGTTTTTTATTGTTTAGAAAACCGATCGTTTGTGTGATGTCTTCCGATAAAATGTCTCTACATAACTATTTTCTGTTTGTAGGGGGCATGTTTGAGTATGTATCAGGAGCAAACTTCTTTGGGGAGATTGTGGAGTGGACTGGATTTGCTCTGGCTGGTCACTCGGTCCATAGTGCAGCTTTTGCCCTCTTCACTCTCATTGTGCTGTCCAGGAATGGCCCACCACAAGTAAGACATTACCGTATGAAACCATGCATTCTTGCCCAAGGTGATTGCAATTATCAAAAAGAAAACTTTTGTATGCTTTCAATTCTCATGTCTGAGTCATAATTAATTCAAGAATCACATGAAATAATAATTATAACATAAATAAGTGAAAACAAATATGAAGCCTATTAGGACTATTTGAATTGTGACATTTACATTTTCCCCACAAATATTTCAGTTTTTTTAATGATTTTAAAAAAAAAAATTATATAGACAAAAAGCAAGAACCAAAATGACAAAAACACAACAAGATTACTGAAACATTGACTAAAGTCAAAATGAATACAAAATAAAAACGAATGCAAAATATTAATATATACTGTAATATCTCGGAGAAACTAAAATAACACTGATTTCAACAACTATATAAATATTTAACCACGTTTTATTTAATTAAAAGAAAGTATTACTATTTTCTTTTGAATTATTTCTCTCTTTTTTTTTTTTTTTAGAGTGAAATGTGATTTGGACATGTTCTAGACAGATTCACCCCGTGCACATTTTTTGTTGTATGATGACATCAGTATCAGGGATTGTTTTGTAATGTGTCATTTCATTTTTACAGGTGGTTTCTCACAAAATTTGAAGACTATCCTAAATCAAGGAAAGCTTTAATACCGTTAGTGCTCTGATCCTGTGGTAAGCCCATATGCCACACTTCCACAGATACAATATTATCATCTTTTGCCCATTATGATTGCACAACAAATATTTTTATTAATGCTTCATATTTTACGGTTTTCAAGGGAAGTGCTATCATAATGTACCGAGACTGGTGCATCGAGCATTACACAATAACAATAACTCAGTTCTACAAGACAAATAATTTATTTATATTATATAGCAGCACGCATATTTATGAAGTGCAAAAACAGCATTACTATAAGAGATCATACAGTGTCTGAGATGAGATGAGATACACAAGGCAGGCAGCTGCTGCCATAATCCAGACGTTCCCTATTAACCACCTCTTCTTCAAGACAAGGCTACAAGGCTGTCCAAGCTCAGAAAACGAGAGGAAACGCATGATTTATCTGCTGAAGAGAGAACTTTTAACCATGTACTGCAAGTGTGACAATAGCAGAACCATTAATCGTGTTATACACACATCTGATCTAAAATATTCAGCCCTTCATGGGGAATTTGCCATTGTGGCAGTTTGGACTGAACATTTCTGAAACTTCCTGTTTAATTAAAAGCTATGCTGTACACGTGTGTTAAAATGAAGTCTCTTTAAATGTTATGGAAATAGATTTCAATTTAAAAATTGTATTATGTTTATTGATGAATGTGTCAATCTTTAACCCCCAAAAGTGGACTGTTTAGAAGGTTTAAGAAATTAAATTGGATTGAATTTTGAACAGGGGCATAACAGTGAATGGATTTATTATTGGATGTCATCATTTGTCATTACCATAAAGCCTCCAGTCGATTCCATCTTAACAAACTAAACGCACCTTCTGCCAAACACTTTTCCCCCTGACGTTTACCAAGAACTTTCAGTCAATAGATGGCAGGGTCAGTACATGAAGCTGTCAAAATGAAGTATTAAGATCAATAACCAGAAGTATACTGTAATATTACGTAGTGGTAAGGCTATCATTATTAATTCATTTCACGGTTTATTCTAGATCAGGTTTTAAACGAACTCGATAGAGAATTCGAGGTCCTGATCAAAATGACTTGATTTCAATAGTTATATTTTATCCGCTACTGACAGCGAGACGTGATGTCCATGGTATATTACATTGATATGTAAATTTGTGATTCTCCTGCGCCACGGTGTGAATACAGTTAGATCTTTGTGAGCTCTCACAGATGGTAACTATTATGCCGTAAGCTACGAGCTAGGTACACGCAGCTCTTTTGGCAATAGAGTGACACAAAAGACATCTGCACAGACAAGCTTTCTTATAAATGAACATGAACTTGATTGGCAGTCTAGACTCACCTAAACTGAAGCTAAAACACACAACACTCGACAGTTCAGAGGAAGGAAAGTCGGTAAAGGAGTTTTAGTCTGAGTTTTTAGTTCTCTCTCGTTTCGCGGGAGGGTTCACCTTTACGAATTCACAGAGCAAGCATCTAAATTTAACAAGTTCAGCAGCAATAGAAATGTTGTTCACTTGCGTTCGCTGGTGAAAGCTGAGGGAATCCGTGGTGAGTGCGGGCTTCTGGAGGTCTTTGAGGACAACCCGTCAAGACGCGACGGGTGAAGTCAGGGACGACGCTTGGGAAAACCCTGTCGGTTTGTGATGACAGCAGAGTTCTTAGTGTGCAACAATCTGCTGAGAGTCTTGACTTTAAGTTATTTGACGATTTCAACGAAGTATCACTGAAGTGTTGAGTTTTAGTTGGCTGGTCGCTTTTGATGGTAAATGCGTGAGCACACGTGCAGGTGCTCTAACACAGAGAGCAGGAGAAGCCGCAAGAGTGGCCAGCCAGCTAGTAACCAAAACAAACCCCGGGATTCTGTCTGCATTGGGTTTTGATATAGTGCTATAAGTCCGTCCATGAACGGGGATTCCAATCGAATTTTAAAGGGGGGAGTGTGCATACATTAACCAGAGACTCTTATTTATATGAGGCCACCTATAATAATATATTAATACGTCTATGAAGTCTCTTAAATGCAAATATTGTACTTACTATTAAAGTCTACTTCATTTCAACCTTCTGCATTTTGGGTTTTCATTCGTTCAAGATTAAACTTCACATATTACACAGTTTTAATATCCTTATTTCCTAATAAGGGGTAATTAAACACTGGTTAAAGTTGCACTGATTACATGAAACATGTCAAGCATATATATACAACATACAACCTACTGTTTGTGATTCTATGCTCTGATAATTTTATATTTTCAATGATTAGCAACGATTGTCAAATGAAATCTTGTCTCTTTCCTTGGAATGCGGGGGAAAAGTGTCGAGTTTTCCGGTCACTATCAGGTCAGCTCTGGACATTTCCTGGAAAGTCTCCTGCTGGACAGGGAGCCATAAAACTGTCTCTTTTGTTGATCGGAGTTTAGCAATTTATAGCCACTGGTCATGAGGGTATTTCTATCTGCTCATTGCAAGCCCGTAAAACAATTTTAAGCACCATTAAAGTACTGTCCTTTTTAGCTTATCTTGAAATATAGCCAAACAGTCCAGGAAATGCTTTCACCTTACTCGATGGAGCATGAGTTTTACGACTACAGATGGCTGGAGAAACGAACGAACCTCAAAAACCTTCCATGGAATGTGCTGGTTTGATGTGTGTCTCCATCATGTAGGTGGGTCTGTTGTGAGACATAGATCCTACACATCCCCCTTTTGCGCGGTGATGTTCCTATTGCGAACGTCAGCGGGCACTGGAACAAGAGGCATAGAGAGAACAGACACACACAAGACACAAACAACATCTTCATCACTGACTGAATCCTGGTGCAGTACATGGGTAATTTGGGAATGATCAGGTTCTAAACTTGAGACGACATAGGGATGCATTATTTTAGAATTACTTGTATCATTATGGTGTCATTATGGATTGCTCTAATTGTCAGAGGTTTGACAAGGCGGTATAGGCGTAATCTCAATCAAGTTTGTTGAGTTCTCAGGTTCTTGGTCTGTTTTATCACGTCGGAACATGCGCGGGACGCCGGACGTGCATTTGTTGAAAGACTCTTGAACGGCGTTCACTCGCTTGTGGAGGAGGAAGGCAAGTGTCAGAGTCACAACATATCATACAATAGTAGAAACGCACAGCGCTGTGTCAGCGGCAGACCAAGACCGAATGATTGGCACGCCAGCGGGCGGCAGGCGAGCGATAGCTTCTAAAGCCATATCAACAGGAGTCAACTCAATAAGTTGCATTCCTTCCTCCTTGATCCTTTCTTCCAATCTGGATCGAGGACGAAGGAAGGAATGCGTTAAGGGGGGGGCCCGGATTCGAGGTTCCGGCCTTTAACTAGTCGGCGGTGTAGGTGATACAATGCTAAATCGTTCAATAGGGAGGATAGAGACTAGGGACATTGATCCATAAAGTTGTGGGCAGGGATAATGGCGTGCGGTGTGTCGTGTTGAGCGTAGGGAAGGTGCCGTAGCTCTGGGGTGTTGATAGCCATCGGTTTCAAACAAGTTTACGACCCAACAACCAATAGTTGTGAAAGGAGTCAATCCTAGTTTCGGGAACTGTATTTAAATTTTGAGTTAAGGGAGTTCCTTGATGAGGGGACTAGAGGGGAAAGGAATTGTAGTGAGAGAGAGAGAGAATGTTTTCCCTTTTTTTTATATATATATAGCTATAAAGGAAAACACAAAGAAAAAAAAAAACAGACACACGGACACAGAATGAGGTGAGACAACAAACGAGTGTCACAGGTGTGGAGTACCTCCTCTCTACTAGAAGTTGGTCCTAGCAGTGCGGTGGAGGAGCGTATGTAGGGTGTAGGTGTTTAGAAAGATAGCTGTAGTTATAACATGACAGAAGTGATGTCGGTGTGGTGAGAGTATGCGATTGCGGTCTGTGTCAGTTGGTTGATATCCTTTCCTGTCGGTGGGCCTGGTGCTCTTATCTGGTCGGTTGACCAGCGAGGCGGCGCGCGAGCCCTTGTCTGATTTTGATTCGATAAGGAACAGTGAGTAGTTGTCCACATTCATGGTGTCAGTGAGGTAGGAATTCTTTGAAGGCGATGGGGGCGTTCTGCTTGGTTGGGGCGAAGCTGTACGTACCTACTTTGTTCCGCCATAAGGTTCCTGTGGAGAGGCCTTTGGTCAATAGTAGGCTTTTCGACCTCCGCACTTCTTGGAGTGGTGTTCGCTGGAAGGTGAAAGTTGTTTCTCCGTTGTTGGAGAAACCTCTCGAGGGATTGGAGAGTGGTGTCGGCGCGGGTAACGAATGTTCATGTCACCCGGTTGGTACAAGGGCAGGTGTTGTAACGGTAGTGCTCTGTCGCCCCGTATCATCAGAAGGGGGGTACTCGGTAGCACGGTCGAGGGGTGGCCCTGTGGCAATCGTACCAGAGGGAAGCCTTCATATCCCAATCCTTTTGATTGGGGACAGACTCTTCAAGCATGCTGACCACGGTCTGTTGACTCGTTCCACTGACTGCGGAGGCAATTGGGTGATGGCTCTATGGGCTTGTGCGTATACAAGAGTTACCAGCTTCGTGCCTGACTTCGTGCCGGTTGAAGTGGGTTCCTCGGTCAGAGTTGACCCTTGAAGGCAGTCCGAACCTTGTGAATATGTGGTTCATCAAAAGGCAGGCTGTTGTTTCTGATGTATCGTTGGGAGCTGGGAGACACTCTACCAATTTTGTGAATTCGCAAACCACGGTGAGTAAGTATTTGTTACCCCGTGTTGACCGTGGTAGGTGTCCTACCCAATCTATTTGGAGGTCCGAACATGGGAAGTTCATTCCTTTTTTCCGTTGCAGTGGTGCTCGGTGGTTTGTGTTTGCCGGTTGGAACTGGCAACACACTAGGCATCATTTTATGTACTCCGCCACGTCTTGTTGCATGCCAGGCCAGTATGCTACTTGCTTGAGTGTTTCGTAGGTGGCCTTGGTGCCATGGTGTCCAGCGCATGGTGAACCGTGGGCGTGCGTCAGCATTATCCCCCTCTGGCCCTGAGGGACTACGAGCTTTGGAGCAGTGAGGGGCTCAGGGACATATGTAAGGACGCCATCTTTGAGATGCAGCATGTGCTTGATAGAATTGAGCGTGCGGAGATCGTAGGAAGTGGCTAGGCTGGAGGGGGAAATGGGATGAGTTAATGGGTCTGAAAGATGAGCTGCAATAGTTTGCAGTGTCGGATACGAAGCTTGGAGGGTGAGGAGATCCTCAGTGACAAATTGCGGTGAGAGTTCAATGTGGGAGCAGGCGGGGGTTTGCACGCCAGTGGCGTGCTGGCGGAGGGTTATAGCAGCCACTGATGGGGTGAGTGGGAGGGCAGGAAATGTCCAGGACTCCTCGTGTAATGCACCTACTTTGGCGAGGGCATCAGTTTGGTCATTGAGATCTTTGTCTTGTCCTGGTTGACGTGAGTGGCCTCGGACCTTTTTCCAATAAACAATCATGTCATTTTCAGTGACAATTTTTTCACGTGCTTGAAAGAGTTCCTGATGTTTGACAGGCTTATTGTTAGCTGTCTTGAATCCATTCTGCTTCTATCCAGCTAGATGGCATGTGAAGCTTAAAAAGGCATAGTTCGAGTCGGTACAGATGAGGAGATCTTTAATGTTGTGGGATGCAGCACATTGTAGGGATATGAGGATGGCCGCAATTTCTGCGTATTGCGATGAGTGAGGGCCTAATTTGAATTGTTGCAGCGGGCAAGGGTCATTGTTGAGCCAGACCACTCCCGCTCCAGCTTTTAAGTTGCCCTGTTGATTGTAGGAGCAGCCATCGACATATGCTGTGGGCATCCCTTCACACACATTCTCCTCGAAGTACCTGTGGTTTGTCAGTTGTGGCGGTAACGGTTCTTTGGGTTCTGCTGCTGTGTGCAGCGTGTCCGTTGAACAGTTCTGGCAGGCTGCTAGCCCGGGTAGATCTGATCTGTGGTTTTGGGCATATCTTGCTTCGACGTCCCTTCCTTGGAGCGTCATTAGCCAAGTAGCAATGCGTGCGTTGGTTTACCAAGCCAATCCCGGATTCGTCGGCTGTTGAGGAAGGTTACTGGCTGGTGACAGGTTTCAATGATAACCTTCTGAGCTCCAATGTAGTTGGAGAAACGCTGGATAGCCCACACATTGCAAAGCAAAGCTTTTTCGCAGTCTGAGTATTTGCATTCTGGGGGAAGCAGTGTTTTACTGGCATAAGCGACCACTCGCTTGTCTTTGTCATGGAGCTGGTACAAGCCTGCACTGAGGCAGTGATTGGAGAATCCAGCGTCCAGATAGAATTCCTTTCCTGGGTCTGGGTAGGCCAGGCACGGGGCAGAGCACAGGCGTTGTTTGAGCTGTCTCATAGCTGTGTCCTGGGCTTCCGACCAAACAAAGAGTTCGTCCTTTCTCATGAGGGAGGTTAGTGGTCGTGCGATGTCAGCGTAGTTTTCAATGAACTGTCGTGAGTAATTGCACACTCCCAGAAAGCTTCGTAGCTCAGAAATGTTAGTGGGTGTCTTTATGTTTTGGATTGCTTGGGTGCGGCTGGACTGTGGTTCAATACCGTCCCGTCCAATTAGCAGACCGACGTATTTAACTTTGGTTTTGCACCATTGTCCTTTGTGGAGGGCGATCTTTGCTCCTGCTGTTGTCAGCTGGTTCAGGACGTGATCGATTTCTTTGAGGGGGTCTGCAAATTTGAGCCTTTTCAACAGCACATCAGCCTTCTTGTAAACGAGGGCGGCCTCTGGTCTGGAAGCAGGGCAGCTTTGTTTCAGGAAGAGTTGAATTCAGCTGGTGAGTTGGCATAGCCAAAGGAAACCGTTGTGAAGGTGTTATTGATCGATGGAACGGTGAATGCCAACTTGTTGGTCATCAGCGGTGGGGACGGGTATCGCCAAAATCCAGAGGCGAGTCCATTGTGGAAAGGATCGTTGCGCTCTGATTTGGGAATCTCTTGGTCCAACTGGGTCATTGGCCATCGTGACAAGGTACTGCTGTTAAACTTGCCCCCCCCCCGGTAGTCGATCGTGGGGCGACATTCGCCCGTCTGGGTTGACATGATATGGCCATATCGGAAGCAGAGTATGGCTGTTACAGGGCAGGATGAAACCCTTGTCCACATGGAGTCAACAATTTCTTGCATGGTCATTAGACGCTATGGAATCTTGTACTGTCGCACAAATGTGGGTGGTGCATTTGGGCTTGTCGGAGTGCGCACACTGTGGATGTTGGTCAGTCCACAGTCCAGGGAGTCCTTTGCGAAGGAGTCCTTGTACTTGTACAGAACCTCTTTGAGTCCTTGGCGGTCTGCTTCCTTGTGGAGGGCATCCGCCTCACTCAGGATCTGTTGGATTTGTGCGGCGAACCCGATGTAGGGTTCCTCCATGGTTAAGTCATTTGAGGGGCTCTGTGCCTTGATGGTCACCTGTGCAGGTGATTCTGTTGTGGGCTGCGTTGAGACAGCGTAGACTGCCAGGTGAGTGTCGTCTGTGATTTCTGATCGGCAGACGCTTTCTCTGGGCACTGGCAGAATAGAAGTGATGGCAATGGTTCCATTGGGTCTCGTGAACGTTACTGTGTCATCATATTCATCTGACAGTAGTTGGACTGGTATGTGGCCTATGACCAGTACCGTTAGCTCAAAGTCATGGAACGTCTGGTTAATAAGCCATCCCAGGTGACTGGCTTTGGGAATGTTGATGTCTTTGGCCGTACAGTTGTTGAACAATATGTACACAGCACGAGATGACACTTCAATGAGAGGTGTGGCTTCCAAGGTCAGTCCTAGTCTTAGGCAGGTCCTGGAAGGTTGGAAGAAGCCTAGCTTACTGTCGAGAGAGTGGCCAGGTCGCATGTTGAGGCGGACGCTGACACTCTTGCTGTAGGCAGGTATTGCAGCTTCTTGCTCACTGATCATGGCACATGCGTCTGGCATTGTTTGACCAGATCGAAGGTTCTTGAGGTTGACTGCAGTGGTCAGTTGGTGCGACAGGGGAGCCCATATGACGTCGTTCACAATGTCCACACAGGCATTGAGACGGACCATGATGTCTGCTCCAATGCAGATGTCATGAGGTAGGTTGGGGACAACGAGGAAGTAGTGACTCAGGTGTCTGCTGTTCCATCGTATATCCACAGCGCAGATAACCTTGGAGGTAGCCATGGTTGTCGACCAGGGACTGAGAGGGAAGCGGCTGTGTCTTGAGACATGTGGGAGGCTCGGCTGTCCTTGATTCAATGCTCTGAATAGCTTCAGGCTGATAGCTGAGTTCTCCGCCCACAGGGTTAATGCCGCGTCGGACACTGAGGTGTCGTGGACATTTATGGCAGTCATGATTCGAAGGAGGCCTGAGTCTGAGTCAGGCGCCTGCAATGAGCAGAGGAAAGGGTCCAGGTTCTTGCTGCTTGGAATTGAGCTTGGCCCTGGCCCTGGCTTTGACATTGCATCATCAGTCAGTGAGTTGGCGGCGGTGTCTGTGGTTTGACACTGCGACTCGTTGGAGTCTACTGACTGGCAGGGTAGAGGCTCACGGACTTGCGTCCATATCTTTAGTTGCTTGAAGTCAATTAAGGGTTCAAAGCGATTAAGCAGGTCTTTTCCAATGAGGAGTGGATACGTGTTGAGTGGTGAGATGTATACTGGGTGAACAAGGTCCATTGGTCCCACAGTTAGGTGAATTGGGGCCATGTGGTTTAGTTGTAGGCCCGTGTGGGAATACGCTTGAAGGTTCAGCTCGCACCTTTGAAATTTGAGGGTGCTATTAGACCTCTTTGTTATTTCTTGGACTTCTTCAAGGAGTTCGGTCGACATTAGGGTGATGTCGGCTCCCGTGTCCAAAAGAGCTTCGACTTTGATGTGGCGTTCGATGATGATAGAGAGGTAAAACTTTCGTGCTATACCTTTCTCAATGAGGTCGCCCAGTAGTTGAGGGACTGGAGTTTGGGATGAGACAGGTAGGATGTCAGGACTGATCTGGTGTTCGTCGGAGGAGTGGCAGATGACCAAGACAGCACTTTCAGGAACTTGAGTGGTTTCGTCAGCAGGTGTTTGTTGGACGCTGCTGTGATCTGACGCATCATGTGTTGGGTCAGTTTCTGACTGTTTTGTGGGTTGTTCAGGTAGGATTTCTTGTCTGTCTGAAGTTATAGAGGTTATTGTTCTCTGAGAATGAGGTGAAGGAGTACTGTTCTCTGTGGCTGGTTGGGTCAGCTAGTCGCTGCCTTCTCTTCCGGCTGCTAATCAGGCTGACTCTGGTTTCTCTTTCTTTTCCCAATTCCAATCTTCCTCCTTTCGTTGGAAGAACTCTTTCATCATCATTTTCATCAGCTCTTGTGAGTCGAAACACAGTAGTGTCTTTTGTTCTTGTGTGGATTCAGTTTGAGCTTGGTCAGCTTGGAATCTTTGCGAGTTTCTTCGTTGATTCCTTGGACTGAGTGCTACAGGGTGTGTTTGTCGTTTTCCCTTGGAGATTCAGTTGGATTCCCATGAGCCTTTTCCTCTTGAGTTTCCAAATGAGGTTGGCTGTTGTGGAATTCTCGATTACACGATTGCAACATTGAGTCTCACGAGCGTCTGTGATGTTGGTCCAAGGTTTTTCCCCGCCAGGACGTCCAGGGACCGGGATGTCCACGGCTACCTACGCCAGGTCCATCCCAGCGGTTGTTTCTCTGTTTAGGTTGGGTACCAGCATGGGAGTCTCGTTCTTTGTTGGACGAGGGTGTGTTCCACTCTTTTTGTGGCGGCTTGGCAAGGTCTTGATGTTGGGCGCCCTCTAGAGCCAGACCTTGACTTTGAGTGTTGAAGTCAAGAACTGTTGGGGTTTTGGCGCCCTTTTTTGAGGCCATTTTCTGTTTGCCGTAGGCTTTCTGTGACAAGTCTCGCAACTGTTGAGCATTCATTGTTCACAGACATGCAAGAATGCCAAGATGGTGGCTTNATTGCGAGTTCCGAAGTATGCTCGTCTGAGTCGGCTGTAGTAGGCTTGAGGAGATTCATGACGTCCTTGTCTCGTCTCCAGGGCAGCCACTAGTCCTTGTTCTGACTCAGGGTCGGCGAATTCTTTAATGAGGGCCTCTCGGAGGAGGTGGTAGTCAGCCTTTGTGTGAGCAGGCTGCCTGTCCAGGAAACTGTGCACGTCAGGGCTGGCTGTTGTTCGGAGCAAATAGAGTCTATCTTTGTCCGTGACATTGAGCCTCATTTCCAGGTGGAAATCGATGTCTTGCAGATAAGCTTGGACCTCCTGGCTACCTGGTACACTTTGGGTGAATTGCCAATGTTTCTGGCAAGCTTGTCGAGATCTTTGAGGTCCAAGCCATGCGATGCTCTGTGGCTGGCTGGAGCAAGTTCTCTTAGCTTTGCCGTGAGGTAAGGTTCTTCAGAGGGAGTCGGTGAATGTTTCAGCACTGCCCCCTCCCCCTTTTGCTCACGTGTCAGTCGAGGAACAGGTGACCCGGTCCTGCTAGGCAGGGGTGAGACTGGTGCCCGTCGTGTCCTTGTTGGCTCAGGGCGCAGCTCATAGGCATGTTTGAGTTCCTCTTTGATGCTGTCGGACTTCTCTTTGATGTAGTCCAGCTGTAGTGTTAGGCGACTGATCTCGTTTCTGGACTCATCCAGGTGAGTTTCAAGGGCTTTGATTCGGCCGTTCTTGTCTCTGAAGTCGGCCTTTGCCTTTTCCAGGAGCTGTTCGGCATATTGTAGCTTGCTGGAGAGATCAGCGTGGTCAGCCTTGCCTCGTTCCATTTCTTGGATAGCGGCTGCTAGGGTTTCTTTTAGCCTAGTGATCTCCTCCTCGGCGCCTTGTTCCACTTCATCAGGCCCTTCCTGTCGTTCCTGAGCCTCCAGTTCTAGCTGCTCGACGCGTCGTTGTGCGCGTGTTAGCTCCTGCTGGAGATGGGCAGCGTGCCTGTCGCTCAGCTTGAGGGTGGCGATGAGTGTGTGGCTTAAGGAGCCGGTGATCTTTGCTAATTCTTTGTGACTGTAGCTCCGACTTGGGTCTTGTCTCATAAGGTTGGTTATGTTGTCATCCAGCTGGTCCTGTGTCTGATGCTTCAGTGTTTCAGCAGCCTTAGGTAGGAGGCTGTCTGTTGCAACACTTAGCCAGGTCTCGAGGTCTTCCCAGTGGCCAACAGGGTCTGTTGTGCGAGACATGTTTTGGCGTGGTGAGGGAGATCTAGAACCTAGACTGACACAGACCTTGAAGAAGAGGAAACAAAAAAAAACAAGCAAAACAGAGGTGTAAGTGTTCAATTCACTTGGGGTTTGACAGTGAGTGTGTAAGGGACAGGTGAGTGTAGTTCTCGGTTACTGTGATTCTCTGGTGGGCGTGCTCCTAACTTGTAGTCTCTGCGGGGAAAATTAGTAAGCACACAGGTAGCACAGCTAGAGAACGGAGGGATGAAAGGAAAAGAAAAGAACAACACTGAGCAGTGGACAGGATAGTAATTGGCTGCTTCCAATTTTCCTGTAAGAGAAAAGTTTTTTTTTTTCTTTTGTAAGGAAGGGAAGTTAATGGTAAGATGAGAGGGAAAGATAAAACAACAAAATACCCTTTTCTGGTAGCAGAAAATGAGGATAATTGAATTTTCTTCTTTTCCTTTTGTTTTTAAGTTTGATTTAGAAGGATGCTTCTAAACCGGCGTTTGGGAATGGGGATTTCTTAATACCACAAACCACAGGACTGTGATTTGTTATTGAAAATTCCTCCTTGTGAGGGAAAACAATAAAAATGACAGTATTGGGTTTTAGCTGTTACGATTGACACCAGTCACCAATTTTTCGTTTCTGGATGATTGTTCAAATTGTGGCGGGTCAGTCTTCTTAGCTAGGTAGGGTTTCTAAAGCAAGTGACAGGTAAATGGAAGACAATTTTGAAACGGCGTTCTCAAGTTTCACAAAATACCTGTTCAATTTCTCAAAATTCTTTGCTCTGTGATTTCCATAGGCAACCTCCCAGCAAAGCAACCGCAGTCGTCACCTCAAAAGGAAACGGCTGAGAGAGAGAAGCAGAAGAGAGAGAAAAGTTTCGCTCTCCCAATGTATTAAATTAATTAACTGAAAGGGAGAGGGAAAGAAGGCCCATTTGCTAATTAAATTAGAATTTAAGGTTAGCAATAGTATTTCCTGGTTACAATTTAAAGATGTTACCATTAAAATTGATGAGAGTAATTAAAAAAATTACTATTAATCAATTTATATCTTGAAGCAGGATGACTCAAACCCTAATGATAGTCCTGAACTAAAAATGTTATTGCCTTATTGATGGTTAAGGATTAAACATTTTATGATGTTTGTTATTAAAATTAGCAACGCAATTATAGCTGACTGATCAGCAAATATCGTGGCAATATGGACACAGGACCCGTAATTATTAAATGAAATTAAAATTCCAAATACGTAATTAATCGTGAAATCAGTATTAGTAACTTGCTATCCTTAAAGATTAAACATTTAATGTTGTTGTCTTTTAAACCCTAAAGCGCTAATAATCAAGTTCATGTCAGTAACCCGCTGTTTTGCATGTGGAAGCAGGATCATTAATTTGACATGAACATAAAATTTTCACCTGTACTTATTTATGAACTGAATGTAACTTTCCAATTGGAATTAATTTAGGAAATGGAATGTAAATTCCAAATCTGTAATTAATTATTAGATGTACTTCACAATTTCAAATCCTTAAGTATAGCAAATTGATAATATTTACTGTTGTCCATAAAATCACAAGGGCCGTTATAGCTGATTTAATCACAATGTAGCATTAAAGTAAAACGGCCTAGGCTGGCCAGGATTAATTGTTAATAACACCACAACGGTAGCAGTTTACTGAGGTAGTAACACGCTGAAGGGGAGAAGACAACCCTTTTTAACCAACGTGATTATAACCACTTGTGATATCGCTAATCTGACGTTTGGTTAAAATTGCGTTGCAATAAGGTTTATAAAGTTTTGCATCTGTCTGTTCTTTTCAATGGGAGGAGAAGAGGAGAGAGAGAGATGAGAAAGGTAGGATGACGTCAGTGTGAAATAGCGAAAGAAATCAGATGTAACTGATCGAGTCCCTTCAAACACTGCGACACATTTTGTGCATGTGAGACCACACAAATGCTACATGCTAACCACTAGCCTTCAATGCTACTAGCTTGGCTCGGCTATCTGTTTACAAACAGCTCAAAATGGCGCTGGAAGTTCCCTCCGGAAACGGTTTCCTTCGACATCCGGTTTACGACTTGTTACTATGGCAACGTCCACAGCATGAGCTTCCTAGCTGTGGCTGTCAGTGAGATGTCGGCGCGTCTTGCACTTTACACCACCACAAAAAAAAAAACCATTTATATTCCTATCTAGCACTCAACTCGTCAGAGTGAGGTGAATTAACGTACAGATTTATTGCAATTAATACAATAATTGTCAACGATATCTTCGGCGGATATCAGCACATGTCTTATTACAGACAAAACACACGTGGATTTAACCACCTTTCACTTGATCAAGTTTCCTAGTTCTCCCAAAGTGAATATCGTCTGGACACTCTTCCTGAGCACCGCGTTTCACGTCCACTAGTTTCTAGTGAATTAAATGTCAAGAGGGTTGTCAGCTAGCTACACTGATTTCCTCAGACCGGGGAGACAATAGCAGAGCTGTATTTGAAAGTGGAACACGCACTACACAAATGAAACTCTGAAGGCCTTTTACAGAAAGTAAACGGGGAAAAACGCCCGTTTCTTTCTAGTGCGCTCTGACGCGACTTATTTTGTCTCGTTGGACAAATTAAAACGTTTTTCTGCAGTTCAATTCTTTAAAGAACAACTCGAGTTTTATATTCAAACAGCACGTCTTCCGTGCTAACATACATAACCAAAATAACACAACAAATTCAGTTTCTTTTGTCTTTTATCTATTTTTCCGGATAAAAACAGACAAAATTCATAATATTATCTTGGTATCATTAATTTTTCAGTCAATCTTGCCAGCTTTTTCTCCACCATTTGTAATAATTTTACTTAGTTGTAAGGGAATTAATCATTATTAATTCATTCAGGTTTATTTCTAGCTCAGGTTTTAAAAGAACTCGATCTGAGAATTCGAGGTCCACCTGATCAAAACTGACTTTGACTTTCAATAGTTTATACTTTTATCAGCTACTCGGCCAGCGAGAAGTTGATGTCAGTGTATATTACCAATTGAATATGTAAATTTTGTATTCTCCCTGGCCACGGGTTAAATACAATTATGATAATTTGTCAGCTCTTAAATAGAGGTAATTATTATGCGTGAGCTACGAGCTAAGGTAACAAGCAAGGATCTTTTGGCAATAGAATTGACACAAAATTATATGAGCCAAGACATTCTTCTTTATAAATGAAGCATGAATTTTATTGGCTATTCTAGATCACATAAACTTAAGCTAAAACACACAAACATACAGTTCAGAGGAAGGAAAGTCTGTTAACGGAGTTCTGAGTTTCATAGTTCTCTCTCGTTTTCACGAGGGATGGGAATTCACCTTAAGAATTCACAGAGCAACGCATCTAAATTCACCCGTTCAGCAGATCATAGAAATGTTGTTTACTTGCGTTCCGCTGGTTGACAGCTGAGTTGACTCCGTGGTTGCTGCGGGCTTCCTGGAGGTCTTTGAGGGAAACCCCGTCACTGACGCTTCGGTGACGTCAGGATGACGTCTTTTGGGAATCCCTCGTCGGTTTGTGATGACGCAGAGTCTTAGTGTGCAAGTAATCTGCTGAGAGTCTTTGACTTTCAAGTTTGTTGACGATTTCAACGAAGTATCACTGAAGTGTTGAGTTTTAGTTTGCTGGTCGCTTTTGATGGTAAATGTGAGCACGCATGCAGGTGCTCTAACACAGCGACCAGCGAGAGCCGGAGAAGTTGCAAGCCAGCTAGCTAACCAAAAAAACCCATGGATTCTGTTCTGCATTCGGGTTTTGCTCTGTGGCATAAGTCCGTCCCCTGACGCTGGCTTCCAATCGACTTCTTAAGGGGCGGAGTGTGCATACATTAACAAGAGGCTCTCATTTATATGAGGACACCTATAATAATATGTTGATATGTCTATAAAGTCTCTTAAATGCAAATATTGTACATACTATTAAAGTCTACTTCATTTCAACCTTCTGCATTTCGGGTTTTCATTCGTTCAAGATTAAACTTCACATATTACACAGTTTTAATATCCTTATTTCCTAAAAAGGGGTAATTAAACACTGGTTAAAGTTGCACCGATTACATGAAACACGTCAAGCATATATATATACAACAAACAACCTACTATTTGTAATTCTATGCTCTGATCATTTTATACTTTCAATTATTAGCAAACGATTGTCAAACGACATCTTGTCTCTTTCCTTGGAATGCGGGGGAAAAGTGTCGAGTTCTCCGGTCACTATCAGGTCAGCTCTGGACATTTCCTGGAAAGTCTCCTGCTGGACAGGGAGCCATAAAATTGTCTCTTTTGTTGATCGGAGTTTAGCAATTTATGCGTCCACTGGTCATGAGGGTATTTCTATCTGCTCTTTGCAAGCCCGTAAAACCATTTTAAGCACCGTTGAAGTACTGTCCTTTTTAGCTTATCTTGAGATATAGCCAAAAAGTCCAGTAAATGCTTTCACCTACTCGATGGAGCTGATTTTTTACAACACATATTGCTGGAGAAAGAACCTCAACACCTTCCTGGAATGTCTGGTTTGCTGTGTATGTCTCCATCCTGTAGGTGGTCTGTTGTGAGACAGATCCTACACCAGTCTAGACAAGGCCCTTCTCCATCTGTTGCTCAGTTAGGCCAGGAGGCCAGCTCTAAATAGAGTTCTAGATGTTTCAAACATCTTCAATTGTGGATAATGAAGGCTACATGATTCTGTAAACCTTCAATGAAGCAGAATTTTTTTCTGAACTCTTCCCCAGATGTGTGGCTTGACGCAAACCTGTTTCTGAGCTCTACATGCAGTTATTTTGACCTCAGGGCTTGAATTTTGCTCTGATATGCATTTTCAGCTGTTAGACCTTTTATTAAGAGGTGTGTGCCGTTCCAAATCATACCCATTCAATTGAATTTGCCACAGGTTAACTTCACTTGAAGTATAGTAGCATCTACAAGCAATATGAATGCTCCTGAACTAAATTTCAACGGTCCCAGATACTTATGCAGTGGAATCATTTAAGTTTATTTTTAATACATTTGCAGAGATGTTAAAATCCTGTTTTTTGCTTTGCCTTTACGGTGTATGGAGTCTAGAATGATGTGGGAAAAAGGTCATTTAAAGCAATGTAACGTAAGGCAGCATCATAACAAAAATGAAGAGATATGAATACTTTCGCAAGTAACTGTGTGTGTGTGTATATATATACATAAAATTTAAGGGAACACTGTTAAAAAATAAATACATATTAAAACTATAGATCGCACATCTCCACCAGTAACAAATTTCATGATGTAGGTGGATGCAGTAACATTCAGTAAAATCAATCAATATGACTCTCCAACAAACAGCATTACCAGAGTCATCAATCAGTACAGTTAAGCTGCCTCTGTGGAGCATCCTTACTGTAGCGATCGTCTCACAGGGCAGCAGATCACACAGAACGGGCCATCGCCCTGCACAAACACACTGATCAGCAGCTCAAATCGAGCTCCAGCAGGTCTCATACGCAGTGATTGCTGCCCTCCACTCGTCTAAGCACAAGCGCTGCTCCTGTTCTATTACAAAAGTCATCCATCAGTACAGTAAAACTGTCGTGAACAGCCATCAATCATCAGTCTGTACGGTCAGTAGGAGATGCCCGTCACACTGCTGGATTCATTTAGGCTGATCCAAACCATTCCTGCTGGTAACATTCAACTGGTGTCAATGATTTATTGTTCTTTGAAGGAGTTTATTCCCATAAACCTGAACCCTATGGCTGATGGGTTGTATCTTGAGGGTCTGGGTGAAATACCTTTAAATGAAAGAAAAAAAAAAGCTTAACAATGCACTTCATGTGATAACGTCTAATTATGTACAGTATATAATATATAATATATATCTATATATGATTGGTCATATCTGAGGAATTTCATTATACAGTTCTACTGTTCAAATTTTGAGATCAGAATGATTTATTTAGCTAGTTAGTTACTGACTGACAAAAATAAGACTTTTATTCAGCAAGAATACATTAAAATTAGTAAAAAATTAAAGATATTTATAACAAAAGATTTATATTTCAAGTAAATACTGGTATTTTGAACTTTCTATTCATCAATTAATTCTAAAAAATAATATGCATCACATTTTTATGGTGATGAAATGTACACTTTTTCCACAACTCATTCCTCAACATTGATAACCAGCAAATATTTCTTGAGCAGCAAAATCAGCATATTATACTGATTTCTGAAGTTCATGTGACACTGAAGACTGGAGTAATGATCTGAAAATTTACTTTTATCACAGGAATAAATGACATTTTACAATATATTGACAGAAAACAGTCATTTTAAATTGTATTCATATTTTCACAATTGTTTTTTTGCTGTATTTTTGAACAACTAAATGCAGCTTTGATGATCAACGGAGATGTCTTTCAAACACATTTAAAAATAATAGTGTCCTTGTCCGTTCAGTCCACGGGTCGTCTAGCGTATGAACCGAACCCAGTGCAACGTTTATTTACAGGTGATCCCAACAATATCCACCACAGCGGACTAGATACACAGAACTTGACGAGAACGTCACAGACTTGACTAGAATCATAAACAGACTTTCTGACCGAGACATAACACTTAGACTGACTCACCGACAGCGTGTTACAACTATCATACCCGACCCAAGACACTGGCAACATGAGGGGGGGGGTTGTGGGTCTACTTATAGCAGACAAGGGGTCACGACATGAAAACCATGGGAAACAGACCATGACACTAGGACACCACTCAGAAACATGACACAATTATAACAAGGGAACCAATGGCATGATACTGAAGGCAATCGGCAGCATGACACAAACAGACCCATGATTAACTTCCAAAATAAGACATGAAAACAATGAACATGACAAAACCAAAACCTAAACCCCACATTACAACAATATATCAAATTGAATCATTAAAGTAAAAACTGTTATTAATATGTCTGAATTAACCTGTAGTTACAATAGCAAAAAAGTAATTTTAAGGGTTTGTCACGATTCGCTGCTGAAAGGAACGAGGCGACTGAAACTAACCGGTATTATAATGAGATAATCAAAGGGTTAAATCCACAACAGGAACATGGGTAAACACACGTAATCCAACAAGTAGACCCAACAAACACAGACTGCACAGACTGGTGCTAAATACACAGGATGACAAGGGCTCAATGACGAGACACCATTGACATCAATGAACAATCAACGTGAGGGAGAAACTGGGTCACAGGGAGCACAGGTCTGGCAGGGATAGATTAGGTTGATACAGTTCCTTAAGGTAAAAAAGGCACATTTGTTTTATATATATATTTTAAAGCGCATGTAATTCATGTAATTTTCTATATAGTCTTTAGCGTTAATAATGGATATTTTATTTGTTTCTCTCACAGATCTCAGGAATTAAGACATCTGCCATGTTTGGTGAACAACTGCAATTCATGAAGACATTTTAATGGCATCCCTTAGCACATTATTCTAAACTGTTTACCATACAAATGGCCACACACATCACTAATCACAGTCACATGTGGAGCAGCTCTGATGGGCTGCTATTGTGTTGTAAAGGTGATGGATACCATGACATGCAGGGTAACCTTTGCAGATGATATTGCCTTTCATTAGAGCACGTGGATGGCCGGTCTGTGATGACACCGCTTTTACTTTCCACACTCATATTCATTCTCCAGCCCTCATCACGATTCATGATGGATGCTCCTGCTGGCAGTTTGGACATCTGTCTGTGTGCTTGAAAATTAGCTGTGATGTTGCAGGGGGGAAAAATGCATGGAAGGAAATAATATAATTGGAGAATCATCTTCCCAAATCTCATTCTGTGACCTCAACTGACTGGCATTAGTAAACATGCAATGCTTTGCTTCAGAGATTCCTACACCGTATTAATCTGTTCAGGTGCCATCTCTTTTCTCAACTCTCGTTTTGTTGAAGATTCAGGTTCTGTCAAAGCTTCTAAAAACCGCTTAATATCTGAACTAATTGGAGTTTTGTATGTTTCAGTGCTTTAACTATAAAATATTACAATTACATAGAACAGGAAAGAAAATAGGTGGTTTTTCAAAGAAACCACTATGCATCAAATGAGGTGGTTATGTACACTAACAAATGCCAAGTCATTTATTTATATGCATATATAATATATAGCTAATATATTATAGTAACAACTCAGACAAAAGTCTTGTCCTTCATCAAATAATCCCACGCAGACTTAACATTCCTTACTAATGATTTGTTAGTAAACAAACAATAACAAAGCAAATCATTCCAATCTGGATTACTGCGTTTCATTATCACCCCGCCTCCTCTCTCACAACAGCCAATCACAGTCCCGATTCCTTTCTACAAGGAGGGACTAGCTATTCATAATCCAATAAATAAACAGATATAGAAACTTGCTTGTCAAAACCACATTTTTTAGCAAGTACGTTGCAACCACATTTAATAACTAAAGTACTTTTAAAGGAGCCATGATTAATAAGTATGGGAATTTGTGAATCGCACTAAACACAACATACACGTTAGTTACCTTAATTGCACATTATTTAATTGCCAATTTTTTCCCCCAGGTTACATTTATGTTGTTAGTTAGTTAATTATCATAACAGGGAATATTGTGCATATTAGCCAATGAACAAATAAATAAATAAGTACATACATAAATATAATAAAAAGACATCACAGTAAACATTAAGGTTATTCAAAGAGAATATGTCTGTCTTTATTTATTGTAAGTAAACTAAATTAAACATTGGCTGCCAAAATGTTTTTAGTCTTATATTAAGTGTAAATTCGACTTACACATCACTTAGTTACAATTTAGTTACAATGTAATTATCGTGAAATTACATTGTAAAAAGCCAAAAGAAAGGATTATATTGATCTACATTAAATAACATTTTCTTTGTGAAATGTATTTATTTATGTATTTGGTTGTTTGTTGATTAATTGATTGATTGATTGATTAATTGATTGATTGATTGATTCATTAGTCAGTCAGTCAGTCAGTCAGTCATTTTAATACAGAATTTGAAGTTAATCATAAGAAGAACTAATTAATTTGACTGTAACAAATGGTCCAAAGTGTCATTTTGTTGAGTATAGGAAATACCAAATCACATGGCAAAATTGGAAGGCTGTGTTCGATGAAAGCTCTTCACGGCATACATGTGGTCATACATATCAAACCAGTCTCTTTCTAGTCTCCTACTACTGAATATATGATGTGAATCAAAATAAATGTACAGTATGTTCAGAGCCCTGGAGCCCCACCTGCATAATACAAACCAATGTGGATTTTAGTTTGATGGTTTGTGATCCATTCATGCCAGAGAAATCGAATATTTGAAAGAAATGCTGTATTGCTCAAAGCGCTCAAGAGCAAAAAAAGAATAGAGGAATTTCTTTGTTAATGAAAATTAAATATCTTTACAACGTAACATTGATCAGATGTGCTGAACTTTTATTCCAGATAACAGTGTATTCTGAAAATAGATCTGTCCATAAACTCATCTGTGCTCAACCTCTGAGATAAAAATGGCATGAGAGTTTGTGGTAATTAGAAATGATGACGGATTGAAAACGATCTGCAAGCCAAATCTACAGCGAACTGTCATCAGTGGGTTGTCAGTGTTTTTAACACATCACGTGCGCGTTCATGCTGTTGTGAGCCGTGTGTGTCAAACTGCTGGTTTATAAATGCTTGACTTCAGTACGGCCTGAAGTGCCTTTAAAAATATGTGATCACAACAGAATTCGATTGTATCTGTGACATTATCACCAATAAGTATCAGGAAAAATAAAGACAGGTGAAAATTAGCTGTGAAAACAAAACTAAAATAAGAACTATAAATCATAATTGTAAGTGCCGTTTCATTAAAGACATAATTTGAGATGGTTTATGTGATCAAACAGCTTTATGCAATATGTTCTAGACAAAAGACAACAGTGTTCCTTAAGCACAGAAAAACGCCCCCCCCCCCCCCCCCCCCCCCCCCCCCCCCCCCCCCCCCCCCCCCCCCCCCCCCCCCCCCCCCCCCCCCCCCCCTTCCCACCCCCCCCCCCCCCCCCCACCCCCCCCCCCCCCGGGTTCATTAAGCACAGAAAAAAACCTCATATAGACACATATAATATATATATATTAATTATAAATTTTGTTTTTTTTTTCTTCTGTGCTTCACTATGCTGAATGAGGATTTTGAGTATCTAGGTGTAGATTTTTTTTTGCATAAACAACATGACAATAATGTAGAAGCTAACATCACATAACATAACATAACGCAAAATAGAACATAATTACATTTAATGAAAATCATCATCAATAAAACAAGTTAAGAACGAAATAACTAAAATTAAAAAAAGTAAATTATAAAATATAATTACAATTACCAAACAATAACTAAATACAAAAATGAAAATAGTATATCAGTGACTCTAAAACAACACTGACCTGGAGTCTTGATTTTGTGGCCTTGTCTTGAGAGCTCATAAGCCACGCGTGGTCTGGGTTTCATTTCATCATCTCAGACAAGATGTCAGTCTATTTCCATTGTTCTTATGGTGATAATCACCTCAACCACATATCGGCACTGTATCGTCACCATTTTTGAAATCTCATTTCATTTGAAACACTGAATACTGCACTGGATTCATCAGTTTCTCTATTTCATGTCCTTCAAATTATACTTGGAAGTAAATGGTGCCGGGTCCTGGTCTAAGGTCCAGGTCTTATTATGTTGGTCTGGCTTCTGACTCTGATTTAGTATAAATGCCTATGTTTGCCAACTGTTTTCAAGGCCGGCTGGAATTTAACTCTGTTTTGTCTATAAATGCTACACCTGATTTAATCTGTGGTTCAAAGCTTCTCATGAACTTAACCCATATGGGATTTTTGGTGGATAAGGTTAGATGAATGTTCAGTATAAGCTCTTAGTTTTGTGGACGGCATCTGTGGCATGTTGTCAATGACCACAGACTTTCTTTGGCTCTTTTTAAATAGGCTGACAAATAGTTTTTGCAGAGATGAAAATGTATGTGGCAAAACCATCTCAATGGAATTAACTGTTGTAACACTTAAGGTGATAAAATCACTTTCTAACCCTGTCTAACAATGTTATGTAACGCCGATTACAATGGTAACTACACAAATTAAATGTGTTTAATGGAATAGCTCACAGAAAAATTAAAATGTAGTCATCCCCTGGCCATCCAATATATAGATGAGTTTGTTTCTTCATCAGGTTTGGAGGAATGTAGCATTCCATCACTTGCTCTCCATGCAATGGATCCTCTGCCTCTGAGAATCCAAACAGTTGATAAAAACATCACAGTAATCATCAAGTAATCCACACCACTCCAGTCCATCAATGAACATATTGAGAAACCAAAAGCTGCGGTTTTGTAAGAAACAAATCCATGATTAAAACATTTTTTTAACTTCAAACTGTTGCTTCCAGCTAAAACAAGTCCATAATCCATGATGACACGTCCTCCAGTGAAAAAAAAATGGTCTGGTCGAAATCAGGAGAAGAAGTATGCACAGATCAAGCACCGTTTACAAGCCAAAACAGCTCTAAATAAATATGCTGGTGGATCTTGATGTGAGAGGACAACGGGGAATAAACATATATCCAGATTATCATCAAAAACACATATTTTTGCTTTAATAATAATAATAATATAAACAGCTTTGCATTTCTGCTTTAATACCCAACAGACTCGCATTACTTGAAACACAATATTTTTTTTGCCAAGTGAGGGGCGGATGTAAATGATTTTCTCTCCGCATGTGACATGTAAAAATCCAGTAACTGAGCGTTTATTTCAGCACCAAGGACAGCTCTCGAGTTCAGTTTGACTGACGCGCTTCAGACGAGAGTAATTCCGTCTTTGTTTATCCGTTATGTGCGGACTTTATAATTACAGATGCCTTTTTTGTAACGCACTTGGCGAATTTTATAAAGAGATCCTACACGATTCAAATCCGCATAAAAAAAGAAAGAAAAAAAACACCCATCTCGGTAGTGTTTGCTTCTCATGCTAATTTAAATCGGTTTTATTTCTGGTACTGCTGCAATTTTACACACCCTAACCGATCGAAGTGCCATTAAAAAAGTCAAATAATAAAACGCAAATTATATCACTAATCAAATAATGTAATGATAAGTGACGCTACTCTTCTCTCCTCGCTTCGCAGCATCCGTCGCTCTCTTCGTCCACACCGCTGCGGCTGTGTCTGTCTGCTTCCCAGCCCCTTTATCTGTCTCCTCTGGCCCAGATCTCTCATCCTCCATCATCATATCTCCATTGTCAACGGGTGGGATCATCTCGGCTCTCCGGCGCCGCTGCACTCCCTGCGTTCTCTCCGCGTTTTCTCCTGTGCGACTCCAGTCGACTCTCCATCCTCTGTCAGCGCGGAGCTCCACTGCTGTCAGCTGTTCCTCTATTCCCGCCGCATGTCCTTGATTCCTATCTCTATTACACTCGATCCGTGCCGTTTCTCAGATGCTGCTCAGCGAACCAAACCGCCGGATTTCTCCCTCTTGAGTATGAGAGGGACCGATGACCCATCCGCACAGCAGAACCAGAGCCAGCAGCATGAGCCGCGCCGCCGGAGCCTCAACAGAACTTTAAAGCAGCGCGGAGCGTCAGATTCCCGACACACGGGAGAAGCAGTTTCAGGTGAGTCTTTAAGGAGCTTTTATTGAGCTGGACGCTGAGTGTGTGAGCGATGGCGCGTTGGGTGGTTGTGAAACTGGATGTTGGAGGGATTTTTACATGCAGCACTTCACGGAGCTCGTGCGCGGCCAGTACATGATGTTTCTTGAGGGCATGAGAGGGTCTCCTGTACGCATTTGAACCTGGCTCTGGACTTCAGATGCTTGACGATTTGAGTAACCCACGCGTGCGTGTGTGATCTGTTTTCAGTCCGCGCATTGCTTGTTGCAAGTTTGGATGCGGATTGATCGAGATTTGGGGTGTGTGTGTGTGTGTGTGTGTGTGTATGGTATGTGTGTGGGGTTTGATGCTGTTTTTATATCTCTGCTGAGTCAACTCACAGCCTAAATGCCCATTAGTGCACAAAGCATAAATGAAGTCCCATCACTATTAGAGAATGACACCATATGTCTTCAGAGAGGCTGAATGAATCATTCCGCTTTGCAGTCAGAAATGTCTCTACTCAGCAACTGCACAATCAGGACAAACACTCAAGAACACTGTTTTTTTTCCCTTCTTCTGTTTCCTGCTTTGTTTTCTGCTGCATCTGCAAAGTCAATAAACATGCACACTGCAGTAGAAAGCATAACAATCTCCATCCCCCGGCCTGCATCGCACCGGGAACGTGATGCACAAGGATATGAAGTGTTCACACTCGCATTAAGCTCGGACGTGTGGTGGCGAGGAGCTCGTGTTGCTGGTGAAAAGAGGCCAAATTTTCACAGCTCAGCCACAAACGGCGTGTTGAGGGCATGGAGAGGCTCAAAGCTGGAGGTTAACTTGTGTGAATGTGTTTCTGACGCTTAACTGTTGGGGGAGCTCTCGCACTTTTGCGCTTGATGTCAAATTTGACTTTGAAGCTTTTGGTAATTGAGTGATTATGATGGACACAAAGGCGCAGCCGAGAGCCCTAAAGAGTTTTTCCGGGATGCATCCCATTACTGGTGCAGTGAATCAAACATGGTCGATATGCACTTTTCATCTGCTCATATTATGCAAAATGATGACATCCGTCAATTGTAATGATCAGTCCACAGCATGCTTTTAGTGGCCACGTTTGGACTGTAGAAGGGATGTTTTTTTTTTTTTGCAACATAACCTGTTTGCATTGTCTGAGCAATGCAATTGTTTTCACTCACTTATGCGATGAATGCACGCTAACCTTATCTAACTGCATATCTAATTGCACAGACAGGCCTCACTTGTGACCGTTTGTTAATGTCAGCAGAAGCTGCGGGAGACTCAGTGTCACTCACCCAGTGCAAATCGGCCCAGGTGCACGACGCAGCCTGTCGTTCGCTACCGCACCTGCCGTTCTGTAGCTGTTCTGATCGTCATTCACCAAGGCAAATAAAATACGGTCTGCATTCAGAGCCTCTCTCAGCCCGTCTCAGACCACAGACGTGGAACTGTGGATGCTTGCTCTACTCGCAGGCCAAGACAAGAATATCAACGACGATGCTGCTTTGGCAGAGGGAATAATGAGCACTGTCTCATGCTGGCAGGAGTCGCACTGGTTTCCACGTGAAAGGGTGCAGCTGGGGGTCTTGGCCCATGGATCTCTGGAAGAATCATGTGCTACTGAACGCCTGCTTGTTTATTGTGCTGGTCTGTAGTGCCATAAAGATGACAAGGCTCAGATGCATCCATCAGATCCAACTGCTGTCTAGTATTTATGTTTATATGAAAGCTGAGGTCATGGTATGAGACTTAAATGTTGGAAATTAAGATTTTATTATTCATAACAAACATAGATTTATTATCCAACCTGGGTGCACTACAGTTTTAGGATACAGAGGAGATCAAGGCTAGTTGTCACACTTTTTACATCAGTTAATATTTATGTGTGAAGTCAGTGAGTCAGTGTACATACTTGGAATTATTTTCACTGCTTGTTATTGTCTAAAAAAATAAAATAAATACAAATAAATAAAATTAATGCACAAAGAGGCATGTTGTCACAAAATAACACACACTAATTTCAGTCATACATACAATAACAATTTTACATAATTTATTTAGTCATCATCCAATTATTGTAGTTAAACCCATTTTAAATTATTAACAATTTTTTAAAGAATCAAATGTAACAGTCTGACAATGTTACAAATGTAATAATATGACTCCCAGGAAGTGGAATGCTGGGATGCTTTGAAATGCTGGCTATTACTATGTATCTATGAAAAAAAAGTATATTTAAAAGCTAAGGTGATGATGAGACTTAAATGTTGATGTTTAAATTTTAGCATTCATACCAAATATGGATTTATTATTATCCAATTATATATTCAATATAACGTTCAGTTGCTTATAGATACCCAATAAATCACATAAATTAAGCATCACATAAAAATGTCAGATTCCACTGAAATGACACTGTTATTGTCCAGGAAAAACACACTTAACACAATTTGACTCTGATTATGGGGCATGTTGTCACACCACATGGGCCAGTTGTTACAATGGGTACCTGTTATTAAGGTATAATTCACCAAAACATGCAATTGTATCATCATTTGCAATGTATTATTAAAGAACATTGGTAACCAAATGGATCTTGTGCACATTGACCATTTTGTCCATTTTAAGGACAAAAAAACACACTGAGACATTTCTCAAAACATCTTTGTTTATGTTCCACAGAAGAAAATCATACAGGTTTGGAATGTAAATGTTGACAGAATTTTCATTTTTGTATGAATTATCCCTTTAATCAGACTATTTTAAATCAAAATCATCATTTATGCAACACAAAACATGGCAAAATTCTAAATACAAGATTGCAAGATGATTATATGTGAATATGTACATTAGCTTTGTCGTTATTACCCAAAGTCATCTTCTTTTATTGCCAAAGAAATGTCCTGACTTCTGCCTAGCGCGGCACATGTCATTACAGCATCACAAGGCGAGAACGTCTCTGGTGTTCTGATTAATTCAAGACTTTAAGCAGATAATACCAGCACTTCTCTCTCCGGGATATGGTAATTGAGAAGCATGGTAAAAAGTCGATCTCTGGGTTTCAGTGATTTGAGTAATCTCAGAACACCTTGTGTTAACAGAAATTAGCTAGCTGCTAAAATGAGCCCGCTGATAATAATCCTTCTGTGCTAATATGAAATCGGCATGAGGAAATGAATATCGCCGGATCAATTGATCCAGCTCGCAGAATTCATCTCAGCCTCGTAGTGTTAATATAGACGCTCAAATCAAACACTTGTGGGTCAAATAGTACTGAGAGATTCTCCAGTGACGTGAACCGGTGTCATTATCAGTCGTCTTGGCAGGATTTGCACATCATTGTAGAGGAACTCCACCGTATGTTTCATCATTGACGTTTTGAATGGTTATTGCTGTACTGTAGTTACAGTACTTAAGCCTTTAAAGTCATATAATAGAAGCTCAGCATAAATGCATGTCAAATTGATTGACTTCATGGGTATAAGAGATCTCTACTGTAGAGTTCTGTTAAAAAATCCAGTGCACTGCCTTACTGTCTAATGCCTTTGGAACTAAAAAAACACTAATAATGAGTGATTTGAGATGCTCTACATAGGGAGCAACAACGTGAGCTGCACAAACACATTTCATTTGGTGGCCATCTTGGGAATGCTGTAATTTCAGTTATGTGAGTAAAACTCCCATTTAAGTAAGTAAACAAACAAACAACCAAATAAACATAGTCATATTTTAAAAATAAATAATAACATTAAACATGATTAGTGCTGTTTAATTATTATAATTTATTTAAATTTTATAATTTATTTTAAATGATATAAAAGCATTTATATAATTTGTGTATGTGTAATACTCTATATTTTTTAGCTTTTTTATTACCTTATTTATTGTTTTTGCATTGGTGTTTAGTGTTACTTTGAATCTATGTTGGGCATTATGCTTGAACAGTGCTGTTAAATGTATTAATTTGAACAAAAAAAAAATCATTAATTTATAGCATTAACATAATTTGACATTACTGTTTTATTCTGTTCAGAGTGATTTCCATGCAGTTGTCCGATTTTAAAGGCAATTTTTCATACCTTAAATAGGTCATGGTTATAATTTTATATCAGGTTGTATTGTATTAATGTTTTAGTTATGTTTGCTTTTACAATTCCAGTCCATTTTCAATTAACAAAAATGTTTACATTTAGTTTTATTGTTTGTTTACGGCATAAACCTTGCGTCTCCATTTTTATAATGTCCTTCATAATTTCTTAGACAACACAAGTGCATCACTGATGTCGCACTGGCTGATTGCATTCACTGTAAAATGTTCCTGTGACATTGTGAAGAATAATTGTATCTAAAATGTATCCGTTTATATTTCAGCCGGCTGTGAGAATTTAAACTAGATTGTTTTGGGCATAGGGAGTTTTTGATTAGGCTATTAAATATATTAGCTGTTATGAAAGTGCCCAATCTCACTGTGGCGCATCCTCTGTTTTCTGTTTCATACCATTTAATAATGTTTCTGAAATAGGTCTTTCAGTAAAGCTGAAGGAAATATGTGTGCCGTACTTTGAAGAGATGATCTGATTTGTGCAATTATAAGTCAAACGACACTATAGACTAAAATATAGACTATAGACTGAAAAGTAGAGGCCAGTGTTATGAAAAGAAAGTGAGGACAAAGCTGCTGTTAAAGGTGCAGTAGGAGATCTTGGAAAATGCTAACTTTAGCCTGATAGCACTGAAAGCGAACGTCCCACCCTCCCTGAAAATCACTGTTCAAAGCCACACCCCCTGAACGGATATACGCGCGCAGATCAGACGATCAGAGACAACATTACTACAATACATCATGTGTCATTCACCGGTGAGAAAACTTTATAGCACAGTTAGTAAAAGTACAACAATACCAGGAAGGAAGATCAGTTTGTTGATGTTTGCCTGCCATTCTCGCTCTGTGTGCAATAGCGTACGTGAACGCGCTGATGACGTATCCGGTCTGCGTGAACCGGGTTCGCAGAGGTATGCAAATACACAAGTTGACAGGAAGGTAGGAAAGTCAATCAAAACACTTGGAACGAGGATCATGTGCCAATGAAGACTGGAGAAAGTGTAGTTTGATCACAGCAGTAAATTACATTTGAATGTATTAAACATCGGTTAATGTATTCACATAGAAAACAGATATTTTAAATTGTAATAATATTTCACATTTTAATGTATTTTGGATCACTTATGCAGCTTGTTGAGCAAAGATACTTTTTTTTTTTTTTTTTAAACATTACAAAATCTTATAGACCTGGAAGTTTTGAATGGTTGTGCAAATACATTAGGGCAGATGTAACTCTGATATGCCAGAAAAGAAGCTGAAAACACAATAGATTTAAATTAAAGATAGTTGGACACTAATGTGACAACACTGTCATTTGAATTGAACTATTCATTATTTCAGTATGGCCCGGTTTCACAGACAGGGCTTAGACTAAGCCAGGATTAGGCCATAGTTCAGTTAGGACATTTAAGTAATTTTTATAAACATGCTTAAAAAAAACAAAATACAAAATACATTACTGGTGTGCTTTTTGAGTCAAAACAAAGGCACTGATATATTTTAAGATCAGTCAGTGCAAGTTTCTTTCAGTTGAAACAGCTCAGACTTACATTTTAGTCTGAGACTAGTCTGAGACTAGGCTTAAGCCTTGTCTGTGAAACCAGTGGTATGTGTGCTATATTGATCCGGTTTTGGCTTCTTGTGGAACTGTTTTTGTTGCCAGAGCAAATATCAACCAAATAGCTGGGTATGTCATATCTGAAAGGTAATTTGTCAGTTTTTACATTTTTTGAACCATTATATAAAATGATGTTGTTCTACTGAATATTAGCAAAGACCGTGCCCATGTTTTATTATTGTGATACTTGTAAATGCATGTTGCATTTCAATCTTTTAGACTCATATAAGTGTGTAAGTAACACCAGGTTTTTTTTCAGTGTAACTCAGTGTAAGCTAATGTTATTATTAAGAAGAAAATGAGAGATGAGAAACGTTTGTTTGGAGCATTTGACTGCAGATTGTTTTGTAAACGAGGCAAAGAGTTTGCAAAGAGACATTTGTTAAAGGATGCATTGAATCTGACAGCATCTACATCGCAAAGCATGAGTAAACAATTTGGTAACACTTTAATGCATTATATGAACATTCATGATGTAGGTTGTAATGCATTATGTGACTATATGATTACTAACTGTAACTTAAAATGCATTACAATATTTGCAGATTCCTTGTGTTATATCTGTAATTGGTTGTTCGTCATGTGCTTTAATGCATTATACTTTCTAAAGGTGTAGTGATGAATAGATGAGTATTATAATGTATTAGAACTGTGGTTACAATTATTCATCAAATCATATAGTGCATTATAAGGTGCATTACAAAGCAAAATGAGTGCATTCAAAATACTATTATAATGCATAAAGTCTTCAAGAAAAGTGTTAGCAACAATTTTCATAATGCTTTGTTGTTTGTTTCATAATGCTCAAATTGGGGTGTTGAAACTTTTTCTCATGTACTGACATTAGCCAAACAGTGGCTGATTACTTATAAGCGTTGAACGAGTAAATCCTTAAAAACAAATCATTTGAGACAGAGTGTCAGAATGAGGGTTGAAAATAACCATTTGTGCAACTATATGACTGCTTAATAACATTATAAGCAATTCTCAAGGAAGATATTAAAAATAATCCATGTCAAGACCCATTTAAACACTGATTACATGGTTCTGAGAAGGGAGTCGCTTGGCCCTTCATGGCCGACCGGGTGCCCGG
The DNA here is from genome assembly GCA_018155175.1 of Sinocyclocheilus anophthalmus. Taxonomy (NCBI): domain Eukaryota; kingdom Metazoa; phylum Chordata; class Actinopteri; order Cypriniformes; family Cyprinidae; genus Sinocyclocheilus; species Sinocyclocheilus anophthalmus. The sequence goes on along the minus strand of JADLZN010006608.1, from coordinate 51,727 downwards.
CGACTGTTTTTGCCTGATCTTCATAAATTATTAAAATCCATGGTCATTTGCAGCGATTAACCTCCAAAATTCATACAATTATGTAATGAAAGGGCTGAATGAAAGGCTGCCCCGTGGCCCCCGACTGCTTAGGCAGTGGGGGAAACACTCGTGACAGAGAAAACCTCGGCGCTCGAGCTCAACTGAGGCCCACCAGCTGCTTCAACCTCACCGCTGCCAACAGAGACCGCTGGGATTATTAATAAACAATGGCAACCTGTAGGGGGAGAAGAGGTAGATGTGGTTTGCCAGCTGGCTTGACTTCACCTCAGCATCAGTGCATTTCCCCAACTGGAGTGGCGAACGGCTGCCAGTGAGCTGGAAAACTAAAGGGCATGAGGAGACGTCGCACACATGTGTTTTTGCTACAGTAGTGCCTATAGAATTAATGCATTAGCGAATGCGGAGATGTTTGCGATGAATTGAGTTAAATTGCGTAAGCCTTCCCTCCATCTTTGAAGACAAACGTATCTTCAGATGAAGTTCCTCATCCTTGTGTCTCATCTAAAGATTTAGAATGAGTGAACAATGCAGCTTTCTGGAGAAAGAGAGAGATCTGATCACCCATGCTGAAAAAACCTTTAGAATTATATATGCAAAATATATATAGGCAAAATACGCAGGAACGGGATACAGAAAAGAATAAACAATGGAATTAAAAATGAATTTTGAATTATACAACATCATCAAAAAAGCTGTTCAGAAATTAGAGATGACCACGTTTTATAGCTTTTGAGTTTTGGTTGCACATATGATCTAATAACCAGTTTAGACATGGGAATAGATAAAAAAAAAAGACTAGCCCTATTTATTATGGAAAACAAATGTGCTAAATGAATGTAATGTTTTTGGACATTCATTTCATGTTATTTGCAATGAAATGGAAATTGTATTATAGTTTTTTTTTTTTTGAGTAGGACATCTTTATATGTAATTTCATAATTACTTCTATTGTCTTTGAAATAATGTTAAAGTACTGCTGAATGCAATAATTTAGGATAAACTAGTATACTTCAATGTAATTTCTATTGAAACGTGTTTGCCATGCATTTAAATATATGTGCAATTACACAGTTGTAATGATTTGTCAATTTAGTACATTTAAAATATATTAACTTTAAATGTAGGCCTAATATTGAATAACTCACTACAGTTAAAATTCTAATCAATCACTTTACTTCAGCTTTAGTATGTTAGTCAACACTTCAAAATAAGTGTACTTAAACAGCCCCCCCCCCACACACACACTATGGTACACTACAAGTGTAAGTTTTTGTCTAACATTGTCTTATTGCATTCTGTCCATCTTGGAAACAGGGTGAAATAACTGTCAGTTGTCATATACTCAGGTGCCCAGCACTCAAAAGTTTAACTCGATACCACTTTGATAACTTGCAATCAGAAATCTCTACATCTAAATGGTAATCGTTTCCTCTGGGCTCTATTATTTCTCTGCCGAGCCGGTTGGAGACGGTTTAATGTACCAGTGAGAACAGTCGTGACTCAGCATAATAAAGCAGCGTCAAGTATCCTCTCTACAAAAAGTCCCAGATCCGCTTGCTACCTACAATTACTCTGTGACTGACAGCACCTTCGACTGAGATTTACATTTTGTTTAAAGCAAGCAAGACTTATAATTGAGTCGTAAGAGTAGCTGTTCCTAGATCAGAGGTCACTGAGAGGCGAACTGTTATCGGAAACCACTCAAGAAAAGAGAACAGATAAAAGCAATAAAGGGCTCATTGTGGGTTTTTTTGGCCTGCACCAGTGCCAGCGGTCCTCCCCTGTTTTCTTAAAAAAATTTTTAGAGAGAGATGCTTTAGAGATACTCACCCAAAGAAGGAGCAATGACAGGTAATCTTTGCCACAGTCGGTCGGTATTTAATTTATTAGTTCACTCAAAAATTATAATTTTGTCACAATTTACGTTTCTTCGTGAAAGACAAAAGGGGATATTTAGCAGAGTGTCATCATATGCTCATTGGAAATACGTTCCTCTGCCTACATTTTTTGCAAAACTTAAAAAAAAACAAAAAAAAAACACCAAAAGCTATGTTATGAGCTCAACACACTTTTACCATAGTTCATGATTTGTAAACTAATACAGTTTAAGTTTTGCATCACGTAAACAGCTCTATATATATGGCTTTTCTGATGTAGTAAACTTGCTCTGTAGCGCACCCGGTACAGCATTGCAGTTGTGATGTGAAGCGCTTAGGTACGAGCCACGTGAAACACGAGTCAAGATAAAAGAGCTCAAAGACATGTAGAAGAAGGAAAAAATGCATTATTTCACATTTGCTTTTGTTAACACTCTTAGTTAAATTTAGAGTCCGGTTTACTGTAGGCTGTACTTTATTTTCAAACACACTTTTAGAGCCACTCACCAGACATTTAATTTCTGAACTGCTGTGTTACATACAAAAGTACAAATTAATACAATGTTGCCAGTTCATCTGTTGCTCCTCTGTTTCAAATAAAACGGAACACTTTTTAGTGCCACTCACTGGATTTTTCACTTTTAAAGTGCCGCAAAATATGCAAAAAGCAACATGATATCATTTGGCAGAAATGTCATCACAGGCATATTTTGTCCAATGACATCAGCATAAATAAAACAAAATGTTTGAAGAAAATATGCTATTGTGCATGGTCTTGTCTGGTAAACACCATTGTGAATGCAAATCTCTGATTGGCTGTTTGAAAACTTAAAAATTGTTTGACTTTTCCATGACAAGCGGGTGCCAGAAACGGGCAGTTCAACACACTACTGTAGCAATTTTCAACTATTTTACATTTGGCAAATTGGTGGCTAATTCATATGAATTTGTACAGTCTCATTCATGTTTTTCGTTTTCTAAAAATCACGTTTCTGTACAAATTCATACAAAATTACCAGCTCGACACATAATTTCTCAGGATGGAAAGTTGCATAGCAAAGCTTTAACCATACCTACTGTTAGAGAGTGACTTTGCAGATTCATTCAGCCTACCTTGCGACGTGACACATGTTTGTAACAGCATTCTAAAAAGCTTAACAATTCGCATAAGCACGGTCTCCAGAATTGCGAATTTTTTTACCCCACCGGTAGTTTTTTACAATGTTTTTAGCAATACACGCTCGGCCCAAGGTCATTTCTTGCAACCCATAGATTTGTTATTTTTTAAGGACTGGCAGTATGATTTACTGACCCTGAAAGTTGGGACCAACCAGTAAGCACGTTTTCCATGCCTTTAGAAACAGTACGCTTGTAGCGAACCGCTGAAATCGTATGAATGCATTTTTTCTAGGTTGTGTGTCTTCTTGATGCGACGCTACCCTGGTCCATAGTGCAGCCAATGTCTGCGCAATATGAAGGGTCACAAAAACGGTAGGTTTTGAAGAGTTTCCTTGTATAATACTGTATATTGCCTTGGCCTCGGGCTAGTTAATATTCTCTCTTCATTTGGCCTTTGGTATGAGCACCCCCATCAATATCACTCCATTGTAGTTCTGCCGCTTTTAAGCTGTTCACAGACACGCTTCACAAGTGGAGGAGGCCGGGAAAGCTTCATAGAATGTTGTTAGTCCACGACCGTTCTCAGCACCTCCAAACTAAAGTGCAAGATCAGTTGTCTGAACCCACGTCCCGCAGAACAGAGGCAGAGAGTGAAGTAAAAAGCTTTCGATTTGATCCGCTGGGACCAAAGCGGTGACGTGAGAGCCCGGCTGAGCTGCGAATGCGGCAGTGTGCTTGATTTCCCCATAATTACCCGGAGTATTTTTGCCCTCTGTTTCTGCCCCTGCCTCCGTCGAATGGAGCAGCTATTCTTTAATCTTGTCACTTCTCACGACTATGGAAGTGGGCTTTGGAAGTACCTATTAGAGGAAGGAAATTGCACAGGGCTCTCCCTTTGGCCCTTCCGGATGGTTTGAGAAATGAAGAAAGAGAGGGTCATGGGAGAGAAGGAGTGCTGGACTAAAAGCGTGGAGAGAATCTGATGGCGCAGAACACCCCGCTATACGCCGCCATCATCCAAATGTATATTTGGAGAAGAGTAGAGAAAATATGGTGAGAGGAAGGAGAGGGCAGCACAGACAAAAACATATAATTTTATAAAACTTAAAACATGATGCTTCTACTTTAGAAATCATGCCCCTTTGTCGACCTACTCCGCCAGAGTCACTCCACAGGACGGTGGTAGTGTGTGAATATATAATAATTTTTTTCTTTCCCTTCTGGCAATCGCTATTTATTTATTTTTTTATTTACCATTTATTAACGCGCACTTCGCGCACTGCTTCAAAAAATGCAATCCACTACTTCTCAAATGCATGTACCTAAGATTCACTGGAACGGAAGGCAAATTACTGGTTACTGGCTCTTACTAATATGTCCCCAAAATACACTTTATTATTCATTTAGCAGTGATATCGAGTGTACGTCAAATTCATATCATTCAGTGAATGTTAGCGTGCAAGTCAATATATGATTTTTCTGTGATTTTTTGACAACAAAATGCGTCATTTTGTGAATGTAAAGTGTATTTAAAAAGGAGGATTATTTATTGTTTATTTCTTTATGTTAGTAAAATGTAGAGTACAACGTCAATGCACATCTGTCATGAAAATCTTGATGGTTCAGCATGATGGGGTGTTAACGCAAACTGATGATATTCACAGTATTAAACTACTGGCTTTCAGAATTCCTATGAAACCTCACCTTCCCCAGCATCCACCTGTATAGATGGGCTATTTTTATTATACGTGCTATTGGTGAAGCAGCAGTTGTCTAACTACTCACAGCCACTGTATCGGCGTTTTGTGGAGCAGATCTATTCCACCAAGACCAAATAAATTAACATTGTCATATCCATTAACATGCTAAAACTTCTGTTAAATCTTATATATATATATTTTTTTTTTTTTGTTTTTTGCTTAATGTGGAGTTCACAAAAATATGTGACTTTTGCAGTGAATGTAGAGCATGCCAAATTTGTTTTTCTTTTTTTACTGTGAATGTAGAGTGTACATCAAAATACATGTCACTCCCAGCAAATGTAGCGTGAATATCAAATGTGTTTTTTTTGCAGTGAATATAGAATGTGTCAAAATACTTAAAAACACAAAATGTCTTATTTAAAGACATAATGCATCAAGTGGGCTTTTATATTAGAGTGTGAGGGATAATTTATGAGATAATATGGGACTTATAGACATGCTCACTTGACACTTTATAAATGTTGTTGAGCCAAAGTCACTGTGCCAAGTCTTCAGTGCTTTACAAGCTGAGTTTTAGCTAGTGAGCCAACAGCAGCTTTATAGAGACACCATACTAGCTTTATTATGGTCATCTTATAGGCAACATGAAGTGGATGTTGCAGCTGACTTTACTACCATATTGTGATGTATTTCAGAACTAAAAACACAGATTATGTCTTGATGTAATCCATTGGTTGCTTATTGGATTGTGGAAAGCAAGTGTCTCATATACTGAAATGGAGGCAGTATATTAATATACACACAAACACATACACACATGAATATGAACAGTTCACAACATGATCAGTAACAATATAAATAGTGTTGGTTTTGATGCTAAGCAATGCTGACATATGGTTTAAAAGTTTTATAAAAAAATAAAAAATAATTTGTTGCACAATGAACGTTGAGTACGTCAAAATACATTATTATTATTATGATTTATACTTGTTTTTATTTATTTATTTATGTATTTATTTATTTGTTTGTTTATTTTTCTTTGATATTTCTGTTTCTATCTATTTGCTGCCAAAAATCAGTAAAACAGAATTAATATTTAAATGTGTAACAAATAGTTGTAAATATGCATTGTGATAGTAGTTGAGGTAGTGAAGGAGTCTAGACAAAATGAGAAGGGGACATTTGTCATGAAAATACTGCAATGGTCCTAAAAACAGGCTTCATTCATTCTTTAGGCAGATTGTAATTTTTGCTTTGATTTTGGAGAGAAATCTGATTCCTTTGAGATTCAACAAAGAACGCAGTTATCAACAAATGACTTGAGTTTGCCATTAAATTAGCCAAAAAAATCCCTTTCATCATCTCTAATACTGAATTATGAAGTTATTACAAAGTTTTAATTCAATTTATATTTTTAAAACTGGGTTACTGTGCTTGATTTAGGGTTGAAAGTGTGAATCAGGACGCTCTGGATTTTGCCCGGCCGTTTCTCTCCCTCCTTTCTTTCTTTTTTTTTCCCCCCCCCACCATTTTTTTCACCATTTCTTTTTTTTTTGCTTTGGCTAGTGTATTTGTGACAAGAGGTTTGCCAGCCCTCGATTTGTGCTTGTCCCCTGGCTCACCCATGTCATGAATTATTACACCCAGTCGCACAGTTGTGTTTGCTTTACACCATATTTCATCATTCAGATTCGCATTGCCCTATGTTATGCCTCTGATATGACCCGTGTGAGTGCTTGACCCTCTCCTTGTTGCACTTTCCGCTCTCGCTTTTTTCCGCGCCCCCCAATCAGCCCATAATTCGATCCTGCCTGATTGTCAAGCTGCCTTCCACTAAACCACTACACTACTGTGCCGAACCCACACCACCGCATCTGCTGGTACAGTGACACCGCATCGTTTACAATCTATCCACATCTAGCTGACACTTCTTTCCGGTTCTCCTTGGGTTTGTGTTATCCTCGCCGCTAATGACTTGTCGGCTCCGAAGCCAATGCAATGCCAGTGACTGACCTCCGGTGTATCGACGACTTTACCGCACACCCCCTGTGTAATCTCCATGTACAGCTGTGCACCCTAATTACATTTCTAGCCGTCACTGACCCTGACACACCCTAAAAATGTGATATTCAAGTGCTTGTGTTAATTGTCGCACTCCTTTATAGAGTTCTCTTAATTTCTTTCCTATATTTTTTTTAGTTACTGTCAAACTGTTGCTACAAAAACACATTGAGATTATCCGCCCGATCTCGGGTCAATTGCCCTCTGAAAAAGGCGCATTTTTGCTGGTGTGCTTTCATTGACTCTTACGTTATGTCGACCCGTTCCCTTTTATATCGCACACATTCCCCGTGTTTAATCTGCGACGCTTCCGCATTATGTCGCATTTGTACATCCGCTATGCCTGGTGGCCTCACTAACCGTGGGCATAATCTGTGAGTCGTTCTTTGTACTAGCACGTAAGTTAGTTTATGAATCTTTTCCGGACCAGCTTTAGTTGTCATCCTGTCCCTAGAAGTGTTTGGTTCGACTCCTTGTCTTAACTTCATCCCTAGGGTACTGTCTGTGTACTTAGCACACCCCTCCTTGGGTGATTCGGCGTCACTGCTTTCCATGAGAGTTATTGATTTGAGCTGTACTATATCATATCGCTTATATTAAAGGTGGTTTTTCTCTCCGCTTTGCATTTGCTGGGTGGTGTGCACCAGTTCTACACCTTCATTTGGTCTTTCGTGGTTGAGATATTAATGTACAGCTTTACCTTTTTCACTGACTCTTCCAGTATGTCTGTTAATCAACATCACTCGTCCAGTAAATATCCTTCAGGCTTAATTACTAAGTTGTTCACTGGATGGCGCACGGCCTCCCTACGTTACCCTGATATCCCATCTTCCGCGTGAGGATTCCCTGTACTGGCCACGGCTGTCAGCTTTAAATTAGTGTGTGTGTGGCCGTTGATGTCTGTTGACTTCCGGGTTGTCGTATGAGTATGTGATGCGCAGCTCGGTGGGTGTGGTGGTGGATGCATTGGATACCCTCTTTTGTACGCCTCTACCGCCGGTTGGCATCACCGGGGTAAGACACTCCCTACGAGTTAGGATGTACATGGATTCGAAACTTTAAAGTATGTCAACGTGCGGCGCGGTGTGTTTTGTTATAACATGTGTCTATTGATGAATCACTGCTTAGAGAACCTCAACCATACGCAAATCATACTGCGGTCTTCATCAGTCTGCAGTGACTCATACCCTGGATCACCGGAAGGTGTTTGTTTATTGCGTATAATATTCACTGATACTGATTGTTCCCGTTCCTTTGTACTTATAGATTGTTTAACTGCTCGTCTTCCATGATCTCAGTTTCTGCACAGTTGCGCACCGGTTCTCGTTATGAACCCATAATGTGGACTAATCTGCTGCTTGTTTTGGCTCCACATGATACAAATTTCTTGTGGTTATGTATTCGCAGTGGTTGTGTGTGGTAAAACCGTTGTGCGTCTCTCTGTGCAGTTCCATTTTTCAGTTGACCTTTTTTCCCGCGGTTCATGCTTAACATGTTTCCATCCAATATTACTCTACTTGGTCTTTCAATTTATGTAAATATAAAATAATTTTGTACCTTTCTAAAGTCTTTACTGGCATTTGGTCGCAATTGTTCTTGCTCTGTAAGTTTTATACTTCACCGATTCAATGACATGCAATTAGTCCCGATCTCCAATCATATGATAGTACCCCCGTGTATTCCAATATTTACGATTTTACATGTAATTCTTTGTTCATATATTATTACACTCAAGTTTGATGGCCATATTTTCACCAATATGCAGTATCTTCACTAGTTGGCATGGTTAGGATCCATGGGTGTCTGGTGTTGCCTTCTTTTTTGAACCTATCGCGATATTTATTCTGTATCTCAATCTTTTTACGAAGTGCGAAATGTTACTTTCAGCATACTACACCCTCCAGACCACTACTAAACACTATACTCATAAGCTACAAAAATATAGCTTAAATTTCTTGTTTTTTATCTATATATGTGGGGCGCTGTTTTTTCCTCCCCCCCTCTGTTCCTGTTTGCTAGTTCCTACTTCCTTCCCCCTTCAGTGTGATTTTAGTGGTTTCTCATTGTATTCGACTACACCTCATTCTTCTCCCTTTCTATGTTCATGCCGACAGCAGTCCATGAATAAGGTTAGGGATGTTGTCGCAATGATGTACTCCGACAGTTCCACGCCCACTTTTGTGATGAACTTTGTAATTACCCCCTTTTAGTACACACGTGCCCTATGAGCTAGACATTGGTGTGGGATCAGGAAGTTACCTTGCAGGTCTTGAACCCCAGATGTGTCTATCCAGATTTTAGTTGTGACTGTTCTGGACCCTTCTACACCTCCTTTACATTTGGTGTGTAATTGTGCTCTCGAGCCTCTGCATGTGAATGTTGCCTTGTTAGTATTGCCTGATTTTGCCTCGCCTCTTGTCATATGCACGTTCTTATTCCCACCCCCATGCTACCATCTTCCCTTCATCTGTTGCAACCCATGACAGTTGCATCTTGTGAGAGACCAGTTGCTAGGTGTCTTGACCTACTTCACTTGGTCTAGTTTTTTGAGCATTTCCCTCATCGCTACACCCGCTCGAGTCCTTGTGATCTACCTGTCTTTACGTGTGTAACGAGGGTGGGCTGTTGCCCCATGCTGGGGAGTGAATTTGGACTATACTTGCCAATTTCCATTTGTGTGTCTGTGAACATCGTGGTTTCTTGTTCTGTCGAGTGGGGTGCTGGCCCCAGTCAACCTTTACTGTCACTCTGTGCTATTGACTCACTGTTCAGTAAGCTGAGGTGGACCCCTCTTGAGTGACTTTCTGTGTTTTTTTATTGGTGCAGTTATGTCGTTTACATTCCTGCCAAGCTTGTTAATCCAAATGAGCGTCTCATGATCATACTTGTCCTCATGTGAACGAGTAGACCGGTCATGTGCTATTCACTTACACTGTGGGAGTCTTGCCACCACACTAAGCGGTGTACACCCCCGCCCCCCCCACTGCGTTTTCTATGTAAATCCGCACCTGTTCCGCTGATGTCCAGGTAAACTCGTGTAAGAATCCCGTGTCGGAGACCGCGTGACACCCCCCATGTAAACCCTTATGACTTCTGTGCGATTTCTATTACTTTTCGAAACGGGACGCTTAATTATGTCCCTCGTAACCTGAATCCAAGACAATCTATTATTTCCAAACAGATTATTCATACCTATGCAATGTATGTGAGTATGCCGAGATTCCTGCCGATTTACTGCCGCACAATCATTCACACACAGAATTATTTAGGCCACGCATGGCTCAAGATTCAAAGTGGTCGCTCTATCTCTCGCAACCAGCCCTTTATGGCAAAGGTTATTATAGAGAAAATAATTCTGAAAATGGTACACTGCAGTCTATGGGCAAGAGTTTAAGAGGGGCGAACTGTGAAGGTTGTATGTGTTACAGCCACACGCACTTGACACAACTTAAAACTCCCAAAATGTCGCCTGCGACTACTACAGTTTCCTTTCCTACCACTCTATTTTTCTTGTGATGACTCATTCCCTTTAGCTCAAGTGCCTGCAGACCGTCTGTCGTTGTACGTTTCAGGCTGTTTGCGTAATTTACGTGTTCATTTGATGTAATACAGTGGTGTGACACCTTCCATCTGTCCATGTTAATCCACACCTTTAGCATTTCGAACTGATTTGTGTATAATTACATTGCCATATTTTTACACACACAGGTCTCAGGGATCTGTTTCGTCTACTAATTGTTGTGATTCCAGACTCTTTTCGTGATGTTTTCCCCAATTTTTTACCCACCTGGTTGAGTACTATGCTTCCAATTCATAACTTTTTACATCCCTGTAGGCGTGTTTCCCTGATGTCATTACCGAATTCCTCGTGACAGCCATGTATGTCGATTTAATTATTCTTACATCGGGTTATTCCACCTTTTTTTTTCGTTAAAACTTATTAATAAAAAACACCTACAGTGTGTACACTTTATCACCATGGCTACTCGTACATATGCGGACTTGACAGTTACTGTATATTTTGTAGCACTGTGGTGTGCCCCCCCCCTTTGCCCCCCCTTCCCTTTTGTGATTCCGGTCCCACCCCGTGGTCTTAATTCTTTCACTTTTACTTTTAACCACCATAAATTAAAGCATACATGTGTATAAATGTAAAAACTGTTCTCCATCTTAAAATGGTGTTTTATTGGAGTATTACGATTGTTTTACACCCCATGTATTTTTACACTTTGTATCATAGGTGTCATATAATTACCCATACATTAAATACGGCTATACTAATACCTGCATAACGCTCGGATCATTTTGGGAGGGCATGCACATTTGATATATACATCTTTCTTTACACAGGTTTATTTTTTCTTGACTGTAACAATATGTGGCAACATATCTATTTTAGCCCTGTTGATTTTGTTTAGTGTTTTATGATGTGTTTTTTTTTTCACCGGTAAAAGGTCATAAGTAATGGCAATTGAACTGCTTATTGGGATAAATACAAAAGTAGTGCCAATCAACTATATTATCTGAGGGGTTGTCACGCAATTACAAACTATGTAGTTGTTACCGATATGACTGGTCATTTAACTGAACTAGTGATGACATGTATGATGGGGGGAAGCTGTATTCCTACTCACCTGTGGTACCGGTTCCCTCCCATCCTAAATGTAGGCGTGTCCTCCTCTACCATACTATTGGTGTGTATACACCTCAAACATACATAATTGGTTTCGGTACAGCACCTGTACTTATACGCGGCTTTCAGGCATGTAGAATCTGCCAGGTACGTTGCGCTTTGACTTTTTGGGCCTTGGAGTTATTGAGAATCCTTTCCCTCCCCCTCCGCATACGTGTTGTATGGTACACACGGTTTGGTCTCTGCCGGGCTATTAGTAAGCCACGACGCCCTTAGAGCATTAAGGAGCTACCCCGCACTGTTAGGGTAACAGTGTGTGAAGAGAGGGTCTCGTAATCTTTACCTCGATTATTTCCCTTGTGAATAACAGAAAAACATATGTAAAAGCATGCATGTACACAATTAGTGCATTGTATTAAACGATTAATTCAAATGTAAGCACATAGTAGTTAAAAACACTCAATATAAAGTGGGTCCCACCTTGATACATAAATTAGAAACAAACAGCTGTCATACTACTAGACTCATCAAGATGTCAGAAACACATTACATCTTACAGATTAAGGCTGACTGTATTCTTCAAAATGAGCTGTTAATGCTTATATAACTCCAACATATGCTTTTTTGTCACTTTCATGCAGATTTGGAAGTGCGAGCTAAATTAAATCAAACCACTGGCTTACTTCATGTATATTCATGAAATCTGCCAGCTCGTAAGTGTGGCATATTTCACCTAAAGGTGTAGATCTACGGTGAGCGGCCTGATCTTACGCTACCATCTGCCTGGCGTCCCAGAGGAGCTCTGATTTATGGAGCGCGCCGTTTCGCTCTCATCTGCTCGTTTCCCACAAAATCATGCTTAAATAAGAACAATGGGCTGGCTGAGCATGTATTAAAGGTCCGGTTTAAGCGGGACGGATTGAGCCACACGGCGGGCCGTCTGAGCTTGGGAGGGAAGCGAAATTAAGGATAAACAGCATGCCATGTGGAAATTAGGTCAGAAACTTCGGGCTGAAAATAAAGTAGCAGCCGGATCAAAGCTCCTTGTTATGACGCACCAGAGGCCCCATCCCGCGAGAGATCTACATCTGTCCACCGCCCACCGCTAATAACAAACACGCTCACAGACGGCGGAAACTTCGGTCGTGGAAGGTCGAGGCCGCGTAACGTCGCTTCGAAGAAAGTCAGCGAGTAAAAAGTGCTGGCCAAACATTTTCTCTAGTTGTATTTTTAGGCCACCGTTGTGATACACGGCAGAGCAGGACGGTATATGAAACAAATGTCAGCTTGTGAAATTCCAGCATATTACACGGCGAGTGGAGATGACAGCGCTGCTCTTTCTGGCTTGAAAGCGGAGTTTTATAGGGCAGGAGTAAACGACTCATCCATCTCAGACTCTGATAAGCAGGGCAATTTCCAGCCAATATTTGCAGTGATAAACTATGCCCTGCTGGTTCAATTTAAGACGCCTGCATTGCGCATGACTGCTTGGTTTTCACTAACTAGGGCTAACGTGACCCTGCAGAGAGCAGTGCAAGGCATAATGCACCGTCGCAAGAGATTCTAAACGTGCTTTGATTTGAAATTGCACTGTTAAATGTCTTTTTCTTTTTTCTTTTTTTGTGCTACTTGAAAATGTAGTTGCTACACTTTATTATTTGAATTACACTTATTTCGGAAATAATACACTTTAAAAGAATATACTTAAGTGTAAACTGAATGTAATGTTTTCAGACACTTAATTTTATGTGAGTTGCATTTAAATGAAAATCTATTGCAGTTTAAATTAATATTAAATGCAGTTAGTTGAATTTTACAGTGCTTTCTGCCCCACTTAAGCAGGACTTAAATACATCTTTATATGCTATTTCGTAATTACTTATATTAATGTACTGACAAGCATTTATGATCAATTAAAATATAATTTAATGTCATTAAGTTGGCTTGAGAAAGCCAACTTACTGAAATGCTATTTAAACTTATCATTCTTACTAAAAACTTTAACTCTACAAACACCAAACTCAGCCCAGATCCTCAGACTGATCTGAAGTTAGTTGCTATATATTTTCTAACTGATCTTATGGTATCTTATGGTATTATCTAACTTATGGTTTTTATAAAACTGAAGATTAAATATCATAAAAAATCCCATAGACTTACACTGACGGAATGTTCAAATAAGCCAAGACTATTCAAACTCCAGCTGTCAAAATACCCAGAATCCCTTGAGACTCAATCAAGCTTCCCTTCTATGTACTATTTCTAACCCATTCAAACAAATTCAAACTCTATCTATCTATCTATCTATCTATCTATCATCTATCTATCTATCTATCTTTATAGCAACACTCTAGCAACTAGCCAAACAACCCTAACAACCACCCTCAGTACCCTAGCAACCACATGGCAACATCCTAGCAACCACCTCAAGTACCCTAGCAACACCTTAGCAACCACCCCAAGTATCCAAGCAACCACATAGCAACCACCCCGAGCACCATAGCAACTGTATAGCAACACCCTAGCAACCGACCTGGGTACCTTAGTTAACCACATAGCAACACCTTAGCAACTACTCAGAGTACCCTAGCAACCACATAGTAACACCCTAGCAATCAACCAGAGTACCTTAGCAACCACATAGCAACACCCTAGCTACCACCTAGAATACCCTAGCAACCACTCTGAGTCTATCTATCTATCTATCTATCTATCTATCTATCTATCTAATCTCTGTGTGTCTATCTATCTATCTATCTATCTATCTATCTATCTATCTATATCTATCTACACATATAGTCAGGATTTTTAATAACTGATAAGCCTTTTTCATAACTGAAGATATAAAGCGGTCTAGTTCAGTTGAGTCAGAGTTGTGAGGTTTTCGGTCAAACTGAAGGAAGCTCGTGTAAAGTTAGTCACGTGTCCTTTGGTGCGGTAAACAGCCAGCGAGATGCGTTTTGAGAAGCGCGTGATTCTCCTCCACAGGGTTAGTGGGTGGAATGTTAAGTGCCTCATCCCAGTATGAGCTTACAAATGACCGCAGGAGTCGAGCGATTACCATATCTGCTTAAACATGCTGACAAAAGAGACACATGGTGTTCACCATCAGCAAGGAAAGAAGAAAATCCCTGTCCTTCTTCCATCAGACATTTGTTTTCATGAAACTTCCATTTGCTTGATGAAAACGGAAAGGGAAACAAAGCAATTGCACAAACGCAGGTTCAGCCATCCATAAAACACAGCATCATTTACTGTCACATTTAGCCAGAACACTTTCACATAACCAGTCCTTTGACTGACGCCACAGTCTGCTCCACTCCATTGCAGCTTATGGTGCGTTCAAGACATGCTGGAAAGTTTACTGAATTAAATATATATTCAATTGTACAGTACTGTTGTATTTTCTACATGAAACTTAGATTGTTTTTTTGGTAAATGGAAAAGGTACTGCAACCACTGCAGCTAATGTCTAACAAAGGTGGGTTTATCTGAAATTAATGCCACCACAATAATATTAATAATAATAATAATAATCAACTAATCACAACCCTAAAGTCACTGTAGATAAAAAAAAACAAATAACTTGTGCAAATCTGAAGGGTGATTACGATTGAATTATCTTTGGTTTAATTGAATTCGCTACAAGCCTAGCATGGCTAATTTATCTGGAACAAACTCCCCAACACCTTGGCCGGCCAAGCTGTCGGTCTGAGCGTGTTAATTACTTGGCTTTAAGACAGCGGCCGTCCCGCTCAGAAGCACTGGCCAAATGACCCGTCCACGGGCAGTGGTTCCGCTCGCAGGCGCTTCTGTCTTTCCATCGATCGCCCTGGTCTCCTCCCCTCGCCAATCGCGGGCCCATAATTCACTGGCCAGGTAAATTGGAACAATAAGTCAGACCATTAGTGAATTAGTTTGTTTTGAAAATCGTGCATTGATCTGGGCTCTGCTGATTGGATTGAGGCAGGCGTGGGCATTTAATTACCCTGCCGAGAGTGCTGAGCTCAGACTCCTGAAGGTCAGGCTTCTGCGAGAGCCGCGTGAATGTGCTGCGAGGGCTGTTTGCACGCATGCGTCCATTGGTATGGTGGCTGACGGCTGTAATTGGCAGCGCGTTTTTGTGTGGCCGTCCGCAGAGGTGTGCCCAGCCTGGAGTGCTTTCATAATTGTGAGGCCTCGTAATCTGAACGCGACAAATTGCACTACACTCGCTTTACCCTCCCCTGACTAGCTCTCCCCCGCAGTGCAGCATGTGACATGAATACAAATGTGATATAAAATCATATAAAACAAGAGCGTGGTCAGAGTCCTGCTGGTCGGCCGGCGGCTCCTCGAGGGATTGAGTTTCGGTGGCAGACCGCCCAGTGTCTGGCAGCGCTGCCGCGCTACAAAATAATTTTCTAGTCTACTGTTTGCTCAAATATGCCAGAGAATCACGATTTCAGTCTTTGTTATGGTGAATTCTGGATTCAAAATGTTTCCTGAACGTTTCTACAAATTATACAAACATACTACATAGTTAGTTCGTGCAACTTCACATAATTCAACTAATGTCTAACATTTACAAGAAAATGTACAGTATATAATATAAAGTTTAATATATTAGGTATATTTATGTTAAGTGGATATTATGCTAATATTTTATGCCTTAATTGTGCAAGAAATATAGGCTTACATATGATATACATGTCTAATAATGAACAATATTATATTATATAAATTAACAATAACTAAATGTGGTAAAAAAAATATTTATATTTTCACATTTTGAAACCTAATTGTGTTTTGTTATTCATTTATTTTTTAATAGTCCATTGTTATTTCATGTAGTATCATAATGCAACTAAATAATGCATGCAATTTAAAATACACATGATATGCACACATTAAATTAACAATAGCCACCTGCTGTTTCATGTTTCGAAACTGGTTTGATTTTTTAAAAACAGGTAAATTCAGTCCATTGTTATTTTATGTAATTTCATAATGCAACTAACTTATCTAAAATATGCAACTAAATATATATGATTTAATGGTATGTTTATGTTAAAAGATATTATAGAAATAGTATAGAAATTAGGATTGTAATAAATACATTAAATAGTTGGTACGTTCAGAATAACTACTGTGTAAGTTTTTTTTTTTACAGTATGAATGTGAATAGTGTACTGTGCAGTATTTATCATATGCTGTGATCAGAATTAATAATCAAATAATAATCACATTTGTGTAATTTTAATTAGCGTTTTAGTATGGTAGGAAGATATTCTGAATTTAGTCCATTTTATATTACCATGAAAAGCATAATTTCCCTACGTTAGATTCATTATATGTTTCTTATATGTATCTTTTCGTATTACTTATCTTATTAACCTTTTATCTTGACAAGTACCCTAACATGGTCCACTTTTATATTATGGACCTGGAGAATAATGAAACATTTGACACAACACATAGAAATCTACTACAGTTTAAGACATCCATTGTATAAAACTCTGCTATAACGTTTTCTAATGAAACATGGTGAAAAAGCGGTTTCACTTCATAGATGCCATTATGTCAAATATTTTAGCATAGTATCTAGGAATGGAACTATAAAAAGTCAGCACTAATAATATAACTTAATATCATTACATCAATCTGGATTAAACTGTAAAGCTGCTTTTTCAAAAGTACTGGTGTATGTATAGATAACATTGATTCAGACGACTCAAGTTCAGATGGATTTTAGCTATGTACATCAGGTTTAGAGGTCTTGGCACTGGGGTTTTGAAAACACTCTGACAGCAAACATCCAGCGCAGCGTTGACAGAGGTAGTATGTGATCTACATCGAGTGGATGGGGACTCGAGAACAAACCCAAACCCTCCACTTCCTCTCAGAGGAGTTTGTAGGCGGAAACTGTTCGATATGTCCTCACAAAGCAGAATCTCTTGGTTCAATCCAGCAGCTCCTGGGACCTGGAATACAAATAGGGGACAAGACTCCATCCCTGTGAACTGTCAGGAACAAAGCGGAGCTCAGCCCCTATGAAGGGAAACAGCAATTGATTGAGTCCACACAAGACTTGCATTAGAAATTAGAGTTCTGAAAAAAACAATAAAGACAGGAAGCTTTCAGAGTGAATGAGACAATTTACAGACTCAAAAAAAGGGGTGGGGGGGCAAGGATTAGCCCGAAAGACTGCAATAGTGTTCAAACAATAACAACAATTCAGCACACGACCAGTTTTTGTAATATTCTTATTCCTAATATTGCAATTTATATTGATATTATTTTATTTAATACATTTTTCTAACAAACAATTTTAAACAGTAACTCGTTCATGTTATCAAAGTGCTAAAACATGTTAACCATGTTAAAAGATGTTAGCAAACATGCTAATGCAAGCTAGCAACAGGCTACAACCTGTTAAAAAAATGTTAGTGACGTGATAACATGCTAGAAATGTGCTAGCATTGTAAAAACATCCCAGCAATGTGCAAATCATATTGGCAATGCGCTAAATCATGTTATTATTGTGCTTAAACATGTTAAAACTTGCCGAAAACATGTTAAGTCATGTTACCATTCTGTTAACATGCTAGCAATGTGTAATATATGGTAACAAACTGTTGAAATGTTAGAAAAAAATTATAGAAACATGCTAAAACATGTAAAAAAATGTGCTAGCATTACATATTATCTAAACATGTTAACAACATGTTAAATTAGGCTGTAATTGTGTTCAAACATACAGGCATGCCAAAACATCATGTTAGCAATGTGTTAAGTAACACACGGTAGCAAAATGCTATATTGTGCTATAAAAAATTTATAACAATATATGCTAGAAAAAATGTCAGAAAAAGCATGCTAAATCACATTAGCAACTTGTTAATACCAGCTTTCAACAGGCTTAAACATGTTAGAAAGATGTTAGCATTATATGCTAAAACATGCCATGTTAAAAAAGCTGGAAGCACGTTAAAATGTGATGAAACATGCTAGCAACATGTTAGAAACATGCAAAATAATGTTATTAACATGATAAAAACATAGGGATAATAAGTTAAAAACTCAGATACATACCTCAGATACATACTAAATGTTAGCTAAATGTTAAAAAATGCTAGTAATATGGTAAGGCATGGTTGCAAAATGGTAAACATTAGTAATATGCTAGCAATACATTAAATCTTGCTGGCAAGGAGTTAGAAATGTTAACAATATTTTAAATGCTAGAACCATGCTATCAACTTGTTAAAACATACTAGCAACAAGCTACATAAACATATGAAGGCCAAATTATGCTTCAGTTTTTATGCGTGCATATGCAGTTTTTGATTCTTTTGGCGCTAATTACTTTCTCCACAAGGTGGCAACACTGGCCCAGACTGGAATAGATGGAAAAATAAATTACTGAAGACAGCAAAAACAAACAACGCTTGTGTTGTTGAGTGCTTGTGTGAGGAGTTTAAAAGATACACGCAACTCTAGTTCTGTCACAGGTCGTGGTGCGGAGGAAGCAATCCACAATAGAGTCTTTAATTATCAAAACAAGAACAAAACACCTGGAAACAGAGGGAGACAACAACCACAATGTAACTTTAACGCAATACAAGGGAACTGAGGAAAACACAGGGCTTATAAACATATGGAACGTAATCAGGGAGAACAGAAACGGGTGAGGAGTAAATCAAAACAGGTGAACAGAATAAACGATGATTAACTAAATGAGAAAAGGAACTGAACCAAATAGGGGCAAACCGTAACTAAACAGAAACAAACATGTGACAGATATCGCCCCCCTCCGAAAGCGTAACATCGCTGGCCACAAACATCCGGGGTGGTGGAGGGTGGGTGCCGTGGAGGTCCCAAGGGGACGGGGGAGGTAGTCAGACTCGGTCCAATGGTGGAGCGGGACAGACTCGGGGACCATTGCGGAGCAACAGTTGCGGCATTCCATGGCGGAGCTGGTAGCTCAGGCGGCCATGCGGAGCAGACAAAAAATGTTCTTGAGGGAAAACTCGAAATCTTGCTCTGGGTCGCTCCTGGAGCGCGCGGGCACTTGAGGGTTGCTCTGGACGGATTCAGGGACTGGAGCCCTCTTAGGGCTAAACACTGGACAGGACCCGCACTGTGCTAATCTCTGGAAATGAGCCCTCCGTAGGACTAAACTCGAGACCAGTAGCCTCGATTGGCTATACTGCTTGGACACCGGGGCCCTCCGTGGGCTATACTCGGGAACCGGGGCCCTCCGTGGGCTATACTCGGGAACCGGGGCCCTCCGTGGGAAATACTGGGGAACTGGAGCCAACTCTGGGCTGGATTCGGGGACTGGGAAATGCTTACACAGGCACAGCAAGGTGCTTTCGAGGAGCAGGCACAGCAAGGCGCTTTCGAGGAGCAGGCATTGGAGCGAACTCAGGGGCTGTAGTTCATGCCTAGGGACCAGAACCAACTGCCTTCTCCTCCTCAGATTCCCCTCTAGGCTCGGGGTGAAAGGCACGGCTGGTGGGTTTGCCGTTGTGGTGACCGGCGGGCTTGGGTCAATGGCGGACGGCGGGCTTGAGAAAGCCACGGCCGGTGGGCTTGACTTCGTAGCGGCCGGCGACCTAGTGACCAGAACCAACCGCCTTCTCCTCCTCAGATTCCCCTCTAGGCTCGGCGTGAAAGACGTGGCTGGCAGGCTTGCCATTGCGGTGACCGGCGGGCTTGGGTCAATGGCGGCCGGCGGGCTGGAGTGAGCAGTTGGCAGTTGGAGTGTGCAGAAGGCAGTTGGGCGGCGGGCTTGGAAAAAAAACATTCAAAAAGGCGGAAAACAAACACGAGGGAAAAGACGCTGCTTACTTTCAGTTTTTAGGGTCTTGTATTCTGTCACAGGTCGTGGTGCGGAGGAAGCACACGGAGAGGAAGTAATCCACGATAGAGTCTTTAATTATCAAAACAAGAACAAAACACTTGGAAACAGAGGGAGACAACAACCACAATGTAACTTTAACGCAAGACAAGGGAACTGAGGAAAACACAGGGCTTATAAACATATGGAACATAATCAGGGAGAACAGAAACAGGTGAGGAGTAATCAATCAAAACAGGTGAACAGAATAAACGATGATTAAATAAATGAGAACAGAAACTTAACCAAATAGGGGCAAACAGGAACTAAACAGAAACAAACATGTGACAAGTTCAAACGATTAAAAATACATTTTATCGCCCATAACTTTTGGAGAGAAAAAGCGCAGACAGCGATTCATTTTCCTTGAGCACATGTACACTTTGAAAGGCTGTGCATTTATTTATTTACTTTTAATACTATGTCATATCTCAGCTTAATATACAGAGATGATGAAAGTAAATCAGAAAACATGACTGGAGATTGTCAGAGACCTGGCTGACCCGACAAGGTACAAGTGGTTTGGACAATTGGATGCATGGAAAACACTGCAAATATTATAATTTGATGCTTGAGGTCATAACGGATTTGTTTGGTCTCAAACACCGGTCATAAATTAATCCACACTGACAAAACCCAAGTTCCTTCAGCGCTAGCGCGAGAGTGCAAATGTGGGAGATTTGTAAACAGCATGTGCCTTTCTCAGATGGAGACGATAAAGCACAAGAGCGGATAATAGTATGAGTGTTTAATATGAAATATCTTGTCATACAGTGTATCAGCAGGGGAATATTCATCTGTGAGAACCTCTTCTGAAGACTTCAAAAGGTTTTCACTGGGGTTTCATTGATTTTCTACTGCAAAGACGCATTGAATAAAGCTTGTGATGTGAAATCAAGTGCATTTGGGAGGCCCCAGTTATTTAGCATACACTTTTAATTCTGAGCAATACGAGACCACAAACCCTGGAGTGGTGATTTGTCATTCACAACGCTATTTGACTTCCATATGTGAAGCAGGTATTCAACACGGCACAACATTGATATGTCTGTTGAACTGTGATGTATCCAGTGGTTAATTGATTGGAAATGGAGCAACAGATGCGTTTCTACAGAAGGATCAGGGTCAGTGTGAGCTTGGCATGCCTAAAAAGCGCTGTTTTGACTGATTAACACCACACAACCTGTAGATATGTTCAGCCACAGAAGAGTTTTATGAGGTTTGATAATAAGTGCTACACTCAAATTAAAACAAAACCAGTTTGGTTCAGTGAGCTATTGAGACGATGGTGAGACCTGAAAGTATTTGATCAGCAGGAAAACAACAAAAAAAAACGGATGTAAACCCTGAATGAATAATGTATTCCTTGGAATTTGTCATACCATGCACATTGCTGTGCATGTATTGTTTTACCAATGTCATACTACCAGGCATAGGTTTTATTTGGTGTCTCATGCTTTAACGAACTTAGTGGCTCGATTGCGACTGATACTGAACTCTTAGACCATAAAGTTAAATCAGTGTTTGTTTGCGATTTTTAATTGGGGGGGATAGAAAACATGTTACAATCATGCTTATAAGACAGGACTACACATAATAATAATAATAATAATAAAACATTTTAGAAAAAAACATATAGACCTTAACAAACAAAAATATATTAATCAATGTCTGCTTGCTTAAAACATGTTAGAAAGATGCTGACACTGTGGTAAAACATTAGCAACATGCAAAAAAGCTAGAAACATGCTAGCAACATGCAGTAATATGTTTTTTTTTTTTTATCCCTGTGATAATAGCATGGGTAGCGCCACGATGTTAAAAGCAGTTTGCAACGCAGATTCAACGATGCTAAAGCATGGTCCTGTCAACCTTATAAAACATTAACACTATGTTAACATGCTAGCAATGTGAATAAACATGCTAGCAACATGCAAATTACATTAGTGAAATGTTCTAACATGTTATAAACAAGTTAAAACATGCTACCAATGTGTAAAACATGGCAGCAGCACAATGCTAAAACATGTAAATATGCAATGACACTGGGATGCTGGTTTAAGCTGGTCCTTTGCTGGTTTATGCTGGTCATGTGCTGGCAAAGGACCAGCATAAACCAGCAAAAGGACCAGCATAAACCAGCAACAGGGATGGGTCTGAACTAACTAGTCTATCATGGCCTGACTGTGTTTTATTGGTCTTTCTGAGTAAGACCATGAAGCTTTTTTTTTTTTTTTTTACTTTTAAGTTATTTTAAAATGTCAGACAAAGCTTTGACTACATATTTAGCTTGATTTCACTGAAAAGTCAGGAAACATGACTGGAAAGTCCTGGCTGACTCGACATGGACAAATGGATGCATGGAAAACACTGCAAATATTATAATTTCCACATTGAGTCATAAGCACTTTTATTTGGTCTAAAAAATCTCTTCTGCCAGAAATGTCAGCTGTCATCAAGACACAAATGGCAATTATACTCACAGAAGTTCCTGTGGCATTATCCGAGTGGCAGTGGCCTTCTCCAATTGCGCTACGCATGTTCAGAAGTTTTGTTTGGAAGGCATGCAATGCTCATGTAAATAAATATGCAACGTTTAGGGTTCATATAAACGGAACGATTAAGAATAAGTATTGTGACACATCTAGTAAAGAGGCTGAACAAGTCATTACATTTTGAATTTTTTTTCTTTGGAATAACCTGCACTGATGAATCATGCACAGCATGACCAAGGACATTTATTTAGAAAGCAAATAAAGCAAAGGGTCACTTTTAGTTTTATGTGGACCTTAACCAGGTCTGGCAAGGTGATTGTGTTCATTTTAAACAGCACAATAAACCATGGCATTATAAGTATTCTTGCTGCCCTGCAGCCTCTGCGATGTTTTCCGTAATGCACATGCAATTTTCCCGATTAGACAGGAAGAGATGCATTACTTAAAGTGAGAAGATGAATAAATTATGACCCTGTTGCCCCGACAGACAATGTGGCTTTTCGTGTGCAATAAATATAAATCATGGTGCAAATTGCATTATTTAAACAGTTCCCCTGCTCGTGCTGTCAGTGAAAGTCACAGTATTGCACTCAGTGTAGTATAAATGTGCACAGATTCATTATTATGTTTGTGCTTTTCCGTAAACCTGCGGTGGGTTTGGCTCCATGCCTCGGCCGCTCTCTGAGCACCGCAAGAAATATCAATATCAGACAGCATTCGTCATGGTCAGTCCTTCAGATGCCGGCATTGCTTTCCGCTTGATGCATGTGCTTCTCTTCGGTTAAAAGCCGATTTGCATCAATTCTTGTACTTTAAACAACAACAACAACAAACTCTATGAAGGCCCATATGTCTGTACACTTTAGCATATTTATGAAAAGTGAACACATTACATGAAAACACCTAAGTGTGAACTGAATATATTGTTTTCAGACAATTAACTGTTATTTACCTTTAAAAATATATTCTAAATTTAAATTTAATGAAATTTGATTAAAGTATCCAGATTGCTCACAAAAATTATAAATATACTTTATGTACATTTGTTTTGAAACTTGTTTTAATATTTTTTTGTAATGATGCGTTTTAGTATATTTAATTATACCTTTAGAATGTAATATTACATAAACCAACTAACAGATAAAATGATTAAGACAGTGCTTTACTGTGTTTTAGTATGTTGTCAACTAAAAACATTACAACAAGTGCAAGACAAACCTGTTTAAAGAATGAAGAACCAAAAGATTATTAAAACAATCATGATTTCAAAGGTACTTCAAAGCACAAGTGTGTTAGAAACCTCTTGCAAGTGTAACATCTATATATCTACTATATATAGATATATATTATATATGTAGAGTTAATTTGCAAAAACCGATAACTATCAATTTTTTTTATTTCACATTCCAAGTAATATCAATCAAACTGCAGTTGGGTTGTTTTGATTAAGTAATACTAACTTAAACAAATACAGGTAATTTACAAAATTAAAGTTCATTGAAAGTATGTTTTTTTTTTTACATATTAAAAGTTAGTTTTTTGGCAAAAGCAGATAACTCCACATTTCATGTTTTATAGTTTAAAAAAACACTTGTTTAATCTTTGTAATCTTCTCAGATGACAATGTAGATGCCTGACTGAAACGTTTGTTGTTGTTGTTGTGATCATAAACTGTAGGGATGTGATTACACGCAATACACAGAGCTTTCCCCTCACCATTGTAACGTGCTGCTTTTGCAAGGTTCCGTGAAAACGTTTCAGCTTTTATTTTCCTTTTTCGCCCTGAAGAAGATATCACAGGTTCATCAAGTTCGTCGAAATTATCCATCCTCGATCACTTTTAGTCAGCTTTGACGAAAATCCTCTCAGCTAGCACGTCTTTTCAAAATGAAAGTAGCCTTGTCACCTGACCTGAACACAGAGCTGAGGCATCGCCTTTACACAAGATCTGACTTTTTTCGCCTTCATGTGGTCTCAAAACCATACAGGGGCGCCTTGTCGGCCTTCTTGCACGTAGATAAAGCCCCTCTCGTCTAATACGAGTGGACAAACACCGTTTTTATGTTATTTGACAAAACGTGTTTAGGTTCAGGTCCGCCGCGGATCATATTGGAGAATAATTGCACTGCCATTAGCTCAATTGTTTTTATTAAAGTGGTGTTTATTCGATTTTTGCAAAGTAACTCTGTTCATATATATAGCTATATATATAATATCTATACTTTTCAGACGACAAGTAGACATTTATACGCAATTAATCAACACGTTGCAAATCAATAATCAATAAAGGACACATTAAGAAGTGGACATGTGGATGCAGCTAAAGTGGTTGTAATCAATAATTTTAAGCTTTTCAAGTAAAAGAAAAAAATAATGAAATATCTCGCTTTATACCCCTCACTCAAGTAATTCCAAACAGCATTTATATTATTTATTTCTTCTGTTTAGCAATGTATTTATTTATTTAGGATGTTGTAACTAATAATTTGCTGGTAGCCATCGACATTAATGTGGAAATAAATACTATGGAAGTCAATAGGAACCAGCAACTGTAGGGAGAGAGTAAATGATGACAGAAGTTTTAGTTTAGGGTGAACTATCCCTTTAGACAGGTGACATTTTTACCCATGGCAAATGACATTAGGCCTACAACAAGTTCAGCTACCCAGCAAACATACAATAATCGGTGATGAGCTTTACCGTCTCAGAAAAAAAGCTACAAAAGCTGTCACTGGGGCAGTACTTTCTCAAAAGTTAACCAGTACGCCCTAAATCAGTCTGTTCAAGTCAACCGTGTTCCTCAACCTGCTCTGGCAGACATTCGATGCACATGATGGCCATGTGTCAGAGAGCCAGTTGAGTGTTGGAGAGCTGTGGGATTGTATGGAGAATCTGAATGTAATTAGAATAACTCTCAGCTGCCATTGGTCAAAAAAACATCTAGCTGTTACGGCTGAGCTTCCTCTAAAGGAGCCGTGTCATTCGGAGGTGATAGCCACTAGTTACAGGAGCAGATCACCTAAACATGGACATTTGGTGTAATAGAAAATACTGTAGTGTCCCTAAAGGATGTACTTATCAGACATGCAAAAAAAAAAAAAAATGAACACGAGAGCTTCCTTTATTTGTGAAAATGGAGTTAAGAATATTTTCCGGAATGCTGTTTTGAAATTTTGATTATTTGAGTATGATTTGAATATGTAAGTTTGTTGTGTGTTTTTGTTATTTTTCATTAGTTTATATTTTATGTCTCTGAAGTTTCTTCTTCTTCTTCTTCTTCTTCTTCTTCTTCTTTCTTCTTCTTATTCTTATTATTCAGTTTTAATTATTTTAGTACATCAAGCTAAACTAAAATGAGAAAAGTTGCCTTTGGTGACTATTCTGAAATAAAATCAGTATTAATTATTTATTTTTTTTTATTTATATTTTATTTTATTTCCATTTTAAATTTTTTTAATTTATTTATTTTAATTTAATAAATTTTTATTTTTTTAGTTAACTATAACAAACCTGACACTAATGTAATGTTACATAATTACAACCATATAGAAATCAACATCTTTTGTGAAAATCTTTCATTCAAAAATGTGTCTGAAACTGCCACCCACCCCCCACAGCAGCCCCCCCTATGGTTTTATGAATTACATTAACTTTGCCCGTTCACCTTGACTTTGTAAATACATTTACT
Source organism: Sinocyclocheilus anophthalmus (assembly GCA_018155175.1). NCBI lineage: Eukaryota > Metazoa > Chordata > Actinopteri > Cypriniformes > Cyprinidae > Sinocyclocheilus > Sinocyclocheilus anophthalmus. The sequence goes on along the minus strand of JADLZN010006608.1, from coordinate 25,225 downwards.
GTTAATTATTTTGTCTGTCGTCTCTCAGTGACCTTTGGAAAATCCGTCCAGGTAAAAGCTACTGAACTTTTCCCTCTGGTGTAAATATTTTAAATGGTTAACGTGTCTCTCTCCATGTTTGTAATTTCAGTGAAATGATGCATTGTTATGTTCTGACAGGCAACCTCAAATTAGTCTGAACTAATTAGTTAAAGGAGCCTTCATTAGATGCTCAGCTGCATATTTGTCACTGCAGGTGACGCCGGCAGCAGAAGCCTGTGTGACTGCAAGATCTTCATTCATTAAAGACTGTAAACAGCCGTACAGGAAGAGGGAAGAAATGATTTAATTGACAATTAGATAATTGCATTGAAGAGAGAATATTAATCTGCATTCAGCTGCCTGGAGCTCGTAGCATATACCTGTACATCTCTTAATTATGTATGAACTGTGTAAAGACACCTTTAAGATGAGCAGGATATTTGTAAGGTAATATCCATAAATTTACATGGACCATGACCAGTTTTTGCATTGTCAGACATATTATTAATGCAATCTTTTCCCTGCAGAATGTTAATTATGGAAGTATGCATACATGATGTGTGCATGGTATTACTCATTAATGATTCATAACCTTTTTTTTTTAATTAAAGGTGGGTAAGGTCATATTTCCGTTAACAGTGAAAACACAAACAAGTTGTAATTAAATTCTCAAAGTACAAGCTATTCAACTCATAATTTACAGACACGATTAAAATGTTTACAACATATGTTAAAAAGGTAGATAAATTGTAGCTCTATATGAGGACAACATCTGAATAAATTAGATAGATAGATAGATAGACAGACAAACACAGATAGATACAGTAGACAGACAGACAGACAGATAGATCGATAGATAGATAGATAGATAGATAGAAATATTTTTTTCCTATAATTTTCTATAATTTTGATACTATAATTGTTATTCGTAAAAATGGCGTTGTGGCTTTTAAATTATAGTTATGATTTTTTTTATTCCAGTTTAGTTTTTTAGTGCATCAAGTGACATTTATTCATAATATCATTTTATATAAAAAAAAAATAAAAAAACCGATAAAAAAATATTATGCTGAGAATAATAGCAGCATTTAATTAAATATTCTCTCAGTCGTAAAACAAAAAATCAAAAGAAATAATAATAATAATACTAATAATAAAAAAAAAATAAAGGAATACAAACAAAGGTTTTCCCTTGGCTATACAAATGAATGCACAATACAATGTGATGAAAACAAAGTGATGCTACACAGTACTAATTGGGGAAAAAGTACTGTATTACTGCAAAATCACTATTATGAAAACAGTTGAGCTTCTGTCAAACTGCTGGGGAATATAGTGAAGTTATTAATTATTAGTCACTCACAGGTGCTGTGTCACATCACATGCTGTCTGATGCTTCATGAAGAGGGTGCATGTTGTCTTTTAATAGCTCAGAATTTGGTCTATAATGCTGGAAGAGAAGATCTGGAGGATCATTACAATTTAAAATGGCTCTTATCACAACATAAAAACATGCTGTCGGATAGACAGTCATAAAGAGTGCTGCTGACATATGCTGTGATATGGAAATACAGCTCATTTTAATAACATACAGGCTGGTGGTGGAAAGCTCACATATCTTTTTCTTTAAGATTTTCCATAAGGCATTGAGACCTGTTTTTTTAACCAAAAGTTATGCTATACTTTCTCCAAAATGATCTTGCTAAAACACATCTGATTCTCATGAATGTCATGAAAATCATCCAGCAATTAAATTCAGTACAATAATACAACATATACCATGATAGGGGCTACAATTAACTGAGCACCAAATGAGAGTAAATATCAGCATTTGTGAATTCATAAAACAGTCTCATCAGTTGGTCTGTAACGTTTCTTATTAATCCTAACAATGCCTGGAATTCAATATGATTCAGCACAGTTATTAAATCACAAACACTGTGTTGTAATTATATAATATGTAATCTGATGCACTGATGTGTTTCGGCACTGTGATCATTTTTATCAGTTCACAGTAAATGCTGCTCTTTAATTAATTTTAAGCTCTTTAATAATTTTTTTTTTTATTTCACTTTATGTTCAAGTTACATTTTATTTATTTTCAACTAGCATATATTTTATTTCAAGACACTTTTTTTTCTTATGTATTATTATTATTATTATGGCATCAGATGTGTTTGCCCATTTTTTATTTTTATTTTCATAACTGTGCACATACAGTTTCATGGCTGGTAAAGAATGAATGAATGAATGATTGAATGAATGAATGATGAATGAATGAATGAATGACTGAATGAATGATTGAATGAATGAATGAATGAATGAATGAATGAATGAATTTTAACAATGATGAGATTGCTCCATTTTTTCCTTTGATTTTGAGGTGAAATATGTTTTCAGAAGCTTTATCCTCAGTGTGGCTTGACATAAACCGGTGGCCTGTGCTTTTTTTCTGGACTCATAATCATTACACTGTTATATAATGTTCTGTTTTTTAATTTTAATATTAACATCTCTTTTACAGACGCCTCTAGACAGGAGCGCATTTACTCTTGTCCATCTCACTTTCACGCAGGATATCAGCATGTACCACTTAATTGCATAAATGAGGCTAATGCAATAAATTCATGTGCGAACGCGCACATGCCGTTAATAAGCCAGTGGAGATGCGCCGCCATTCTCCTCCACGAACCGACCCCATGTCACAACATATCATAAAGCTGACACTCACCCCGTCTGAACTTATCATGCCACCAATTAGTCTGAATAAAGTGAAGGCTGTACTTCCTGTTTGTAATTCATTCTCATCGTTGAAAAGGGCAGTGAGTCGTGTTAGTGTGGCGCTCTGCAAACCAACTGCTAATAAAATAAACTATCGGGGGTTGTGACAACAGGATTCGATTTTCGATTTCAGGGTTTGATGACTTATGTTCAGATGTTGTCTTGTGTTTCTTGTATCCTGCAGGTCTCCACAGAATGGAGCGAGAATGAGCAGAGTGCGGTCGAGAGTGAAGCATGAACTGGAGGCTCATTGAAGTCACTTACTTCCTGTTTATATGGAACCATATAACAGTTCAGTCTTCCCGCCAAGAGCCCTCGGCCAACGAGCAGCATGTTACCAAGCAGTTTGACTGGCTCATCTCGGACCGTGGCCCTTTCCACCACTCGAAGGGGTACCTCTCCTTCATGGAAAGATTTCGCCAAGGATTCACGACCCGGTATAAAATTTATAGGTGAGTAATCAACACCATGCTATGCACTGTGTATGGCCTTTGCTCATGGCCATATATGAGTTTCTGCTGAGTTCTCTTAAAATGGGCAAGTTATGAAGAACTGTCCTCAGTGTGAACCTGTTTTATCATCTTATAGAAGTTCAAAGCGTCCCGAGCATTCGTTTCCAGCCATTCAGAGAGGATATGCATGCAATCTGATCAGCGCCACGTTATTGTGCTTTCAGGGTTCTCACGCTCATGAAAAAGATGAGATCTTTAAAATAGTGCTTTCCAGGCTTGGAAGAAATCATAAGCAGTTCTGATTTTTTTTTTTCTAGCTCTGAAATAATACATTGGCAATAAATAGTGGTAACACTTTATTTTAAGTACCAATTCTCACTATTACCTAGTTGCTTATTGGCATGCATATTACCAGCATATTGGTTGTTTATGAGCACTTGAATATGTGCATGTTTATTAGTACTGCAATATATGCATGAATATATTTTAGATCCCTTAATCCTACAACATACCAAAACTTAACAACTAACAGCTACCTGCCTTACACACTATATAATAAGTAACTAAACTTTTACTATTAATAAGCAGCAAACTAGAAGTTTACTGAGGCAAAAGTTGTAGTTAATAATGAGAATTGGTCCCCAAACTAAAGTGTGACCATTTTTTCTAGTTCTGAAATATTGCATCTGCAAGAAATTGCTCTTTGAGAGTGAGTGAAATCTCAGTAAACTGATTTTTGAAAATCAAGTAATAGTGAACAAGTGGAAAAAAAAAAATCACTGAAATTCATTGATGTGGAGGCTTGACAACCTGCATTGTGTGCACAATTAATTCGGCCGTTGTTCTTGTGAAGCAGTGATTTCTGTTGTTAGGTACTCTGAAAATACTTTAAAGAACATTGAAAATAAAGAGGTACCACTTTACATTAAATCTGTTCTTATTTGTTGACATTAGTTAATGCATACACTTAACCTGACATTTTAACCTAACAATGAGCAATATATTTTTACCTCTGATAATGTTAGGTAATAAAAAAAAATCAAGCAGTTGTTCATGTTCAAGTTCACAGTGCATTAAGTAAGGAATAATTGACGACGGGCCGTTGAATTCTTAAAAAAATAATGCACACCCAAGGTGGTGATGGTTATTTTTCTAAGAATTCAAAGGCCCAAAGTCAATTATTCCGTTTATACTACGGTTACCACACCTCATACATCGATCTCAAAGCTTATGCAAGGCATTGTCCAGTGTTGTTTTAACTTAATGCTATGAAGTAGGATTATTTCTTCCGCATCTCATCCAACGTTACTAATTCAAAAACATAATTTTAAACCTTGTAACGGAGGCTTAAGCCATTGACAGCAGACTAATGCAGTTAATACAATGAATAACTATGTAATGAGAGCGAGAAAGAGAGAGTGAGAGAGAGAGAGATTACCTCTGTGAGTCTGTGCCTCTCTCAATAGTGTTCGGCAGCAGTGTCTCTTGTTATAGTGAAACTATAAGTTCAATGAAAGTTAATTTTCTCCACGAACAGCACCGTCGTTGTAACCTCGCTTGTGAGAAGTCATGTAGTTTTTAAGTTGTTATACTACGTTACTGATAAAATCGTCAGAGTAGAGCTAACAACAGAGCTTATGTTAATGTGTGTGCAAACTGTATGTGTGTGCGTCTGTGAGGGAGAGAGAGCGGGAGAGATAGAGTATGTGCTTTCCATACATGATAAAACGTAATTTTGAGGCAAAAACATGGACATGATCTGTCGTTTTTATCCATTTGTTTACTATATTTATTTGATTGGCCAGTGTCGTTGTGGGTTTTGGTTCTTTTGCTGTTTTAGGCTGTAAGGACCTTTGAAATAACTCAAATCGTTTGGCAAAGTGATGTGGACATGTAATGCGGTCAAGACCTGCCTGGAACTACGTTCGCCGTGCGTTTCACTGAAAATAATTGCACATCTTAGAACGTTTGTCAGCCAATCAGTTTCAAGCATTCAACGGCCCCATAGCATAACTAATGTTAAAATATACCGTTTTAGATCTGAAAATGTATTAGTAAATGCTGAGGATAGCATTACGATTAATACATGCTGTAGAAGTTTTATCCATGTTAACGAATGCAGTTAACTAATGCTAACAAATTCAACCTTATTGTAAAGTGTTTTTAAAAGAGACATTTGATGGAGGTTAAAGTTTGTTAATGCTGTAGGTGTCATGATCATTGTTAGTCCATGATACCTGATATTAACAAATTGAAATGTATTGTAAAATGTTACCAACATGTTAATGCTGCGAGGCGATTAAATGGAGCTCACTGCTGTTTTATGCCTCTCTGGAAGGTCTATAGGAGAAATTAAAACAACAAGCCACAATTGAGTCCAGGGCTGTTGCACTGAGAAATGTCTGAGTTCTGATTCTGCTATCAGAGCAAATGTAGTTTGGGACATTTTTGGGATGTTGTCTGTGTTTTTTTTTCTTTAAGGATTAGGTGAAGGATCTCAGCTTCATTAAAAGCTTCATTATTGGGCAGTTATCAGCTTCAAGAGAGCAGGAATTAGTGGCACTTGTATCATAACACTGCCACATGTTTGAGCATGGAGTCATTAAAATAACGACGTGCACCCTCCAGGAGAGTTTAAACATGTTTTTATTCAGCAGAACTCCTCAGATCTTTACCACATGCCATTATTATATCAGTCTATGAAGTAACCTTCCTTTTGATTTATTATTAAGTCACTTGAAATAATTACATATCCCTTTCTCATGAAATACTCTCCTATTTATATAATTCACTACTCAATGGTGCAATAGTTGGTTCTTGAAGTGTTTTTCACGCTCATTTTCTCCATAGGGATTTCAAAAACGTCTTCAATACAGAGTTTTAACTCATCAACCAAAGCAACCTGTTCCCTAATGAATACAACATTGCAAACTTTGATTAGGGACAAAAACGTACATTAAATTCTGAAAAAAAGTACAAAACTGTGTACTTAAAATATTTTATGAGCAATCTTTTAACAACCTACTTATTCTAAGAATTGTAAATTAAATATTAATATAAGTGGTACAATTTACTGTATATGTGCAGCAGTGTTGCCAAGTCTGCAGTTTTCTCGCAGAGTTGGGCTACTTTAACAGTGTTGCCGCAGGTGTTTTTACAGGAACCCACCAAAAAAAACTGGCATTTTACCCTCCGGGTGTGTTTTTTAACAGGACCCCCTCGGAACATTAGATTTGGGCTAGTTTTGGGTAGAAATTGTGTGGGTTTTGTTGTGAAAACCTGGCACCCGATGTCCGTAAACGTCTCAGGACATGTAACCAGGTTCCGAGTAGGAACGAGACCACTGCCTCTAGGGGGCGCTATGGGAACGCCGTCGTGACACTTGTCTGAAGAATAATTGAAAAAAACACCAAAACCGTTGGCGTCACACGCCTGACGTCATACCGGGGAGACCTCCAGTATAAACGGCGCGGGGTACAATCATGCATGCTTCGTATGAAGCTTGGCGTCCCGCGCATGGCAAGAAGGAAACATAGAGGACGCAGTGTCTCGTTCCCCTAAGGGAACCATGGTTACATAAGTAACCAAAGACGTTCCCTTTCAAGGGAACTTCAAACTACGTCCTCTAGGGATCGCTATGGGGAACGGTATACCCACGCCGCCATGCTGAGGGGAGTGCAAGCCAGAACCATGGCGAGCACTACGAACCAATTACCCATATTGCTAATGGGAGTGGCCCCGGGACGTTTTTTTAGACGGCTGTCAGTGGCGTTATTCCCTACGGCCAAAGGCCTAGGTTACATACCCAAAAAAATGTACCTGTTAGGGCCAGAACTCCTGGTCCCGGCGTAGAGCTCAAGGCTTGGAATCAGAAGAAATAGATTCCTTTAAGGGGATAACGGCCAAGACCTAGAAAATACTATCTGGTCTGTCACACAGGGGGCTAACGCACGTTTGTCTTTGGTGAAAGGGAACGGTCTAACAGATCTCGTAGCCTACACTGTTAAGTAGGTATCCAGAGGATACATAGGAGGAGTGGTGCCCAAGGCGGAACCGGGGTTTTAAACCACTCAAAAAGAGCACGAAGTCTTTGCGCGTAGCTCTTACCATACAGGATTTTTAGAAAAGTGGGCAAAGCATAACGTGCACACTTACCTCTTATGTGGATTTTAGAAAAGTGGGCGAAGCATAATGTGCACACACTTGAATACTGTTCTAGGGTTTCTCGTGGCACCCTGAAAAGGCAGCCTTTAGATAAAAATAGCGTATCCCCAGACGTTATATCTACGGCTATAATGCTGGAGTGGGTAGCAGTAAATCTGTAGCTGAAGGAGCAAACATCCAGCTCTCAATCGAGAGGGAGCTCAACCTACAGCATGTTCCGATGGTGGAACAGCTAGCAGTTATTCAGCTGAGGGAGCAACACTCCCAGTTCTCAATCCGAGAAGGGGGCACGACCTGCAGCATGTTCCAAAGCTGGAACAGCTAGCAATATTTTACTTAGCTGTGGGGGCAACACACCTAGTTCTCAGTCGAGAAAGGGGGCTCGACCTACAGCATGTTCAAATGCTGGAACGGCTAGCAGTAGTCTACCTAGGCTGAGGGAGCACAAACGCAGCTCTCAATGAGAGGGGGCTCGACCAGCAGCATGATTGTAAAAAATCAGAGGGTAAGACAAGGGGCGGTACGCAGTCTAGCCACCCTCTCATCCACAGGTAAACCTTTGATAAAAGGGAGCATGGTCTCAATACTACCACCGCGGACAGCACCATGGAGAGCGAGGAATTAAATCTCAGAGCGGATTAACGCTCGAAGAGACCTCATTACTCCAAATAAACACTCCATGTAGGGGGGGTGATGCCTCAAGGGAGAATCTGGTGATCGGAAAACACCCTCAGGGCGACCCGGACGGTAATAGACCAGTCAGGGTAGCTTGAAAGTGTAACCCCAGCCCGGACGTCCATGAATTTTTTGCAGTGACACCGGGGGCTTGATAATCACAAAACTCCCGCAGAAGCCTATGATCTGGGCGCATGATCCAGGAAGTATGAAACCGAAACCCTACTTACCTTCTGGACATATCTCGACAAGTGAAATAAACACTGCAAGTCGAGCACCCAGTTTCTGAACCCAGCACGGGAAACACTGCAAAGAACCTAGCAGAAGGGTACACACAACCACCAGATTCATAGCACATACATATATTTATATACATAAATTTAGACATGGATCGTACTCACCCACAACGGCTCCCGCGTTGGAGCTCTGTCCGGAAAAGCCTCGAGACCGGACCTTCAGTAAGGTGGTTACTATGATTTAACCATAGAACCAACTAAAAACATCATAGGTCCAGAAGGAGATTGTTATGCAGGAAGCTTCCACCTGACCTCGGGCAGGTGGCGATATGGTGGTTACAGGGGAAGTAGGAAGGGGAAGAAAAGGGTAGATGTTACAACCCCTGAGGGAAAGAGTGGATACATAAGTATTACTCTGATCCGGACGAAAGCGCTGACGCCTTGTCTGAATCACATCCCTCAGGTCTTGCCTACATCCCTTTGACCCACGATACTTCCTACCCCTACCCGCAGGCGGAGGAGGAGCGAGAGCCGCGACACTAGCCTTCTGAGCCAATCTCTGATCCTCAAACCGAGACGGGCCAGGACACCTGGGTTGTTCGGGCTCAGACCTGGACCTTCGGGGAATGAAGGTTTTGAAGGCCGCTGAGCGCGCCTCCGCCTCCCTGAACTTTTCGACCACCGCCTCAAACGGATGTACCAAAAAGTTCAGAGGGTGAAACCGGGGAATCGAGAAGAAAACCCCTTTCTTTCTCCCCGATGTCTGCCAGGTTTACCCACATCTGCCTCTCCGTTACTACCATCGCCGACATAGATCTGCCCATGGCAGAGGCAGCATGCTTAGTAGCACGAAGAGCAAGATCCATGGTGCGGCGCAGCTCAGCTACCTCATCAGGAGAAAGGCCCTCGCCTTTTATCCAGGTCTTTCAGCAGATCAGCCTGGTATGCTTGAAGCACCGCCATCGTGTGCAACGAAGTGACAGCCTGACCTGCTGCTGTGTATGCCTTGCCATTCAATTTAGATGTTGCTTGAAGGGGCACGGATGGCAAGGATGGAGTTTTGAGAGATGATGTCTCTCCCTTAGAGAGATAGCTAGCTAGCGTCTCTTCTAGAGGGGGCATTTCTCATAAGCGTTTTCGACCGACCCCGCCTCGATATGAGATACTGGTATGCTGAAACAGAGGATGAGGTGAGGGAAAACGGCTTATTCCTGCCTCTCGATCTCAGTTATGGGGAAGGATCGGAAGGAAAGGAAGCTCACCTGAGTGGGAGGGTTATGGCCAGAAGATACCACGTTGTCGAGACGCCCTTCGACGAGCCACTGCCTAGTCGATTGCATGAGCAGTCAAAGTTTTTGCGTGGCGCGGCGACACCATAACCTATAAGGATCATCATACGCAGGGCAGGAGATTGAGAAGGCCAGCCTCAGAATCTTCACTTTCTCACCCATTTCTGCTCTTCCTGGGCTGACTCAGCAGGCACTGGCCCCTGTGATGAAGATGATGTTAAAGGTTATTGAGCAAATCATCCTCCAGTGGCTGTCTTCACGCCCCCGACGATGGAGCGCGAGAATGGAAAGCCCATCTCTAAACTCATAGGCCCGGTCCACCTTGAGACCCACGAGCTCCTTTCTCCGGCCTCGCAAGCGGGCGGCGTTCCTGGATCGCGGGAAGCAGATGGCTGTCCCTCTTTACTTGAAAAGAGAGACAACCGAGAACGGAGTTTTTTCATTGGAAAAAAAACTCGCAATGCACGCAGATTGCCCCCTCGGAGGACATCGGTGGCGTGACCTGCCCAAAACAAACAACACATAACGTGTGTTCATACTGGCTGAAGAATAGCGACTGCACGGAGTCAACACCTTTGAACATGCATCTACTAGGATAGCATCTAAATCTGAAGATAGCTCGTAACTTTTTCTTGAAAAAATGCAAAGCTTCAAACAGAAACAGTCATGACACGAAGGAAAAAGAAGGAGAATGATGTGATAGTCCCACGGCGAAGATTTATATGGCGGTCGACCGGTAGTGACGTCATGGCTGTCGGAACCGGCAACGAGTTGGTTGTTTTTTCACTGTAGCTTCGAACGGGGTCCGCCGCGTGCGTTCCATAGCGACCCCCTAGAGGACGCAAGGTCGAAGTTGCCATTGAAGGTGACACGAGTTAACATAAAACCCCGATTTTATGTGTATTTACATTTAAAGGGGTTGCGTCGAACAATCTCTTTGTGAGTCTTTGGGGGACAAAACAAGGGCACTAATTCTCTCGTCCAAAGCATCTCTGATTTGTGGATCTCTGTTTTCCCTTAAAATCTATTATTTATTTATTTATTTTTTAAGTTAAAATCACATTTAAAATATGGCTTCTAAAAAGTACCTACTTAAATATAAGATTTGCGAAAAAAGATGGTTTGGCCAAGCAAGGTTTTATCTTTTATTATTCTTGGATTAATGAATAGCTAGGTACCATCCTGTGTTAGAAAGAAGATATCGGGAACCTATGGAGTCTGATTGGCTGTTTATCACAACCTAGCAATGCAATAAGACATGGCTCTTATGTTTTAAAATGACAAGAAACATGACAAGCAACATGGCAAAATAAAATAACTAATCTTTCAAAGGCAGAGTTGTCTTTTTGAAACAAATATTTTTCAGTTCACATTCATTTTCCCCATGAAAAAAAGTGGGGAAAGTTCCCCTTTTCACTATAAAGTTTACAATTCTGTTGATTTGAAGATGCACTTAGAGAGAGGAGGCGGGGTGATAATGAAACGCAGTAATCCAGATTGGAATGATTTGCTTTGTTATTGTTTGTTTACTAACAAATCGTTAGTAAAGGAATTTAAAGTCTGCACTGGGATTATTGACACTGACCCTTTTTTGCGTTTATGTAAAAATATATATATTTATATGAGATATAGTATAGATATATATCTGATACTATGTATCTATACTATATGTATATCACGGCTTAAACAATGTCATGGTAGGGTCTGTCTTGCAAAATGTGTCGGGATATCGTTCAGATACATTTCTCTATTTAAAAGAGATGTGATTTCAGCCCAAATGCTGTGCTCTTAAATGCCTGTGATGTAACCTCTGAGGAGTGAAACCAGTGCGACAGTTAAGAGCCGAGGCATAGGAAATGCCATCAGTGGCCAAGCTTATTGTAAAAACATAGCACTGTTTACACAATGAATTTTAGTGGTCATTTAGAATAGAAAGAATCTAATTTATGTATAACAGTACATAACTTTATAAAATAACTCCAGGCCCAGGAGTACTGTGTATCTAGTATGTGTTAACTCTACCAAAAATGCCGAATCAAATAGGAAACCAATGGGCTCACAGTTTTCAGTAGTCCATTTAAAACCTGCAAGATCTGGTAGAACGGGAATCCTGTGTGTACATGCTGCTGTAGTGTCATATGATGGGTCATTGCTCTAGTCAGAAGACGGCAATCGGCTCGGGCAAATTGGACGCACATTTTATTAAAAATGAACAAAGGCAGAACAACCGTTTTACCAATGCCGTACCCCCAAAGTTTTATGGTGAACGTAAATTTCAAAAGTGAAACTTAACAATTGGAAAAACATAACAATCAACCAATCAGAATGACAGGATAAGTTACAGAAGTGCTTTTTTAGCTACATACAGAGTTACGTGCCTTCTACATCCTTGTATTTACACAACCATAATTTCCCTCTGATTTTGGATAATTATGGGTAGGGTGAGGTTTCGGGTGGGATAGGTTTAGGGCTATATGTCGAAAAAATATGTGACCAGGCTCAAACAAAAACAATTTGTGCCACAGGAACAATGTGTCCTTCATTGACAAAATCAGCAATGAATGTGAAAACCGCGTCACAGCTTTGCGCAAAGTCTGAAGCAATTGATCAGTTGCTCGTTCAACGGGATTCAGTGTTAAGCATTCGAAAACACCACAGGCCGGGCCACTGCGGTCAAAACGGTTTTGTCAAGGCAACGAAAAAATCATGTCCGTTCAATATGCCTACTTATCTACGCCCGTAAAAGGAGTCCTATGATGCGATTTCCAATGTTTCCTTCTATTTGTGAGGTTACAACGTCTTGTCATAAAGAAGATCTGAAAGTCCCAAAGACAAAGTTTCAAATCCAAAGAGATATCCTTTATAAAAGTTCAGAGTCAGCCACTCCTACCTAAAACAGCTCATTCTAACAAGCCCCCACATATCTACATCACAATGTCGGAAGATTTGCATAACGCAACCAACTGTTCACGAAAGAACGGAGGCATTATAATTTTCTTCTCACTGTGTATTGGGACGCTAAACCATGGCGTGAAGGCGCTGTGTGTTCGTGGTGACAGCTTCCAAAAGGCGGACAAAGGACTACAAATCAGTGGTAAGTTGTATTTACAAACTGTTTACAGAAGTTTAACCCAAATATCCAGATGGGTGCAGCACATTTTATGGAGGATTGTTTACTGATCCTGGTAGAGTAGACTACAATGCCGGCAGTTCTGACTCACGTAAGTAGGTTTTCATTTAAAGGATTTGCCACTAACGATTCAAACGCGATTTTTTTGGGCAGTGTAGAGTAGCACTAGTTGTTCACAAATGCAAGACAGAGATTTTGTTTACGCGGAGCGATGCACTGCACAGGCAACTGTCGTTTTGTACGTGCAAAAGATCAGATAAGAGTCGAATGCTGAATCAGTACATTATTCCCCATGGATATGCAACAAATGCATTCATTTGTAAGGGGGTTTGAAAGTTTTTTTAATTGTGTGATGTATCGTCACATCCGGCAGGACACGGGCATCACAGTATGTGAGGGGCGTGACAACATTTTCCGTTCTCCCGCGGAGGTATTCGGCAATCACACTGCAGGGATGCGGCCAATCACAGCACCCCGCTTTCAGACTCTTAGCTTTGTAAAATCGAAGTTTTCCAACAAAGAGGGGAGTAGAGGAAGGAGGCATAATGTTAAGTCTGGGAAAATAAGGTTTTTTTAACTTAAAACTGCATAAACAACATTCATACACCAAATACCACCAAAATAATTGTTCTTTTAGCAGCCTCTATGCCCCTTTAGAGTATGTACTCTTTTGGAGAAGAAAATGTACACGCTTTTGAGTGTGTAGTAGAAGAGTAGACAAGCTTTGGGACATACTATCACTTCACAACTGCGTCTTTAACAGATGCTCTGTCGCACCTGTTACACGCACCAAGTCACTGTAAACTGGCCTGTCAATCAACCTGTTACAGTTAACATCCTCCACATTTAATGCATTAACTTCCTGTCGTACTGGAGAACAAAGAATAGTAGCTGACGTTGATTTGCAGTCGCGGGTTTCCAATAGTGGAGATACTCTGCTCAAAATATTTTCTGCATACTTATGCATTTCAAAGTTAAGCCCAAATGGATGTTTATAAACTCAGGCAGCTTCACATTGCTGTTGCAGATGCAATTAACAGGATATAATAGGTTAAATGTTGTATTAGAACTCAAACCCCTCGTTTTTGTAACCTCTCTACCTAACGCGTCACGGAATTCCGCCATGTTTAGTTTTTCTAACGCATTTTATTCGGTTTGTGTTTGGCCCTGAAGCACTTGCCACAAAGCGCTAGGATTGTGGGCAATTTTCGCCTCGTTGGGCACGGGCCACACTTCAAAATCGACCTGAATATAGGTAGACCATGCGGGGACTTTTTGCGAATGCTCTTTTCACCCTACTCTGCGTTGGGACACAGCTTTAATCCGATTCCGATCCTTCCAAAATGCTATTCGGAATGGATAGTGAGGAACATGAGATCCAGGGTCCAGTCCAAGAACATGTTGCAAAACAATTGCGATTTTAAAAAATTTCCTGTTCAGGCATTAAATGCATCTACAACTCATAAAATACCTTCAATCGGGCTGTAACATATGTGCTTTATTAATTGGAGTCCATTGTTTTGTAGGCATTCGGGTCAGGTCTGGCCAAACTCGGGTCCCTTCGGGCGCAAACGTCCAATCTCCCCTTCCTTTGTGTGTTCCCCCCCATTAAGTCTTAACGTTGACGTCAATATTTAAAAAAATGCCCCTTCCATTCCCAAGCTGCTCGCGATCCCGTTAACACCCCATTCGACCCGATTGTTCTGGCAAAACCTTGGACTGGCTGAAATAAGTGTTGAGCAACGGTTCCGCACTCACCTGGAGTACTGATGTCTACACGATACTAGGTGAAGACGGACTCGAATAGAAGTCACCTCAGTGGATATGTGTTGGTCTGTCCTCCGAAGAGATTCCGGAGCCATACGCTCTAGTGCGCTGGCAAAATTTCAGTCAGCTGTCTGCGCGCTCCCTGCGGGATTCCAACAGATGCCCATCCTTGCAAGATGGTTGCACCAGTTCAACGACGACAGGATGAGAGTCAGGAGTACAGGATCATGGTCTTAGATGCGCTGCTGATTCGAAGTTTCATGAATCAGTGCTTCCAGTTTGCATCCCTGCAAATGTGTTAAAAGAAGCCCTACTGAGAAGTAATTAAAGCATGAATTGGATCTATACGGTTGAGATACTAATGGACATTGCATGTACTTCTACAAGCTCTCACAGCACAACTGCTGTTCTTTTCTCAAGAATGCTTCCATTTGGCGTGCAGTGACTTTAAAAATAAGCTTTCAAGATAATAACATAAAAAGTCACTGCAGAGGACACATACAATATGTCTCTATATCTTCAGTGCATTAAAGGATAAAGCCACGTTGCTCTAATGGTCTTAAAATCTGCACTGGAGCGCGAGAGACGGTTGTGTTTTCACCTTGATGCACCGCTTCAGCTCAGGCTTTGTGATCGTGTAGCCTTCATCTCGCTCGCTGTGCCCTGAAAAGCAGTTGTTTTACAATTTTAGATGTCATATATTAAAATGGCACATTCTAACCATTATTACACGGATGTAATTAAAAGATGCTGTTATACACAGTGTAAAAAAATGTCCTGCAGTGTTTGTCATCAAGAGATATTACAAACAAGCGATGACAGTGCTGTAATGAGCCCTTAATACTGTAAGCATATTTAGAGCTTTGTGAACAAAAATATGTTAATGGGCCAAAAAAATGTGCAAATTTGGAGGGATCAAAAAAGGGTTTTTGGCACAAAAAAAGTAGTAACAGCCTTTTTATGCACAGTAATACAAAGTTACAGTATGTTTTTAAAGTACAATAAACTGTAAAAGGGAAAAGAGTCAGTCTAGGTAAGCGGAAGGCTGCGGAAGTGAAAATGAAACACTGCAGTTTATAGTGTTTTTTGAGCTTGGATACAGCGAGAGTGAAATACTGTCATTGGCATTTATTCTTTCCTGATATAATATCCTTCCGATGCCATGAAAACGTACCTGTCAGTATCAGTGACACTTACATAAATCATCCCACACTCTGAATGTGTTACATTTGTGTGAGGATTTTACTTCGCGCCGCCTCCCTGCAACCCTCTTCCCCGTGTTGTAGCGGTGTGAGGACCCCGACGTTGTGGCCAAGTAAAATTTTTCTTAGGGTAACTTAGTTAGTAACAATGTCTACTGTCTGTAAATAGTGATCACGTCTAGAAAGTGACCTCAAAGTATTACCTCGAGGTGACAACCCACAACGAGCCCCGCAGAGACAGTCGGGCTTGAGCATGCTTGACACCAGGACCCCGAGTCCCGACCAGCCTCCAGCAGTCCTTGGGGGGGGGGAACACCAGCATTTACAAATTTTTTTTGTTAACCCCAATGCAAATAGCATGATGTACATCTTTCATGGAGTAGACAATCCCGGAAAGCATTGCAAAAAGTTTGATCCGATGGGAAATCCCGATGCAGACTACGGGCGGGGCTACCTGTCTGTGCTACCTATTTGGTTCTCTTCATCTGGCCAATAGCTAAAAGCAGTTACGTCTACACAAAAGGGAAAAAAAACCCGTTCCACCCCCAAGCCCCAACTATGATGTTTGTTATTAAGATGCATTTTGGTTGATCGGATCTGACAGGTGGAGAATATGAGGGACGCGCTAGGACCTGTCCCGCATCTACACCATGTGCTTTTAGGTCGGTCGTCGTATTCACTGGATCGATTCGCCTTGTAGCACTAAAAAGAATACCTGATTCTTTGGGGGGTTAGGCATCACAATATATGAGCTTTTTCTGATCTTTATTGTGAACTGCATTTTCTGCTGAACATGCCCGGCGACAAGTGTCGCAAATGCTCGGAACGCTGTTTCTGCTCTTGATAGCTAGCGAAACTGATGCAGAAAGCTCTGTGGGTTTGCAGTAGAATCACGAGGTAAGGAACATGGTTTTTTCGGGGGTTTTTTTCAGTTTTTTTTTTTTACTTCAATTTAATTTTCGATTTTAGCCAGAGAGTTTTAAATTAATTGAGCGCGCACTTCACAACCATCCTGTAAGAAATGAGTCAGTAGCGCAGAAAGAGCTTGTCTGTAGCAGCGTACACTATGAAAGCAATCTGGACGGAAAAAGGGTATTACAAGACTACCTCTGGAAGTGGTCGAGAGTGGACAAACTCAAAAAGTTTCAGACCCATTTATACCTCTATTTAACGTTGTCCACTTGTGATTGGATCGACAAAACCACATTTTAATACCAGGTGGAAACAGGGCAACACACAGCTGTGTTTCTTTACCGAATAAATCAGTGTTTTGAATGAATCCAGTGGGTGAATAATCCAATGATCCATTCTTAAATGCTTCATTCCATTCTGGACAGGTCTCATTTCTTTGCCCTAATCCCATTGAAGGGATTTAACATCCAAAGGGACAGATTGAAGAGATGACGGGTGTAGTAGGGGACCAAAAAACAACAACAACAAAAATGTTCCTTGAAATGCACTGGGTCATCCAGTCAACACAATTAAGGAGGCATAATCTTTACACAATTCAACCGGTGCAAAGAATCATGGGAGCGAAGCATCCATCAGTCATACCCTTTGAAAATATTTATTCTGAAGGGCCCTCTAAAGTGGCCAGTTTTGAGAACTTCACTTTGGAATGAACCTTCGATATGGCGGCCATGATCGTTCTCACTCTGAAGTGCCCTTCGGAGGTAGATTTATCCCGAAAGACAGTCACTTGGTTTGTTCCTGAATGAATCAGCCATTTAAACTAATCTGTTCATTAAAACACTGACCGAGTTTCACATTTAAAGTATAATTTAACTGAAAACCATTTAATTATTTATGCATTATGCAATTGCAATTGCAGTTGCAGAAATCTAAATGCCAAGATGCACATTGAAAATGTTTAATTAATATCCCACACAACTAGTTCATAATAATGCAATATTTCTAATCTGAGCAACACATGGCTTAACTTTACATACTTCATTGAGACTAAAAGCAAAATGATGAAGTACGTATATTTAAAAAAAAAAGTTGACAACTGTTGAGAACCATCTGTATAGTGAAACACTTCCTTGTGTTTATGACGAAAAACTGATGTACTGTATGTTATTTGGTCTGTGGCATCCAGTGTTGTAAAGCATTCTATAATGGAATTTATTTATTTTTTTTATCAAAAGTTGTACTTATGGGATTCTAAGCTGTTATTGTCAGAAGTGTGAATAAAGTAAAATCATGCTTTATAGATATTGAAGCGTGCAGCATAGTGACTAAAATAAATTGCTTACATCAGGATACAGCACTTGTGTTGTTGTTGCAGCTGCTTCAAAGGAATCGGCCTTATGTGCTCTCAAACACACACACACACACGAACACACACAAGCAATGTTCACGCATGACCTCCTTATAAAATAATTTTCCTCTCAATTCTCAACCCATCAGCTGCCATTCCAAGCAAACTTTTAAGAGAGATGCTGGTGCCGAGTCAGCCAGCCGCCTCACGTCCATATGTCTGCACTCGCTGTCCTATTTTACGATTAATGTTAAGAAGTCTGGCGTTTTGCATTTCCCCATTACCGACACTGTCATCCAGTGGCTTTAACGTGTCTGAAACGGCTCAGAGTCTTAGAGGAGACAGACATCTGAGATGTGATCTGATGGAACACAATTCCTAATATTACTCCTATATCCTCCAGTCTCTTTGCATAGTAAAGCTCCACATATTTGACTGACACGCTACTGCAAATAAAGACGCAGAGGTTGTGCTCTCAGCTTTCAAAAGAGCACACTTTGATCCCCCCGTTTCCTGTGAGAATTTTGCGATAGACTTCATCTGGGTCGCGTGTTTGATATTCTAATGGAAGAGTTAGGCCGTTTTCCTTCACTCTGTCTTTGCTTTCATTTCCAAGTCTCTGCTGTTGTCTGTATTTGCTTTCTCTCATCTCTTTTCCCCTCCGTCCTTCCTGTCTCGTCCCGTTCTGTGTTCGACTCCTCTCTTCTTTTATCTTTCCTTCACCCTGTCTCCATGTTTTCTCTTCACTGTATCTCTTTCCTCTCATGTCAGATGTAGTTCATCCTCAACATCTCTCTCTCCTAATATCTCTGTTCCAATAGTTTTACTCTTTTCGTGGACCCTAAGGGCTGGGAAAGTGAGTTTTTTTGTATGTCATATACTGAAGGTGTCATCTTTTGTCAGAGGGCTTGACTGACTGTATTTGAGTTGTTTGGTGAGACAGTCGCTGCTCTCTTTTCTCCTGTGTGACCTATTTATGTGTGCTTGTATTTTCAGTTCCTCAAACTACGATTTTAAGTCACGAGAAAACGGATTATCAGCCCCCGCGACCAGTAATTAAAAAATGGTGCATTCAAGCCATGTCAGAACAATCCTTCCAGTTGACGCACATGAAACTTCACCACACCGTCCATAATCATGAGTGGGCATGCATAACAGGAGGAAATCATTATCTATACCATTATCTATGTAAGTCATTATGGATTTTACTGACCTATGTTGATAGATTCCAGCTTCCCGCCTAGAAAAACAAAAACTAATATAACACGCAGACACTAATAACGGTGTCATTTGTGTCTGTTAGGGAAAAAAAAAAACACCCCCACCACAACCACAACAACAAAAAAAAAAAATCTATCGATATTCTATCTATAACATACAGCCTGGTCTCATTGTTTTATACGTCGGCATTAATGCTGTAACATTACAAGCACAAAGCACACAATTTTGTATGTTTTTATTAATGCTAAAACATACAGTTTAGACGTATTTCAACATTTAAAACGTTTTGTTTTAACCAAATCACTACGCATTTTTAGCTAAAAAAACGTAACATATTTACGTATCTTTTATATCATCACGATATTCATGAGTGGGGATTTTTTTTTCTGATGCATTAGATCAGCATCGTATATAGGTAATTTTTGTTTAATGTTGCATATGTAACTAGATGTGCAATTGAGTTTATCTTCATAAATCAAATAAAAGCATGCAGCAAAAACACAGCCAATGCACATTGTTTACTCATCATTTTGAGTATGTAGCATTTAAAAATATTGTTGAATTTAATGTCGAAAAGGTGCATGGGCATCTTTCTGCAACCAAAGTGATTTGAACGTACCTGATTACGTAATTACGTAATCCCAAAATGTAAATCAAATTTCCGCAGATTGAATCACCAAAAGAAACATATAAATGGATAGACATTATAGATCTTATTATGATCAATACATTTAGAAAACACGTAAGGTGAATTTTCATTTCATGTCAACTTTAACAGTGAAATTATGTTTTAGAATATATGCAAATAAAAATACGCAAAAGAACATTAGAAATGCAAAAAATGTAATGTGTTGAAACAGGCTATAAACAATCACAGCTGTTTTTGTGCAAGGGAAAAACAATCTATTTAATTTAGTTTAAAGTTAAAATTTGGTTACAAGTTTTTCAGTTTTGAAATTTAAATAATTGAAATGAATACTTTTCACTTGAGTATGAAGTTTAATAGCTGTGATGGATTTCCCTTCGTTGCCACAGGTTTACCATAAGTGTT
This sequence comes from Sinocyclocheilus anophthalmus, assembly GCA_018155175.1. NCBI lineage: Eukaryota > Metazoa > Chordata > Actinopteri > Cypriniformes > Cyprinidae > Sinocyclocheilus > Sinocyclocheilus anophthalmus. The sequence continues at coordinate 4,976 of JADLZN010006608.1, read as the reverse complement.
TGCAAGCATTGGCCTTATTCACCAAAGGTTCAGCCAGGGACGCGCTTCAGGTGCGCTCTCGACTCATAAAGGAAAACAGAAATACATTATGCATTTGGCAGGGACATCGCCTCTGGCCTGGCGACACGGTGGCGGCACAGAGAGATTGTGTCTCCCTGTGTTCCCCTGTCTACTCCAACAGAAGGAAGCATCAAATTCAGCCGTCAATGCAGGATATCGGCTTGCTTGTGACAAGACAATTAAATCGTGCATCAATACTGAGTGGAATTCAGTGCGCTTCTCATTAAAAATGTAATCAAAAAATCTGCAATCACATCTGTCTGACATCTGCAATGCTGTCACATAAACTGGGAAGGCTCATCCATCAAACGTCGGTAATCTGAACAAAAGTTTTGTTTCTCCGTTTCTGGAGCAAACGTCGGAGCCGATGATGTGTGTCTTCGGGTCTTTGAGTCGCTCAGGCTGCCGCTTCCTCTTATGCGGTGAATTGGGTCATCGCGTCTAATTCTGGTCTAAATGCTGTCTAGTCATGTTTTGTCCCACAATACAGTGAGCTATGATTGGGTCTAGCTGCTCAGATTATACAACAATCAGAAGCAGCCCCGAAGGCCCATCTCCTTATGTTCGCCTTCACCTAGTGTTGATTTCACAAACACACTTCTTGCTCTAACTGGTAATGTAACAGTGGCTGACCCAGATGGACTTTCAATGGTTGATGATGATGTCTAGACTGATGTGACTGATGGCTAAAACTCATTTAATTATAGCAATTGAGATGATGCAAACTTTATGAATTGTATGACATATAATAAAACAAAAGTGAGTTGTGTTTGTGTTGTTTATTTTGAATGAAACAAGAACAATAAAATAAAGTATTGTGCACCACTTGAATTTATATATAATTACTTTCCCCTCAAGATCAATATGTTTTAGTTGCAAGTTGCCTCAACTGACTCTTGAACTTTTTAAAATATACTTTCACTTTGTGGCCAGACAAAGTAAAAAAAAATGAAGAAAAAAAAGAAGAAGAAAAAAATCACAGTCAATCTGAATGTGAATGTCTCCCATACATGGGAGATGTTCACATTCAACCATTCAACAGTTCAACCTCACAGTTAGAAAAGTTTCCATCTGTATGCAAGTACCAGAGGCATGCCAAGGTATTTCGCTTACGAACCAATTACTTACATTATGAATCTCATTTCATATGATCACGGGTGAGGGGGTTCTGACTATTAGATTACATCAGTCATTGCTATCTACAGAAATTGTGGTCAAATACTGAGAGACTTGGAAAAATAATTATTATGATCAGTATAGCGGTAATCGAACTGTACCTGATAAGTAAATTGAATAGAAATGGGCAAATTTTACTGGTGCATTCATTTTCATTTGGCCAAATGGTGTGATTTAATGTTGTGGAAAGGCCACTGTACAGCAGTCACTAGCCAAACACAGAGGTTGTGGTGGACTTCTGAGATTGATTGATTGATTGATTGTAAATTAATGTTGCATGTTCCGCGATCTATGGGTTAAAGGTAGCATAAAGGTAGTAATATCATTTGGACACCCGTGTCATATATCATAATATTATTATTTTTTATATACTGTCAATTATTTTACATTCAGAATTTTCGAGGAGGCACCAGATGCCTCGAATCCTTAGAGAAAATGCTCCTGGCCAAGCACAAATGCCCTATTGCCTTGATTATTCAACAGCCCTTTTCTTAATAGTCGTTTTACTTGTTGCCTGGGAACACGCGCGGCTCAAATACGATGGTTAGTAGCAAGCAAAACGTAATAACAATAGACGTGTCCCTGGAGCTCTGTAGGGCGTGCTGTGTTCAGAATCAGATTGCTCTCCGAGTGAACTTCTCCCTGGGCGCGTCTTTATAAAGCCAGATTAAACGACAGCATAATGCTGGACAATGGCAGCCCGATCAGCAACAAGCAAATCTCCGCTCCTCTAATGACCTGGACGCACCGTCTTAGTCTGCAGGCCAAACGATGCAATTTCACATGCTGCTGCTCTAGCACTCTGCTCAGCCGGAAAGGTCACCATCACTTTGAGGAAGATGAAGAATCACCAATCTACGATTACTGGCCCAAAGGCGTGTTACTAGAGAATAATTAAATGGCTTTCGATCAGTAATCTGTTGTGACACATCACTGTTGACTGCTCACTTGTGCTAAACTCGTCCCGTGAGGAGCAGAAGTGTTTACATGTTGGGCGGCGATGAGAAAAAGAGAGTTTAGAGTTGCAGCAAAACCTCTGGAAGATCCATCACACCTTATGATGTGAAGTTCAGACTATATATTAATTAGTTTGTAACTAACCGGGTACTTAACTCTTTCCTCGCCATTGACTGAATTTTCCATCATGTATGAGACAACGCTTCCTCACCATTGACAGATTTATACGGTAGGGGGTGCTATTCCACATCTTCTGAAAGAGCACTGAATGTCTAGATCAATAGTGTATGTAAGCATATGCAAAATATCACAATCATCAAACATTGAACAGCATATAAATCAAAACTGTCCAACGTTACTAAATGAAATGTAGAGCCAGGAAGTGGTTTAGGAGTGGGAAGCGTTGTGTGTTGATGGAAAAATAAGACATCTATGCGTGTCAGTGATGCTGAACCCATCAATTTGACAAAAACACAGTTTTCTCAGTATGTTGTTCAAAATGTTGCCTTTTTCATGAAACTTTCCCACATTCAAAAGTTGATAAAAATAAGAATGCATGAAGCTAGAATAAAACTTTTTGTTGTTTTGTTTTAAAAAAAAACAACATAAATATATATATAGTTTTATGATGATTGTTGTACTGAAAATGTTAATTTGGTTCAACTAAAGAGCCAACGTTAAAAGACAGTTCAGTTTGCATAATTTAATTGAATTTGAATTTTATTTGAAAATCTTTTATCTTTTCAAGTGCAGTTCTACTGAGAGACACAATGAATACTGAAATGTTCTTGTCACTTAAATAGTTATACTGATAATATAATTTGATTTAAACTCAAATAAATAAATACAAGCATGGTCTCAGACTTCTGGACCCCACTGTGACTGTTTTCCAGTATTGGGCTGCAAGGCAGGATTTCAATCAGCCAACTGTGATTCTGTCACTTTTAATCTTCCATTTCCAGGAATCACTCTCAAACTAACACTGCAGGAGCTGGATTTACCAGAACACTTTATATTAAACATTTTTTTTTTTGGAACATAGTACAACTTTAAAGGAATTTTCTCGGTTAAAAAACAAGTTAAGCTCTATTGAGCTCTGCGACATGCTGTGAGTCACCACAGAAAATCATTTGGGCTTGTCCCTCAAACAAAAGCAAAAACTAACTGTTATAGTCTGATTTGTTTTATGGTTTAATTTTTAGAGTGAGAGAGACTGCAGTATCCTTTCTGCAGCACCATAATAGCAGTCAGATTGCACAACAATAAAACCAAATGACATGGTGTGCTGCTAATAAGCAAAAGCCCATTAGCCTTTTAGGCATGTGTTGGGAGCGTAATCATTTTGAAATTCAGGGAATTGTATCCTACATGTAGATATAGCTGTGATGGACCAATGGTATTATAATCAATGGGAGAAAGTGGAACGCCCAATATGACGGCTCTAATTAAGTAAGTCCCACCTTGCAAATAAAAGGAACACTTAATGCTAATGCAATTAAAGTAAAGGTTGTGAAACTGTAAAAATGTAAAAGTAAAGGTTGGGCTAAAGCACTTACTTAATTACATTTCCTGATTTTCTGTGACCTAATCTGAAGTGGGAATTATTTATGGGTAATAAGATGTTGACAAAGCATTGCATATGTAAATTATAATGACAATGAATAAAACTCATTATTTGTATAGAGTCTATTCAGGTATTAACTACAGTTTATAAACCTTAAATAAAATGTATAGTTCAGTCATGAAACTCTTCCGCGGCAGTGAGTGTTACTTAACAACAGTGGTGTGCTTTCATCCAATCATTGTTTGTTTCGATATACTATAAAACTATTTAGGCCTGTGTAGCGTCTCGACCAATCTGACACCATATTTATTTGATTTAACAAATCAGTTATTCATTAGGTTAACAAATCGTCACAGTCTCCTCACTCAATTAACTGGATGCCAGGATGTCTGCTGAACACAAGGCGCTATGGTCACCATGACAACTAAACATGATATCACTGGTTTTATGACCCCACAGGAATGTGAGAAGGATAGCCCACTCTATGTCCCAAGGAAAAGCAGAGTAGAAAGGGACTGTGTTCTAGTTAATTCATAGAAAAACCGTTATTTGAATGAACCCACATATTTCTTCAGGCCATTGAGTAGATTATTGTCATTGTGTATTTTGTCTTAGATATTCTTAGACTATTTTAGTATGCATGTGAGGGGACCCATTCCTGATCCTCACTTTTCACTATATGTAATCTTACCTTATTTAGTATCTATGAATTTGCCTTCTTACGATCGAAACAAGCGTGTATATTATATAATGGTACATAGGCAATATATATTAGGGCCTGAGAATCGTGATTATAATTCGATTAAGTCATTCGCAAATTACCATGCTTAAGAACAAAGGTGTCAGCACCACAGCAATTGCCACCTCCCGCTTGGAATTTCTGTCTTTTTCATTGGACAAGCCCATCTTGAAAGGGGGGGATCTTCTCCGATCTTAAAGGCCCGGCTCCAGGAACCCGCCCCAGTCGGTGGTTCGGTCTTAAGCTAAGAAGATGTGAAAAAAAAACGCTTCAGGATACCAAAGCATATGTGCCAGGCCTTTCTTCGGCCTAGTCCATTCCATTCATCAAGTGACTCTGACTCAAATTGGTTCTTTCTCATCAACCAACTTCAGCAAGTTCTTGGGGCCGTAAGATCGCATCAGGAATTTTTGTTCATACAGACGTGCAAGTATCAAAATTAGTCGATTTAATTGATGCATTAAGAATCAGTTACACCTT
>JADLZN010006607.1:0-28614 GCA_018155175.1 Sinocyclocheilus anophthalmus | reverse complement strand
TGTGTGACCCCACAGACCTCAACGAGCTGGCCAGAGACAACACATTTGGCAACCTAAATACTCTCAGACCCATAGTCTGAACACGGACTGATCGCTGCCACAGACACCAAGCAGGGCCGGCGTGAAAACTCCCCATGCTTACTACCACAGAATTTGACAAACTTACTCCAAAGCTCACAATTACCCTGGGATGGCGGTGGACACCAGCTGCAAGAAGTCATCTAAGCATTAGGGCCTGCCGCACAATGCCTAAACAACAGCTGCGTAACCTGACACAGAAAGCCTTTAACAAGCACAAGGCCTCCACTAAAGATGTTTGTCAAACCCCACTGATTCTGAACTTCACCACTCAGAATCCAAAGCGGGCACCAGAAAGCACCCAGCATTGCCAAAATGCAAGGCCCTTCTACAGAAAGCCACTAGCAAGCGGAGGACAGAGCCGTTACCATGGCAACAGACAAGTCCCAGAGCACCCACTGGAAAAGGCGTCCTCATCCGCAAACACCACGGTCTGGTTCCACATGCAGGTACCACCACACATACCACCCCTCTCGTCCACGCACGGGTGCCTGAAGCGGACGTGGCGTACCCATAGTATGACCAGCTGGACACGCCTACTCTGGGTTTTCTCAGGAGCTTGCTGACACTCGCAAAAGAGCTCCTTGAACAAAATTCAACTAAGGAGTATTGAGAAGGACATACCTCTGACTCCTTGCCTGCTGCATCCCAGCATCAGGCCCCTCCAAGGGAGGAGCGTCCCTTGAAACCGGTCGACACCCCTAGCAGCAGCCAGACAACGTTGGATTGAGCCGCGGGCCCACATGCCCAACCTAGCGAAAGCTCTACCAACCAACGCTGTGGACAGCTCAAGTCGGTGCCGCCACAAGAGCCAAGCGAGACTGCAAACATCAGATTTCTAGTGACGTTTGGGCAGAACAGAGAGCTAACAACCACTTGCTGCTCTCCTGCCATCATCACTAGTTCAGTCTGAAACTCTCTGCACGCTACAATATCTCCATAACAATTACCTGCAATCCTTGGAACCACCTGCACTCTCACCAGTGATAGTCTAACCCGGCTGTTCCACATCGTGGGTACCACATATAGCCTACTGGCTAACAACATCAACAAACAATCATCTTACCCGGACTAACTCACTTCAGGAAGACAGGTGACACAGCCTCGACACCTGCTGCTACAGAAGCTCGATTACCCACACCCTTGCTACAGCCTACCTCACACAAGCACACCACTGACAGCATTCCCACGCACCACAAGCCCTCTGGTAGGCACCAACGCCAGAGACCGCCAACTGCCTCCACCGTGATTGACAGTGTGTGTTATATTGTTCTGCACCTTTGACGTCGCTCGCTGTTGTCTATTCTACGGACAACAACGTTCGAAAGGGGGGAATTTGTAGCATCTGGACCAATCAAACACATTATTTTTTATTTGATTTAACAAATCAGTTATTCATTAGGTTAACAAATCGTCACAATCCCCTCACTCAATTAACTGGATGCCAGGATGTCTGTTGAACACCAGGCGCTATGGTCACCATGACATCTAATCATGATATCACTGGTTTTATGACTCCCCAGGAATGTGAGAAGGATAGCCCTCTCTTTGTCCCAAGGAAAAGCAGAGTGGAAATGGACTGTGTTCTAGTTAATTCCTAGAAAAACCGTTATTTGAATGAACACACATATTTTTCAGGCCATTGAGTATATTATTGTCAATGTGTATTTTGTCTTTGATATTCTTAGACTATTTCAGTATGAGCTTGTTAGGGGACCCATTCCTGATCATCCCTTTTCACTATATGTAATCTTTCCTTGTTTAGTATCTATGAATTTGCCGTCTTATGATCGAAACAAGCGTGTATAATATATGGTGGTACATAGGCAATATATATTATGGCCCTGAGAATCGTTAATAATTTCGTTTTAAGTCCATTTGCAAATTACCATGCTAGAGAACAAAGGGTCGTAAACCCTCAAGCAATTGCCACCTTTACCGTCAAAAAGCGGAGTGAAAAACGTTCGCCTCTCTGTCGCCGAATCATGTCTCCATTGTCTGTCATTGGAGCCCCAGCGTGTGGAAAAGGGACGAATTCCTCTCCGAGACCGTACCTTAAAGGCCTCGGCTTCCACGACTACCGCCCCCAGTTTCGGATGCTGCTCGGTCTTAAGCTACATAAGATGTGAAAAAAAAAAAAAACGCGTGCAGGATATCAAAGATTGTGCCCAGCTGCCTTTCGCCTAGTCCTTTTCATTCATCAAGTGAATCTGACTCAAACTGGTCCTTTCTCATCAACCAACTTCAGCCAGATCTTGGGGGGGCCTCGTAAGTGGTCGCATCGAGGCCAATCGTTGTGTCATTAAGACGTCCAGTACAAGTCACTCTATCGATTTAATTGTTCTTTAAAGTATCAGTTACAACCTTTTACAAGGTGTGTTTTGAACTTCAGATCCTGATCGTTCCCTGAGGCTTTGTAGCTTTGTGCAACTATACATGCAAAGTTGGGTGCCATAACCATCCATCTCTTTATGCTCTTCTCTATGCGAAGTTGAACTTTACCCTTTCCCGATACCAACTGTATGTGGGTGTGGGTTTGTGTATATCGGGTTGATGTTAGACAAGTGGCTTAAGTGGTTTATGTCAGTAGCGTTCGGACGTTTAAGTGTTTGTGTAGTTAATAAATCCTTACTTGTATCACACTTGACGTGTTCATTGTTTACTCATAACCGGGTCAATAATCATGCAGATTTACGTTACACACTTATAGAATTGTACAGTAAGAAAGATATTTCCCTAAACCAGGAAATTAATGTTCTTAGAATTAACAAGACAGTTGACCCTAAGAGGTCAGCTAAATATCTACAGCGGATCTACATCTGGAATATTTAATTATAACTAGTTATGGTTAATTATTCATATTTCCCCATGAGCTGATCCGCTACACTCTCTATAGGCATATTGTCTACTTGGAGAATTTAATTCTTGACACAGTGCAATACTCACTCTTAGATTGCAGTATTATCAAAGACAAGGTGTATAATGCATGCAAACTGCCAGGGAAGGCATGCAGGTTGTTTTCACACTTGGTTCAAGTGCTCAGTCCGTACCCAAGTTCCCCTTTCCGCTGCCCCCACTGGAAAACTGTTGTGCTGCTTTATATTTTTCTTAATAATTTTATTTGCTTAATATATCTGCTTAATATTTTTTGATGGAACTGTCTTAGCTTTTTTTTTAGGATTTTTTGATGAATGGAAAGTTAAAAAGAGCAGCATTTATGTGAAATAGAAATATTTTGTAATGTTATAAATGGTTTTACTGTCACTTTTGGTCAATTTAATTCATCATTGCTGAATAAAAGTATTAGTTTCTTATAGAAGAAGAAGAAAATCTTACCCAAAACTTTTGAATGGCTACTTGTATAAGTGTATATATAGTTGGTCATAAGCGCTCATTTTTCTCTACTTGTTTAAGTGTTTTAAGTGAATATCTCTGGCTGGTCTTCTAGTTCTCACTAAAAAATAATCTTTAAAGTAACCTAATGTTCTAACACTGTAATTTTTACACTATAAAAATCTCCACTAATATATCATTTTTCATCTTGTTGGCTGTTTACACTGATGATGCCATCGATTTAATTTTACATTTAAGGTGACATCGGATGTCCCTTTTCCAAAGTTTGGTTAATGTTCTTTTAGGGTCTTCATGAACTGTCTTGCACTACTTTTGTTCAAATTCCTTCCAGTGGTCGGTGTAAACACAAACTCTTTGTTTACCTATCCATAAAACAGCTCTGTTCACACCAGCACGACCCGTTTTCTGTTGCATGTCTCTTTAAATGATCATAAGCTGCTGCTCACCCGCCCCTCTCTTGGAAGAGGAAAGGTGATTTGCAAATAATCACAAAAAATATAAAGTGTGGGACTTACTATTCCGTTCTGGATGGTGCATCTGAATCCCTGACAGTGGGGTATTGATCCTTCTTGAGTTTTAAACTTTTTGCAAAACCTGCTGAATTTGTCCCCAATCAGAAACCGTCTGTATAAATGATTTAAATGTCATTTAGGTCATCTGGGGGGTGCATTCTCTTCTCAAACTCAAAGTAATTCAACTGCGTCTTCAGGCGGCTCCAGATGTCGGGAGTAAATGAGACTGCTTTGTTCATTCTTACATCCAACAACAAAACACCTCGATCGCTTAGGAGCCATTCTTGCCTACACCTGCTGTGGTGTCGAAACAATGGCGGACTGTTTACAGCTCACTCAGGGCGGGTCTATTCTAAAACTTGTTCTTGTTCTGGCTTGTTCTGAGAAAGTGCTTATGATTTGTGGTTATTTAAACATGATTTGTATCATCATAGTCCGTTGTCGTACACCCAGCTGTCCAAGACTCAATTTCAAGTTCAACGACCATGTAATGAAAGTGTGATTTTTTAGCATCCGATGTCCCTTTAAAATTCTTGATTTTTATTTATACAAAACTGTAGAGGATTCTGTCTCCATTAGAATGTAGGTTATCCATTAAGTCAATAATTCACTCGCCTATAGGCATCAGTCAGAACAATTTTATATTGATGCAGATCCGTAATCCAGCACTGCCATCTCTCATGTTTATACGTAGGTATTATACGTACCATTTACACAAGCACAAACGTACAACTTTTGTATGTTTTTATTAATGCTAAAACGTACAATTTAGATGTATTTCACCGTTTACAACATACAAATCGCTACGTATTTTTAGCTAAAAAACTTACAAATATTTACGTATCTTTTATATCATCAAGATATTCGTATCAATGCATTTTTATCATTCTATCAATAGATTTGATCTTAGACTCCTTCACCTACCCTCCCAAACCTTAACCTAGGCCCATACATCAGGTCGAATATGAAAGCCATAGTGCTACGCAAATGCACCGAAATATTCGCAGAAATTACCATTTTAGTAACAATATAGCATTAAAATATTTTTATAGTCGCTAATTCCACTCCTACCTATAAGCCTAAACATTTCTGTACAGTATAAGAAAAACATGACAGACAGAAATGCAATTTAAATCATTAATTTATTGAAAAAATGTCAAAAGAAGTACCAAAAGTAATCCAAATGACAATGCGTTGCATCCGCAGTCCTCTCTGGCGGAATACAGTAGGTTTGTGTGATCCAGAGCAGAATTTATGTTGTTAATCGCTGAAAATATTATCCAGTTAATTTTCCCGATCCACTCCGTGAACTCATGAAGGAACGCGCGCATCTGTTCTTCAAACAACACACAAAAATAATCCTCCACGACACCTCAGCATTGTCGCCATCTGTGACGGAACATGCCATGTCGCAATGAAACCTCACTGACGTTGCAGGCTCGATTATCTGACCGCTTCAACCTGTCGTTTTAAGCGGCAACATTTGAATTTGTAAAGATTGCGTCAGTCATTCACGGCGCCGGTTTGCTTTGCCTGTGCTTCACTGGTTCCACAAGGACTACGCTTTCCGTGGCGGACAGCGGAGGCATGCAGAATAGCAAGGCAGTCCTCTCTGGCCGAATAAAGGCTTGGATTTGGGTCTGTTCTTCGCAGTCCTATGGATTCGGAAGATTTGGATTAAAGTGCACTAATAAAATTGTTTCATTTCTTAATTATGTTGAGTTTTTGGTGTATTTTATAGTTCTATTGCCAGTCACAGCATGTCGGAGAAAACACCTTTTGCTGGGCCACTTGTACATCACAGTAAACATTACAGACAGTAACTGTTCAACGCTTGCAGACATGAACTTGTGAGTCTTATTTATTTTAAGTGTTTAAAGTTAATCGTGTTTAACATTATGTAGGCATATTCTTGGAAACTAGCTGGCAGCAGAAATTCACAACACAACAAAATGTTATCATTTCATAAGTAAACGAGTAAACAATTTAACAATGCAATTGAAAACACGGTAATTCATATGACAACTAAAAACTAATAAATTTAATGCCGCGATTTCAATATTCATACGGATTCATTTTTAGGTGTCGTCAATACGTATTTTCAGCATTTAAACGCACAAAACCCGTAAGTATTACGTGTTAGCGGCTGAAAATACGTCAGTAATTGTACGTTTTAGTGCCTGTAAAACTTTCGTAAATGTAGTTTATATAGACCACAGTTTAACATAAAATCATATAATTCACCATGATATCACGTCTGTAAGACTACTATTAAGGGATTCCCCTGATAGGACAGGTCCTGGGTGATAACGCTACAGGGGCCGGCTCCAAGGCCAATAGTATGCGATGTATCCTGCACAACCGTAGGGCTGTCCGTGTTCTCGGACCCGACGCAGTTACCTCAGGACCGCAGTTCTATGGGAAAGACTCCGCGTTACATGCTCTCTCAAAGCGCCACCAGAGTCCTGATGGTTCTCTACATAATTGGGTGATCACTAAGCAGCGACGCGGAAGCATTCGTACAGGCAATCGAGTGTAACTTCCACCTGGGAGTTGTTCCGTATGAAGTATACCTTGATTTTAGTTCTCCATACCGTAAAACGATGCACAAGTTTACGTACCCACATGAGAACTGCGCCAAAGGAAATTGACCTATGTGCAATGGTCCCCCGATTTGCTATTTTGTATTCACTCTGCAACTGTATTCCGATCTGTGTTTACTAGTCTCTCTTAATTTGTGGCAATGATTTAATTAAGCTAAACCTTGTTGATATAATGACTACAATAAGTAAATCTAGCCAGCACACTAATTAAACTTAAAAAGATGATAAATGCATGTTGATGTGAGATGTGTCAGATTTAGCTATAGCTTCCACCGACCATTACTGTCTATTGCAGCTGGTGAAACTGTTGTTTGACGTGGTTACCTCTTGTTTTAAGCCCTATTAGTTAGCGTATAAAATAGTCATACTGTTGCGCGTAATGTACACACGCTGGGCCTCCACTACTATTGGTTGCACCACAATATGTGTTATTAGCCTATACTTTTGGCAGTACTTTAGATTAATCTGGTTGATGTTTGAAAGGCATGGCCCGGGAGGCCTTGCCCCGGCGTTGCTCCTCTTTCGGGACTGAAACGCTGTCCCGCCACTCACAAAATCTACACGTTTCAGTATCTTGGGGCGATGCTTGGCTGCTGAACTGGCCGTCGTATGGACCTGCAAATGTAAATGCTTGCTGTTCAGTAGTGTATATAGTCTACTTTTGAATGACCATTTCTTCACCCACAGGCCTATCTACCAGAGAGCCCTGTCTGGCTCCCTTGGAAGCTTTCATTCGTCACAACCCGTAGGCTACTCAGGGGCACTCTTCCTTCCTGGTCCGGATTATCATTACGGTCAGAGTAGAATATGAATTATTTTGGCACAAGTGGGCCCAGTTGCACCACCTTGTTACTGTGCTTAGTTTTCGGTATACCTCAGCCAACTGCGTGTGATATTGTTCTCTCATAACTGTTTCAGTGAAGTGGAAGATTTTAATAGAATGATTGACGGTAACACTTTCTATGAAGCCTGTATTTATAATAAATTATAAGGGTATTCTTAAGGCATTAATGTTTAATGAACTCTGCATGTCATTAAACGAACCTTATAATATGTTGCATCATCTTATACTGTAAATAATCATAAGAACAGTTTTAATGTATTATAATACTTATTTGTGGTTAAGTGTATGATGTTTTATAACACACAATGAACACATTGCATCCATTTAAATTACAATGGATTATATTTCTCATAGTCATAATACATAGATGTATTATAGGTCTCATATCTTGCCAATGTTTAAGATCTGCACAATAATTTAGTACATCTTATTAGTGTTTTTACTGTAAAATAACAAATACAAAGTCTTCATGAAAACATTCCAAAATGCTTTAATGTGGTCTTATTAGTATTATTACGTTGCTCTTGTGTTCCTGCTTTATTGAGTAACTTCACTGTATCTGGTGGATAAAGTGCAGACACAACGACCTACTTATAAAATTAATGGAATTCTACTATCTTTGCTCAAACAAAACAGCCATAAGATCAAATATCAGATCAGATGAATGTGTACGCATTTGCTTTGAACTATTTTTATTGTTATATCAGTTTGATTATTTTGATGGTAGCCTTTAGACAACTGTTGATAATTAACTCTGTGACTACATATCAACTAGTGGTCATTAGAGTATTAGTAGACTGTCTGCTAAACTAACCTTAAACTATACAACTTACAACTGATCTTAAACTAGCTCACAACAAAATTAATATTAACCTCACAGGAAACACTCAAAAACACTCCTAACCTCTCACAAGATGTAGTAAGCTACTGTCCAGATCTTAAATAAACAATGCCAAGATAATCCATTATAAATTAAGTGAATTTAACATGGCGTTTATTGCATGTTATAAATAATCATACTCATAAAAGTTATAACCACAAATGCATAAATATTACAATGTATTATAAATGTTATGATTATTTATGAGATGATACAACATATTAAGCTTTTTTTATAATCTTATGCATTAATTAAATGCTGTTAACAACCCTTAAATTTGGAGTTTGGAGTTAGATGTCAGTAACATTATTATTCTGTTTGGTTTTCTCTCTCTCTACAACCCCAACAGTGCATAAGTGTTAAATCAGAAATATACAGTGGGTACGGAAAGTATACACACCCCCTTAAATTTTTCACTCTTTTTAATATTGCAGCCATTTGCTAAAATCATTTAGTTATTTTTTTTTCCTCATTAATGTACACACATCACCCCATATCGACAGAAAAACACAGAATTGTTGACATTTTTGCAAGTTTATTAAAAAAGAAAAACTGAAATATCACATGGTCCTTAGTATTCAGACCCTTTGCTCAGTATTTAGTTGAAGCACCCTTTTGATCTAATACAGCATGAGTCTTTTTGGAAAAGATGCAACAAGTTTTTCACACCTGTATTTGGGGATCCTCTGTCATTCCTCCTTGCAGAGCCTCTCCAGTTCTGTCAGGTTGGATGGTAAATGTTGGTGGACAGCCATTTTTATGTCTCTCCAGAGATGCTCAGTTGGGTTTAAGTTAGGGCTCTGGCTGGGCCATTCAAGAAAAGTCACAGAGTTTTTGTGAAGCCACTCCTTCGTTATTTTTGCTGTGTGCTTAGGGTAATTGTCTTGTTTGAAGGTAAACCTTCGGCCCTGTCTGAGGTCCTGAGCACTCTGGAGAAAGTTTTTCGTCCAGGATATCCCTGTGCTTGTCCGCATTCATCTTTCCCTCGATTGCAACCGTCCTGTCCCTGCAGCTGAAAAACAACCCACAGCATGATGCTGCCACCACCAACCTTCACTGTTGGGACTGTATTGGACCGGTGATGAGCAGTGCCTGGTTTTCTCTACACATACCGCTTAGAATTAAGGCAAAAATGTTCTATCTTGGTCTCATCAGACTAGAGAGACCTTATTTCTCACCATCTTGGAGTCCTTCAGTTGTTTTTTAGCAAACCACATGCGGGCTTTCATGTGTCTTGCACCGAGGAGAGGCTTCCGTCGGGCCGCTCTGCCATAAAGCCCCGACTGGTGGAGGGCGGCAGTGATGGTTGACTTTCTACCACTTTCTCCCATCTCCCGACTGCATCATCTCTGGAGCTCAGCCACAGTGATCTTTGGTTTCTTCTTTACCTCTCTCACCAAGGCTCTTCTCCCCCGATAGCTGAGTTTGGCCGGATGGCCAGCTCTAGGCAGGGTTCTGGTCGTCCCCAACGTCTCCCTTAAGATTATGGAGCCACTGTGCTCTTAGGAACCTTAATGCAGCAGAATTTTTGAACCGTGGCCGAATCTTGTCCTTTGCCACTTAATTCTGTCCTCTTGAGCCTCTTCAGGTCATGGATTCTCTTTTGACCTCTATGAGTTCTACAATTTGCTCTGACACGTGGCACACTCGTCGGAGACCTGTAAGGGCTTATATATGTCACACTGGTGTGTGTCTTTCGCTAATCAATGTCCCATTCATATAATCACACCACGGTCTGGGACTCGAAATCCAAGGTGTGTAATAACCTCTCAGTGATAATCAGGAAACAACAATGAAGACACACCACTGAGTTAAATAGATGAGTGTCACCAGGCACAAGCGCTCTGAATACAATTTACAGGACCATGTGATTTTTCAGTTTTTTTTTTTTAATAAATCTGCAAAAATGTCAACGATTTTGTGTTTTTCTGTCAATATGGGGTGATTTGTGTACATTAATGAGGAAAAAAATTGTACTTAAACGATTTTAGCAAATGGCTGCAATATAAAAAGAGTGAAACATTTAAGGGGGTCTTGAATACTTTCCGTACCCACTGTATATTACAGAGTTAAACATGTAAAAGCAAATGTTTCTTATTTAATTCTCCCCCTCTCTCTCTCTCTCCGCTCCGGTGTCGGAAGGAGCGGTGCGGTCTGTCTCACCTCCTCACCAATTCTCCCTCTACTTCTGCCCCCCCCTGAAGCAGTCTCTCCCCTCTCTCTCCTGATTTCTCCCTCGCAAGAACCTGCCTCCGTCTCTCTCTCTCTCTCTCTTTTAATCTCTCTCAGGAGTTGAAGCCTACAGCCTTTATGTCCATGCAGCAACTGATGGAAAAGGTTTTTTTTTTATGATGTTGTATTATGTGTTATTTCAAAAATGAGTATATACAGTATATAATAATATATATTCTTGAATCATTCTTGAGTCTTGTGTCTTGCCTCTCTACAAACTTTTAAATATCTGGCTGTAATTTAGTGACTGCAAATGCTGATTTAATTTGATTCCATCTTTACTATACCTGATAATGAGCTAGTTAAACTTAAGGGGGCTAATCAATATACAGTATATTTCAAGAAACTAAGTCTTAAGGTACTCCACTTTTTCAGTTGTTTATAGACTGAAATACATTTTTCATTTATATTTTAAGTGTAAATTAATTTAAATTTAAAATTGTTAACTCAAAGCAGGTATTACACACATTCTAATTAACATCTGATGCATTTATAAATCAAAAATCATCATTTAAAAAATAAAAAAATGTTTCTGAGATTCAATATCTTTAACAACATGTACAAACATTACTACAAACTAAACCACCAGGGTCCTAGAAATGCAGTCCTGAAACTGCAGCCTCCGCTATATTATCCAATTCGGTAGGTGGCGCTGTTACAAAAGAATAGGGTCCTAGAACTGCGGTCCAGAAACTGCAGCCTCCGGTTGTGCAGGAACACCCTTCTCGAGGGGCTTGCCCCCCTGAATGCCCCTTCGTGGCTTTTGGAAAGGCGTCCAATGTTTTACAATCAATTTTTCGCAGAGGTACAATTGGTAGTCCATCACAGACATGTTTGTTGATTTCTAAAACACAATGGCCAATCAGAGGTGTTTAGGTTGGAATCCATGCCACCCGACTGCGGCCCCAGTCAACCGTTTTTTTGTGCCAGGATCGCTGGTTCTAGGTCCTGCTCGTTGCACCGTTTCTCTCTACACAACAGACCTTTTTACAAAAGTTAATCGCTAGTCCCGTGTTCATTGTTTTCTTGTCTTGTGATTCATTGTTTTTTTTTTGGAACTTTGTGAGATCGTGATGAATGCGTGACAGTTTTTAATATTTTTAAAGGGAGCACTCTCTGCATGCTGTTTACGATAATATCTTCAGGATTTAAATAAAACGTGTGTTTTTCATGCTTGACAAGCGGCCACTTACGACACAGAGATAGTTAACTACTGCACTATATAGAAAAAGATAATAATTTCAGAAGCACAGATGTGATTCTGCAAACGAGCCTGGTCCAAACGCAGGATTTAGGTAAGGAAACAATTATTATTTATTTGTATTGGCTGCCATGCCAAATCATTCACCTGCTTGCTTTTCTGTTTAATTTAAGTGTTTTTGTGAACATATATATGCTTTAATAACAAACAATTGTAACACTTTACAATAAGGTTCGATTAGTTAATTTTAGTTAATGTATTAAAGTGTATTAACGTGTTAGTTAATTATTGTAAAGTGTTACCTAAATAATGTATTTTGAGCGTTCACTTGAAAACATTATCCCCCCCCCCCCCTGGTTACACTATCGAGAGGAATTTGCCAGTGCCAAAAATTCTTTAAGACTTTAAAAGTTTCTCAAAAAAAAGTTTCTTGTGACTCTTTCTTCTTTCCTACTCAGAGTCGGAACGCAGAGTGGACAACCGAGTGCTTCATGAAGGTTACTTTACATTCCTGGGCACTTACACAACTTAGTCATACAGCTCTTGATGGAGTATTTGCACTGGCGGGAGAATGCGTGTGTCTCAGTTTGAAATCTAGCGGGAATACAGAAAGCCAAACCTGTATGACTTTCTTTCTTTCATTCTTTCCTTGCTGGAAACCAAACGAGGAGATTCTTAAGAAATCAGTAATCTTTGTCTATACCAACGAATGGAGACCGAAAGATGCACAAGCAGGTTGAATAATAACAATCTAACAAAGTGGTCTCTATGACCGCATGCATTATATTCTGATCGACTAAGTCAGAATTGTCAGTTGTAATCCTTGGGAAAAAAACTGACTTAGCCCTAGCCTTTATCCTCAGTGGCGGTGTTATGAAAAGACGTTACTGGTTGTTGCTGACAGTTTCCACTAAAAAAACAAACAAACCAAACACTAAGTTCTGAATCATCTCAGATCATAACTGATCTGATTCTCAATTTAATTTACGCCTCCAATGAGTTCAATCTTTTTACCTCAATCAATACGTTTGGTTTTTTGCTTGCCGTCGTTTGTTCTGCGGGATTGATCCAGCCTGGCTACAGCATCACAGCACAGAGACTGCGCTCATTAAGATAATAAATGGTATTCGCTTAAATTCTGAATCTGGCAGAATATCAGTGCTGGTACTACTAGATCTCAGTGCTGCTTTTGATACTGTCGATCATAACATACTACTATAGAGACTGGAAAACTTGGTTGGGCTTACTGGCATGGTAATTAAATGGTTCAGGTCATACTTAGAAGTGAGAGGTTATTATGTGAGTATAGGAGAACATAAGTCTAAGTGGACGTCCATGACATGCGGAGTCCCACAAGGCTCAAATCTTGCACCGCTCTTGTTTAGCCCGTATATGCTCCCACAAAGTCAAATAATGAGAAAGAACCAAAACGCCTATCACAGCTATGCAGATGATAACCAGATTTACCTAGCCTTATCTCCAAAATGACTACAGCCCCATTGACTCCCTCTGCCAATGCATTGATGAAATTACCAGTTGTATGTGCCAGAACTTTCTTCAGTTAAAAAGGAGAAAACTGAAGTCATTGCATTTTGGAAACAAAGATGAAGTTCTCAAGCTGAATGCATTCTTTGACTCTAGGGGTTTGACAACTAAAAATCAAGTCAGGAATCTTGGTGTGATTCTGGAGACAGACCTTAGTTTCAGTAGTCATGTCAAAGCTGTAACTAAAACAGCATACTATCATCTCAAAAACATCAAGAATTAGAGGTTTTGCTTTCCAGGTCCAAGACTTGGGAAACTTGTTTCACTCATGCCTTTATCACCAGCAGGGTGGACTATTGTAATGGTTTCCTCACTGGCCTTCCCAAGAAGACCATTAGACAGCTGCAGCTCATACAGTACGCTGCTGCCAGGATTCTGACTAGAAGCAGAAAATCTGAGCATATCATACCAGTCCTCAGGTTCTTACACTGGCTTCCAGTTATATTTACGATTGATTTTAAAGTACTTTTACTCATTTATAAATCACTCAATGGCCTAGGACCTAAATACATAGCATATATGTTCACTGATTATAAACCTAACAGACCACTCAGATCACTAGGATCGAGTCAGTTAGAAATACCGTGGGTTCACACAAAACAAGGGGAATGTGCCTTTAGTTATTATGCCACCGGTGAATAAGGCTGACCGAGTTCTGGTAAGTCAGCTTCACAGAAGACTATCATACATGGGTGCTAAAACTAGAATTAGTTTACATGAAATGCAGGACTCAAAACTCCTCCTTTTAAGCTGGTGCATTAATTATTGAAGTGAGCCGCATGTGTGTGGCGCTGTCCGACGTGTTCGTACTGATTGTACTGAGGTTATCTTTTAGTACTAATCGTTTATCTTAAATCCATTTTAAACCTCTTAAATCAATTTTTTTTTTTTTTTTTTATAATTTTCAAAGTTTTTAAATTCCTTGTTTTATTGTTGTGATTATTGTTTTTATTTTATTTTATGTAAAGCACTTTGAATTACCATTGTGTATGAAATGTGCTATACAAATAAACTTGCCTTGCCTTGCCTTGATCTTTCAAGCTATCTATCATTACACCATTAGTTCTATCGATATATCATTCTAATGATGATCTCTGTTGTTTTTACATCTATCTATCTATCTATCTATCTATCTATCTATCTAATCTATCTAGACTCTAAGCACTATACCTACTAATACACACATGTAGCTTTACGCTTTTGTTTCATTGCCTATTTTACTTGACCTTGTGTATTTCAGATTCTCTGCTTCCTCTTAAAAACGCTGGCCAACTAAAACTTTTCTCAGTCATTGAATGTGAAAACAGTGTGGTGAAACCGGAGACAAGCAGAGGGTGACACAGTGCTGTGGATGCGGAGCATGGTTTTCCTTGTGATCGAGATTTGAGCGTCTGTAAATCAGCATCTCTGCACACCACAGCCCCGTTTCACCACTAATGGCTGTTTCTGGGGAGCGCTGGGCCAACCTCACCCGCTTATAACATTCTGTTTACAACTGCAGAGCTCTTGGGAGTCATCGCCAGAGGAAGAGGCAGGAGAGTAGGGGGAATTGAAGGAAGAGCAGAGCCAGGTGAGAAGGGTCCATCTCGCTTCTTCCTCCTCGAGCTCTGACGGGCACTGTCAGGCTTTTTCATGAAGGTGAAGACAAGGAGAGAGCTCAGGGGCAGAGCAAGTACGTGTCAGTTAGAGCCAGGCTGACATGTAGCCTGGAGAACAAGAGCCAAGAGTGGTACACTTCCACGTTACAGTGGAAGTTTGTCTGTTCGATGAAAATGCACAGTAGTTATTGTAATATTATATTTGCTGTGATCAGAGCACGTGATGTCTGTATTTTGCTGATTGTGGAAGCAATTCTTCCTCTGACATGACCTAAATTAAGTAGTGACCTAAATTAAGCACAGAAACTTCTAGTTCTTCCAGACTGAGAAAAGAGATAAAAACAGCATGTCGGATGAAGCAATGGAGAATATTTTCTTTTTGTGAAAAACACTATAAATTTCTACCAGAATAAAGTGTTCCTGTGGTACAGCATTGCGTTAGCAGTGCAAAAGGTCATGGGTTCAATTCCCAGGGAACACACATACTGGTAAAAATGTATAGCCTGAATGCCCTGTAAGTCGCTTTGGATAAAAGCGTCTGCTAAATGCATAAACTATTAATTATTATAAAGCACTCTGAAACAAAGAGCCAAGAAAACAAATAAAACATAATTAGTTAAGCAAAAACAAACAATCAAAGGTTAAAAATCATAAATCTTCGCATTTCCACAACTTAACAGCTGTCAATGTGAATTAATTATGGACATAACTGCATGCTATAGCATACTAATTATTTGTGCATTTGTGATTTGTCCCTAATAGAGTGGTGCTAGTTATAACCCACACATGGTCTCCAGAGCCCTGCACAGCAGGAGCTCTCTAATTATTATTAAATATACTAAGAATAATAATAATAAGAATAATAATAATAAAGATAGTAATTCTATATGTATAATAATAATATATTATATTATCTATTATAGGTAATTATATTATAAATATAACTACAATAAATTTTTATAGAAATATTCCCAAACAGTTATTTTTATTTGTTTGCATGTAATGTAAGTTATTGTATCCTCAATAATAATAATAATTATCATAGTATGAATAATACATAAACTTATATTTAGATTAAGTCCTGCACATAATGTGTATTTGTGTTATTAACCAAATTGCTATATCTCATAATATAAATCATAATATTATTAATAATAACAACAACAACAACAGCTATTATTATTATTGTAAATGTCCCACACATAGTTGTTAGCGTTTATTTTTGTTCTGGCATGTCACCTAGATTGCTGTACCCTGCATATGTCAGTGTAGAGTTTTCACTCTGTATAGATGCACTCAGTTTGGGTCATTTTCCCATCGCAGTTTCAACTTCAGTTTGACAATTTCCAGAAACCATACCGTGTCACCCTGAAACTTGAAGCCTTCTCTTTCTGCTCATGGATCAGTATATACTGTCAGCATCTTCTGGACAGTTGGGAAGCTGGAATCCAACCTGTTAATGATGTGTGCGTGGTATGTGTGTCTGCTGTGTCACAATCCAGTGGCCGCCACCTCCCCTCCTCTGTGGAGAATGTAGAATATTTCAGATGTTGTTTACCTGTCAATTTCTCTGAGCAGCTGCAGGTAGATATTCACTCTAGTGAGGCTCTGTCAATAAGACAGCCTCCTATCTTAACCCCAGCAGGACTGCAGAGTGAAGGATTCAATTATTGATGAATATTTCATTTGTGAGGGATTTAACTTGGGTCTAGGAACAGACTCTGTCCATGTATGAGTACATGCGTGGGATTTTGAAGGATGTATCTAGACATGTGATTCTGAGAGTAACTGGGTATAAAAGAAAGGCCTACTTCAATTATAACGACATTGTCGACTCAAAAAAAAAAAAATTCTATCACCATTCATCCACATTCATGCCTGTATAATTTATTCTGTGAAACATTATTTTTTAAGACTTTTTTTTGGGTTGCTCATTTTCAGGCTTCTTTGCTTCAAAAAGCATGCAAAACCACCATTAAAGTATATTAGAAGTGCTTTACATGACTTGTGCGCTTTGATATGGTAACTTTTAGCGAGATTCAAGAAGGCTTATACAGGTGCATCTCAATAAATTAGAATGTCGTGGAAAAGTTAATTTATTTCAGTAATTCAACTCAAATTGTGAAACTCGTGTATTAAATAAATTCAATGCACACAGACTGAAGTAGTTTAAGTCTTTGGTTCTTTTAATTGTGATGATTTTGGCTCACATTTCACAAAAACCCACCAATTCACTATCTCAAAAAAAAGAATACTTCATAAGACCAATAAAAAAAAAAAAATTAGTGAATTGTTGGCCTTCTGGAAAGTATGTTCAGTTACTGTACATGTACTCAAATACTTGGTTGGGCCTCTTTTTGCATGAATTACTGCATCAGTGCGGAGTGGCATGGAGAAAATCAGCCTGTGGCACTGCTGAGGTGTAATGGAACCCCAGGTTGCGTGGATAGCGGCCTTCAGGTCATCTGCATTGTTGGGTCTGGTGTCTCTCATCTTCCTCTTGACAATACCCCATAGATTTTCTATGGGGTTCAGGTCAGGCGAGTTTGCAGGCCAATCAAGAACAGTAACACCATGGTAATTGAACCAGCTTTTTGTGCTTTTGGCAGTGTGGGCAGGTGCCAAGTCCTGTGGAAAATGAAATCAGCATCTTCAAAAAAACTGGTCAGCAGAAGGAAGCATAAAGTACTCCAAAATTTCTTGGTAAATGGGTTCAGTGACGTTGGTTTTCAAAAAAACACAGTGGACCAACACCAGCAGCTGACATGGCAGCCCAAATCATCACTGAATGTGGAAACTTCACACTGGACTTCAAGCAACATGGTTTCTGTGCCTCTCCACTCTTCCTCCAGACTCTGGGACCTTGATTTCCAAATGAAATGCAAAATTTACTTTCTGAAAAGAGGACTTTTTTGTTCCACTGTGTTTTCTGAAGTCCACAGACCACGCAGCCATCTACCAGGAAATTTTAAAGCACTTCATGCTTCCTTCTGCTGACAAGGTTTATGGAGATGCTGATTTCATTTTCCAGCAGGACCTGGCACCTGCCCACACTGCCAAAAGCACCAAAAGCTGGTTCAATGACCATGGTGTTACTGTGCTTGATTGGCCTGCAAACTCGCCTGACCTGAACCCCATAGAGAATCTATGGGGTATTGTCAAGATGAAGATGAGATACACCAGACCCAACAATGCAGATAACCTGAAGGCCGCTATCAAAGCAACCTGGGCATCCATACCACCTCAGCAGCGCCACAAACTGATCACCTCCATGCCACGCCGCACTGATGCAGTAAGTCATGCAAAAGGAGGCCCAACCAAGTAATGAGTACATGTACAGTAAATGAACATAATTTCCAGAAAGCCAACAATTCACTAAAAATGTTTTTTATATTGGTCTTATGAAGTATTCTAATTTGTTGAGATAGTGAATTGGGGGGTTTTTGTGAAATGTGAGCCAAAATCACCACAATTAAAAAAAAACAAAGACTTAAACTACTTCAGTCTATGTGCACTGAATTTATTTAATACACACGAGTTTCACAATTTGAGTTGAATTACTGAAATAAATGAACTTCTCCATGACATTCTAATTTATTGAGATGCACCTGTAGTACTTAAAGTGCACTCCATTCAAAAGAATATAGTGCTTGGGTCATATGCCCATTTTTATGATGCTTTAATGGTGCTTTGTGTCTCTGTTGAAGCTTGAAATAATCAGTCTCCATTCACTGTACAGCAATTGCATGGAAAAGAGTGACCAGCACACTTTTCCAAAATAAACTCTGCCAAAAAGCAAAAAAGAAGAAAAAAGAAATGTCCTCTCACGTTCAGCTGCATTTATTTCAGCAAATTTCTTAATGTGTAAATATTGGTATGAACATAAATAGATTCAACAAATGAGACGTAAACTGAACAAGTTTCACTGGCATTTGACAGACAGAAATTGAATAACGAGTCAGTATTCAGTATCGGTTGTTGCCACCAGCTGCTTTAAGTGCATCTCATCCTCATGGACTGCACCGGATTTGCCAGTTCTTGCTATGAGATGTTGCCGAAGTACAGAAGTAGTGTAGCGAAAGATCCAATAATGGTAAAAAATTAGATTGGTACTTTGGAGAATTCCAAAGAGATGAGCATTCTCAGGGCAGAGCAATTTATTTACACAATACCGAGTACAGGACTAACAAAATTTCAACACATCTGTGTCCTTATTAACAATGCATAGACAGATTAGCGTTCATTCAAGTCATCTCTTCAAAATGATTGAAATCCGTACTTCTATTTTGTTTTATCAGGGCTGCTTTTGGATCTTGCAGTGAGTACAGTGTTTGTCTTGTACAGCCGAGCTCTGAGTTTGCCAAGGCTCATACTGGCTGAAATCTGTTCTCCGACTGAGCTTCATTAGTTCAATTTGAGATGTATTTGAATGTACATTCTGAATAACATATGGAGGGGCTTGCGAGCTGTTCACAATAAAAAGTTGTGCTTGTTTGCAACAGGGTTGTATGGCATTCAGAATTGATTGTTTAAAAGTTCTATCGGTCTGTCTTTTTGTCAAAACTAAAATATATTTAAATCTATATTTAACTAACTTTACTGAGGACAGACAGAGAATGAGTAGGCTTACATGTTACTTAATAATCCATAATCGTCAAAAAAACAAAAAACAACTCATTGGTAATATTTCCTTTCATTCATTTGAAAAATCAGCATTTAAGAACCGGAGGTAGAGCAGAGCGCACGACACCTGCCTGTGCTTGCAGTCGAGCAGCGTGGGGCATGAGGGTGGCGGCACCAGGCAGAGAGGTTTCACCATCTTCACACTGTCCCTAAGAACTGCAGTCGTTAGCCACACAATTCAGCATCTCTGTAGGGGCTGCACTCCACTCCACTGCATGCCTGCACAAATGAAATTACTTGGCGGTAATGGAATGGCTGATTTCACAGCACCGGTGCCGAAAACATGCAGCCTTCACACAGCCCATCAAGGACAAATGCAGCTAAGAGATGCTAATGGTTTGCTTTGATGTTTGATGGATTTTATGAAGCAAGACAGGAAAATCACAGTGATTGCAGAATGCATTTTTACCCCAATGAGACGCTAAGTGAGATATATTACCATATAAATTCAATTTACCGTGTGACAGATTCGAAATCCCAGGATTCCACTTCCACATATTGTTTGGACTCAGTGCATGTTTGGATTTCAAGGACGCGGAGAGGGCCGTGCTTTTGTTCTTATAGCATGAAGCTAAATTTTTGTTACCATTTTGTTTTATGTGTATGTGAGGATGCACTTTATGATGGTGTGTTGTTTGTGGTTGATTTATGATGGGGTCTCCAGAGGGCCACAAAGTCATGGAGCTGGTATCAGTGCTATGAGTTCTCATTTTGGCTCACATTTCACAACCACCCACCAATTCACTATCTCAACAAATTAGAATACTTCATAAGACCAATAAAAAAAACATTTTTAGGGAATTGTTGGCCTTCTGGAAAGTATGATAATTTACTGTACATGTACTCAATACTTAGTGGCCTCCTTTTGCTTGAATTACTGCCTCAATTCGGTGTGGCATGGAGGTTATCAGTTTGTGGCACTGCTGAGGTGGGATGGAAGCCCAGGTTGCTTTGATAGCGGCCATATCAGCGTCGATACTAGGCATTGTTGGTCATGTAGTCATAGCTCATCTTACGCATCTTGACAAATACCCCAAGAGACATTCTCTATGACGGTTAAGTCAGGCGCGAGTTGATGGCAATACAGCACAGCAACACATAGGTCATTGAATCATTTGGTGCTTTGCAGTCGTGTGCAGGGTTGCAAGTCTCGACTGGAGAGACTCGAAATCAAGCATCTCATAAGCTGTCAGCAGAAGGAAGCAGAAAGTGCTCTAAAATTTCCTGGTAGACGGCTGCGTTGACTGTGAACTTCAGAAAACACAGTAGGCGACCCCCCAAAAAAAAAGGAAAAAAAAAAAAAGGGGGTTTGCCACTTTTTTCAGATGAAAGTAAATTTTGCATTGCATTTGGAAATCAAGGTCCCAGAGTCAGGAGCAAGAGTGGAGAGGCACAGAAACCATGATGCTTGAAGTCCAGTGTGAAGTTTCCAAAGTCAGTGATGATTTGGGGTGCCATGTCATCGGCTGGTGTTGGTCCACTGTGTTTCTGAAGTCCACAGTAAACGAGCCGTTTACCAAGAAATTTTGTAGCACTTAATGCTTCCTTCTGCTGACAAGTTTTATGGAGATGCTGATATCATTTTCCAGCAGGACTTGCACCTGCCCACACTGCCAAAGGTACAAAAAGCTGGTTCAATGACCATGGTGTAACTGCTTGATTGGCCAGCAAACTCGCCTAACCTGAACCCCATAGAGAATAAATGGGGTATTGACAAGAGGAAGATGAGAGACACCAGACCAACAATGCAGATGACCTGAAGGCCAATATTAAAGAAACCTGGGCTTCCATTACACCTCAGCAGTGCCACAGGCTGACTGCCTCCACGCCACGCGCACGGAGCAGAATTCATGCAAAAAAGGAGCCCACACCCATGTATTGTTTTTTTGTTAAGTACATGTACAGTAAATGAACATAATTTTTCGTAAGGCCAACAATTCACTAAAATGTTTTTTTTTTATTGGTCTTATAAAGTATTCTAATTTGTTGAGATAGTGAATTTGTGGGTTTTTGTGAAATGTGAGCCAAAATCATCACAATAAAAGAACCAAAGACTTAAACTACTTCAGTCTGTGTGCATTGAATTTATTTGTTTCACAATTTGAGTTGAATTACTGAATAAATGAACTTTTCCATGACATTCTAATCTATTGAGATGCACCTGTAATATTCTCAAATGCATGGGGAGTGTTAAAAATAAAACCTTATTCCTGGGATTTAGGAAATCTAGTGCCTTTTTTCATATTAACATTTTTATAAAATTGTTTTATTGAAAATTCTCTGATGGATTAGTTTTTTTTAAGTTGTTGTTTTCTGTCAGTTGTTGTTTTTCAGTATTACTGTATGTAACTACTATTTTTTTCTTTTAAAATACATGTATCCTGCCATGAAAATAGCCATAAATGCTGGTATGGCAATAAAAACAAATAAATTGTTCTATTCAACTAGAATGCATTAAATTGATCAAAAGTGACAAGACATTTATAATGCTACAAATGATTTCTATTTCAAATGTTTTTTTGAAATTTCTATTCATCAAAGAAATGTTTCTTGAGCAGCAAATCAGCATTTTAGAATGATTATGGGGCTTGTGACACTAAATACTGGAGTAATGACTGCTGAAATTCAGCTTTAACATGATAGGGATAATTTCTATTTGAAAATATATTAATATTTTAAACTTTTTTTTCAATTAAATGCAGCCTTTGTGAACTTAATAGATATTTTAAAATCTTACTGACTATACAAACTTTTGACCTGTAGTGAATATTTAATCTATAACATTATTGTAATGCTGGGACAAAGGCAAGATGAGGCGGATCCAAGTGCAAGCAGTCTGAAATCTGTTAACTTATTAACAGAAGGTGAAAACAAACATCGGTACACAAAGGAACACAGAGCTGGAGCAAACTAGCAGACCAAAGCAAGAGCATCTCAGCAAACAACGACTGACAAACAAGCACAGAATCACAGGGTAGGGGTATATATACACAGGGGAACAAGGTAAAAAGGGGGTAGCGCTAATGAATTGTCATGGTAACTAACAAGGCAGTGGTGGAACCAAAGACAAAGTGGAGTGAACACAGAAACACTGGGGGAAAATACACTTCAAAATAAGAGTCCAAACACAAGTCAGGGGAACACATTGAACAATAAATATTTCTATTTATTGTTTTAATGATACCTGAAACTTTGTTTTACAGAGGATAATTCAACAGTGTTTTCCCCACAAATGTACCTACATTTGTTTAAATTTTGCTTGTACAAGTCTTCTAGTCCTTCTAGGACCAGGGAACCCTTATAGGGGAGAACATTTTTCAAGGACCCCCTCATAATTATAACAGTGATTAAGCATATGCTTACTAAAAATGTGTACTCTTAGATGCCATTGGAACTTTACATTTCTCTGGACACTGTTTTTTAAATTTATTTTATTATTATTTGTTATTTTTTCACGAAAATCGTATTTCACGGACCCCTGGCTATTGGTCACAGACCCCAGCACTTTGAGAATCCCGTTCTTGTCTTTTTACTCCCCATGTGCTCTTTGCATTCAGTTTTATATCACCCCAACAGGATGTACATTACAGAAAAAGAACAGAGCACCATGTTAAGACTTTGTAATTGTAGGCTATATTTATTGGTAATGTTCTGTTCTTTTCATATCTTAAGGTTAAAACAATTCTTCAACTATATGCTGATGTCATTTTTCATTTGGAACAACGTCTTTAACAGTTTGTGAGTAGGGCATTTAATGCATCTTTCAAGTTCTTATTGTACAATTATTCCTCAATGTTAGTGTTCACGCTGTTCTTCATTACACATTTGAAGCCATTTTATATTGTTTCTTAAAGCATTTATAATTTTGTACCTTAATGTAACTGTATTACTGATTCTAGGTGGTGAAAGTTACATGCATATTCATGTATTCCAAAAAAGGGTGCTTGAAAAGTAAAAATGTCCAAGACTCCAGACAGCATGATATCCTCCCTCCAGCCTTTTTGCACTTCTTTAACCAGAGTGCCAAATCATTGGCCAACTCGCATGGTGTCGAACAGCTGTGTCAATTTTAGTGCCGTGACATTAATTCCAGACTAAGCTATCATCTCCCTTCCACTCATGCTTTCCAGATCAACTAACACACGGCATCCAGTCTTCCCTTGTGCCTATATTAAGTGCTGAGGCCATGCGTTCTGATAGGTAGTGCCACATATAGCCATATTTATTGTGACAGTTAAATTACAACCTTGTAGTGCAGTGATCCTTCACTTTGCACACAGCTCCATATCTGGACTCAGGGTTCACACAATATCTATCTATCTATAAAAGCCGTTTCTTAATCAGTTTTGTTTTCTAGTAAAAATGATGGAAGCAGAGGGAAAATATAATTGTATTTTTTTAATAATAATTGCAACTTTATATTTCATAATATGCAACTTTATATATCACAATTGAAACTATTTCTTGTATTTGTGACTTTATACTGTATCTCAATGTGCAACCTAAAGCAATTTTGTCTTGTATTGCGACTTTCTTGCAATTGTGACCTTATATCTCATATATTGTATAATGTTCAACTTCATATTTAATTCATGTTGATTTGTATAGCGCTTTTCATGATACAAATCGTTGCAAAGCAACTTTACAGCAAATTAAGTTTCTACAGTATTTAGTGGTAGTTTATCAGTGGTGACTGTCAGTAATGTACACTGGCAGACTGATGGAAAATCAATTAAAGACGTAATCAATTAAACACGTAATCAAACAGATGATGAACATTATTAACGGCAATTATTATATGATGCAATCAAACTTATAGCAAAGTTTGGTAGTTCTGTATGTTGTTTCATGGTTGGCATCATCTGAGGTCCTCTGAGGGGTTGGCATCATCTCTTCTCAGGTGTTCTGGATCCAGACTGAAGCTTGTGTAATCTCTAGTTACACGGGAGGTCACCCCAGAGAACACCCCTAGAGACCTAATTAGCGTTTCAGTGCTGTTCCCAACAAGCAAAATTGATGGTTTTAACCCACGCTAACGACTATATGTGCCTTGATCAGATAGTAACTGCCCCAGACACGCTTATCGAGATGGCATATTGCAGCTTGCCAAAGAGCTTGCGAGGAGAAAGGTCTTTACCAGATTTAAACAGAGAAAGTGTGTCTGACCGAACGTTATCTCATGAGGAAATTCCAGAGTTTGGGAGCCAAGTGTGAAAAAGCTCTACCTCTTTTAGTGGACTTTGATATCCTAGGTAATACCAAAAGTCAAGAGTTTTGAACCGTAGGTGAGACGTGGATGGAATTGTAGCTCGGTAGCAGACTAGTTAGGTACGCTCGGAAGCTAACACATTAAGGGCACTTATAGAGTAAGTAAATAATATTTTGTAAGGAAGGAAGGCAGGACAACCACCTAGCAGTGCAATACAATAGTCCAGTCTAGAGGTCATGATTGCATGAACTAGCTTTTCAGCATCAGAAACAGGTAACATGTTTCGTAACTTGGAAATGTTTCTAAGATGGAAGGATGCTGTTTTTGTAACATGGGAAATATGATTTTCAAATGACAAGTTGCTGTCTAATATAACGCCCAGATTTTTGACTGTAGAGGACGTAACAGTACATACCACCCGTCTAGTTACAAATTGTAATCCAAGAGATTATGTGTACTGTCTTTTGGTCCAATAATAATATCTCTGTCTTATCCGAATTTAAGAGAAAATTATTGGTGTAGAATCTCTGTCTTCGCACGGACCCACTTACACTATTGAATCCACACATGAAACAACCACATTCCATTAAGACAAACTGAGGCACTCCTCTGCAACCAGCTGCGGTCGTAAAACTCATGCAGGGTCAGTGAAGTGTCTCAGCAGTTCCTGTACCATCTAGCTTATCGTCTCAAGAGACTCAAATAAATAGACAGTGCTTAAACCCTAACTCAAATGAGGATACAAAACTATCTTTGTTTTATGGGCTTTCAGGGACCAGATGCGTGATACCCATGACCATTTGACACATAAATTGATAATCCTGTCAACAAAAGAGACAATTTTAGAGCTCGTTGTCCAGCAGAAGGATGGCAGATCCACACTCGCTTGACATAGGCATGACCTCAGGACACCTCCCCTTTCCCCCCTGCATAACCCGCTGGGGTTATGAGGTTGTGGCCTGGGAAGTGTTGGACAGTGACATTTGTGCTTTTCAGTTGCTCATAAACATTTAATGACTACTTTGAGTAGCACATAACAGCACAAATGGGTACAATAATATGTGAGCAGCAGTATGTATGTGATTGTTTTGTGAGAAACCAACGTCTTAGCGTGCTTAGTGAAAAACTAAATTTTATACGCTCACTGAAAGACAGGCCATTAAAAAATACAGAACCTTGTAAGGACTATTGAGAAAGATCTTGAAGTCGAGGATTTTCATAATCATGATGTGAAAATCATCTTTTGTTTTTTTTACTCACTACAGAAAAACAACCATATATGATTAATTTTATCGCCTAGTTTTGTGTAGAAAGAGAATATGACCGAGGGGGCGTGAGATGGTTGTATATGTGTGCTTCTACATGCACCGCCCGCCGCCAAAGGTGCCGCTAATGCGTGCTACTGATCTGTCAGGTGATTGTAGACTGAGAGGGAATGCGTAGCAAGAACTGACATAATGAGGAAAAAGAATCTGTATCTATTTTTGTTGTAGGTTATTAGAATACTCTAGTACTATCATCATCATTTTGGGCGAGTGGCATCACATGCTGTCTTAGTGCGGGTCAGGGCTTTGTGCGGGGAGAAATCTCTAGAGCGGTGAAACATGTCAAAGTAGTCTCGTTCCCATGACAAGTGGCTGCTCTATTTGCCTTTGGCTCTCTTGAAAAGTTCTTTTGCACTGTGAGATCTCTACATATGCAAATAAAAGCAAGCTGCGGTTTACACAAAATACATTATTAAACGTTTATGATGTTCACTGATACTAGTACTAATTAATCTAAACAAAGAACACAATTACCACAAAGCAAACATATTTTACCACAAAGTAACTAAATCAAATGAAAGTAACATCTGTAAAATAGTGAATGCACACTTACTCTAAAATTACTGAACGAGTGCCCCCTTCCTTTGAGAGATGCAGGAGAATGCAAGAGTGCAAGAGTGGTGTATTCCCCACAGTACCTTAGTATAGTATGCATACTTCATGAGAAAACAATGCCAATTCTTACATTTTAACACTATCAACCACAAATAATATTACCACATATTCTAGGAATAATACAATTACTATACTGTGCACTTACTCAGTAGGATTTTCCAGCGAACTCAAAACTGAACGACGTGCGTGTGGCTTTCTTGTGCAAGATGCCGGTGATGCAGCCACAGTCCTAAATGAAAATTTAAACGGTTTCAAACATTTCAGCGTCATTACTCCATAAGACACGGGTATAACACATTCAAAATATTTACACCAGAGCAGATATTCATGAACAGAAGCTTAGTTACATTCATAAACACAAGCATGCTTTGTATGTAGGCCTATACAATCCAAAAACTATAGTTATAAACACATATAGCTATATTCGTGAACAGAGAATATCCTATCACAGTAAAGTTTTGACTAATCATTCTTACTAACATTAGGCTAGTAACATTATAACTCATACTACTTTTATATCGTATTTCTGTCTGTTATAAAACATAATAAAAACATCCTGGCATCGTGACATTTAAATGCTGTGAATGAAACTTCATAATGTTTCACTTGATTATAAATTTAGTCAGGAATTATAGTTTGGAGAAAGTATAACTAGTAAAATGTGTACAAGTTATATGAAAACGAATACAAGTAGGTTAATAAAAAAAGACACTCATATTTTTTCTGAGGGTAATAAAAGCTTCTTGAGGTGAATTCGTGTTTATTCATCTCACGCACGAACGCGAACAGGTAAGCTGAGGTATTGCTGCACTGGTTTGCTGTGATGTGGGTTGTTACACGCCGGCGCGCTTCACGTTGGATGATTATAATATGCAATAGCGATCAGCGCTGTGGGGCTGGAGGGCACATAGAGATAATGAAGGGAATGTGAAAAACGGGACCATCGCGTTGGTTCAAATGGATACTTTATCACAGAATAGTGCTTTCGATAAGAATGCAGTAGTAATGTAGACATGTCAGTTCTATAGATATCTCGTCTGTGCTTTGGTGAGATATTTGCGACCCAGTTACAGTATTTTATGAAAGGTCTCTAAATAAAGATCACGCAGCCACGGGGCAGACAGAACACCCTGTTTGTTTTCTTATTTGATAAATGTCACAAGTTTTTCGGTTGTTCTTATGTGTGTATACAAAATAAAAGGCGACCTTTACAGATTTTGATTGATGTATTGCTCTTGAGCGTAAGATCAAAAAAGAAAGTGTAATGTAAGTTATTTTGCCCCGGTGTGAAATTTTTTGTTTCCCCAGGGAAGAATGCTCAAAAGCGTATCCGCGTAATCGACTCAGGGTGTAAAAAAAGGGACACAAAGTACACAGCCGATTCATAGAAATCATCTCGGAAAGTATCTGAGCATAGATCAAAATAATATGTTGTATGTCTTATATATATATGCTTGATGTATTCATTTAATCGTTGCAACTTTAATCAGTGTTTATTACCATTTTTTAGGAAATGAGGTTATTAATATGTGTGTAAGAAAGGGGAAGTTTAGTGTTGAACGTAAACTTGTGATAACTGCAGAATATTGAAATAAGTGAAAAGCTGTTATTTCAAACAGTATGTGTTGTAGCGAATCAGCTCATGGGGAAATATGAATAATTAACAATAACTAGTTATAATTAACCATTCATATTTTAGATCCACTGTAGATATTTAGCTGACCATTCAGGGTCAACTGTCTTGTCAATTCTAAGAACGTTTATTTCCTGGTTAAGGGAAATAACTTCTTACTGTACAATTCTATAAGCTCGTAACGTAAATCTGCATGATTAGTGAATCCGGTTATGAGCAAACAATGAACACATCAAGCGTGATACAAGTAAAGTTTTAATAACTACATAAACACTTAAACTAGTCAAACATACACACACACA
>JADLZN010006606.1:45000-53405 GCA_018155175.1 Sinocyclocheilus anophthalmus | reverse complement strand
GTACGGAAAGTATTTAGACCCGCTTAAATTTTTCACTCTTTGTTATGTTGCCGCCATTTGCTAAAATCATTTAAGTTAATTTTTCCCCTCATTAATGTACACACAGCACCCCATATTGACAGAATTAAAACACAGAATTGTTGACATTTTTTATTAAAAAAGAAAAACTGAAATATACATGGTCCTAAGTATTCAAACCCTTTGCTCAGTATTTAGTAGAAGAACCCTTTTGATCTAATAGAGCAATGAGTCTTTTTGGGAAAGATGCAACAAGTTTTTTCACACCTGGATTTGGGGATCCTATGCCATTCCTCCTTGCAGATCCTCTCAAGTTCTGTCAGGTTGGATGGTAAAACGTTGGTGGACAGCATTTTTAGGTCTCTCCAGAGATGCTCAATTGGGTTTAAGTCAGGGCTCTGGCTGGGCCATTCAAGAACAGTCACAGAGTTGTTGTGAAGCCACTCCTTCGTTATTTTAGCTGTGTGCTTAGGGTCTTTGTCTTGTTGGAAGGTAAACCTTCGGCACAGTCTGAGGTCCTGAGCACTCTGGAGAGGGTTTTCGTCCAGGATATCCCTGTACTTGGCCGCATCATCTTTCCCTCGTTTGCAACCAGTCATCCTGTCCCTGCAGCTGAAAAACACCACAGCATGATGCTGCCACCACCATGCTTCACTTTTGGGACTGTATTGGACAGGTGATGAGTGCCTGGTTTTCTCCACACATACTTAGAATTAAGGCCAAAAAGTTCTAAATTGGTCTCATCAGACCAGAGAATCTTAATCACCATCTTGGAGTCCTTCAGGTGTATTTTAGCAAACTCCATGCGGGCTTCATGTGTCTTGCACTGAGGAGAGGCTTCCGTCGGGCACTCTGCCATAAAGCCCCGACTGGTTGGGCTGAGGGCTGCAGTGATGGTTGACTTTCAACAACTTTCTCCCATCTCCCAACTGCAACTCTGGAGCCCAGCCACAGTGATCTTTGGGTTCTTCACCTCTCTCACCAAGGCTCTTCTCCCACGATAGCTCAGTTTGGCCAGACGGCCAGCTCTAGGAAGGGTTCTGGTCGTCCAAAACGTCTTCCATTTAAGGATTATGGAGGCCACTGTGCTCTTAGGAACCTTAAGTGCAGCAGAAATGTTTTTGTAACCTTGGCCAGATCTGTTGCCTTGCCACAATTCTGTCTCTGAGCTCGTCAGGCAGTTCCTGTGACCTCATGATTCTCATTGCTCTGACATGCACTGTGAGCTGTAAAGGTCTTATATAGACAGGTGTGTGGCTTTCCTAATCAAGCCCAATCAGTATAATCAAACACGCTGGACTCAATGAAGGTGTAGAACCATCTCAAGGATGATCAGAATAAATGGACAGCACCTGAGATAAATATATGAGTGTCACAGCAAAGGGTCTGAATACTTAGGACATTGTGATATTTCAGTTTTTCTTTTTTATAAATCTGCAAAAATGTCAAAAATTCTGTGTTTTTCTGTCAATATGGGGTGATGTGTGTAAATTAATGAGGAAAAAAAAAAAAACTTAAATTATTTTAGCAAATGGCTACAATATAACAAATAGTGAAAAATTTAAAGGGGTCTGAATACTTTCCGTACCAACTATATATATATACACACACCACACATACATAATTATTTATTATACACCACACACAACACCACCCATACCGTGGGGCAAAAAAGTATTTAGTCAGCCCCAATTGTGCAAGTTCTCCCACTTAAAAAGCTGAGAGAGGCCTGTAATTTTCATCATATGTATACCTCAACTATGAGAGACAACATGAGAAAAAAAATCCAGAAAATCACATTGTAGGATTTTTTTAAAGAATTACTTGGTAAAATCCCGGTAAAATAAGTATTTGGGCACCTACAAACAAGCAAGATTTCTGGCTCTCACAGACTGTAACTTCTTCTTTAAGAGGCTCCAATGTCCTCCACTGGTTACCTGTATTAAATGGCATCTGTTTGAACTCGTTATCATTATAAAAGACACCTGTCCACAACCTCAAACAGTCACACTCCAAACTCCACCATGGCCAAGACCAAAGAGCTGTCAAAGGACACCAGAAACAAAATTGTAGACCTGCACCAGGCTGGGAAAACTGAATCTGCAATAGGTAAGCAGCTAGGTGTGAAGAAATCAACTGTGGGAGCAAATATTAGAAAATGGAAGACATACAAGAACACTGATAATCTCCCTCGATCTGGGGCTACACGCAAGATCTCACCCCGTGGGGTCAAAATGATCACAAGAACTGTGAGCAAGAATCCCAGAACCACACGGGGGGACCTAGCGAATGACCTGCAGAGAGCTGGGCCCAAAGTAACAAAGGCTACCATCAGTAACACATTGCGCCGCCAGGGACTCAAATACTGCAGTGCCAGACGTGTCCCACTGCTTAAGCCAGTACATGTCCAGGCACATCAGAAGTTTGCTAGAGAGCATTTGGATGATCCAGAAGAGGATTGGAAGAATGTCATAGGGTCAGATGAAACCAAAATAGAACTTTTTGGTAAAAACTCAACTTGTCGTGTTTGGAGGAGAAAGAATGCTGAGTTGCATCCAAAGAACACATACCTACTGTGAAGCATGGGGGTGGAAACATCATGCTTTGGGGCTGTTTTACTGCAAAGGGACCAGGACGAATGATCCGTGTAAACGAAAGAATGAATAAGGCCATGTATCGTGAGATTTTGAGTGAAAAACTCCTTCAATCAGCAAGGGCATTGAAGATGAAACGTGCTGGGTCTTTCAGCATGACAATGATCCCAAAACACACCGCCCGGGCAACGAAGGACTGGCTTCGTAAGAAGCATTTAAGGTCCTGGAGTGGCCTAGCCAGTCTCAGATCTCAACCCCATAGAAAATCTTATGAGGGAGTTGAAAATCCGTGTTGCCCAAAACATTACTGCTCTAGAGGAGAACTGCATGGAGGAATGGGCCAAAATACAACAGTGTGTGAAAACCTTGTGAAGAATTACAGAAAACGTTTGACCTCTGTCATTGGCAACAAAGGGTATATAACAAAGTATTGAGATGAAATTTGTTATTGACCAAATACTTATTTTACAACATAATTTGCAAATAAATTCTTTAAAAACCTACAATGTGATTTTCTGGATTTTTTTTCTCATTTGTCTCTCATAGTTGAGGTTATACCTATGATGAAAATTACAGGCCTCTCTAATCTTTTTAAGTGGGAGAACTTGCACAATGGGTGGCTGACTAAATACTTTTTTCCCCACTGTATATATATACAGTATATATACACACACACACAAATATATATATATACACACACACACACACATATATACAGTGGGTACGGGAAAGTATTCAGACCCCCTTAATTTTTTCACTCTTTGTTATATTGCAGCCAATTGCTAAAATCATTTAAGTTATTTTTTTTTCCTCAATGTACCACACAGCACCCCATATTGACAGAAAAAAAAAAAACAGAATTGTTGACATTTTTGCAGATTTATTAAAAAAGAAAAACTGAAATATCACATGGTCCTAAGTATTCAGACCCTTTGCTGTGACACTCATATATTTAACTCAGGTGCTGTCCATTTCTTCTGATCATCCTTGAGATGGTTCTACACCTTAATTTGAGTCCAGATGTGTTTGATTATACTGATTGGACTTAATTAGGAAAGCCACACACCTGTATATATAAGACCTTACAGCTCACAGAGCAAATGAGAATCATGAGGTCAAAAAGAACTGCCTGAAGAGCTCAGAGACAAAATTGTGGCAAGGCACAGATCTGCCCAAGGTTACAAAAAAAATTCTGCTGTACTTAAGGTTCCTAAGAGCAAAGTGGCCTCCATAATCCTTAAATGGAAGATGTTTGGGACGACCAGAACCCTTCCTAGAGCTGGCCGTACGGCCAAACTGAGCTATCGGGGGAGAAGAGCCTTGGTGAGAGAGGTAAAGAGAACCCAAAGATCACTGTGGCTGAGATCCAGAGATGCAGTCGGAAGATGGGAGAAAGTTGACATTGAAAGTCAACCATCACTGCAGCCCTCCACAAGTCAGGGCTTTTTGGCAGAGTGGCCCGACGGAAGCCTCTCCTCAGTGCAAGGCACATGAAAGCTCGCATGGAGTTGTGAGATGGTGAGAATAAGATTCTCTGGTCTGATGAGACCAGATAGACTGTTGGCTTAATTTAAGCGGGTATGTGCGGAGGGAAAACCAGGCACTGCTCATCACCTGTCCAATACAGTCCAAAAAGTGAAGCATGGTGGTGGCAGCATCATGTTGTGGGGGTGTTTTTCAGCTGCAGGGTTAGGACGACTGGTTGCAATCGAGGGAAAGATGAATGCGCCAAGTACAGGGATATCCTGGACGAAAACCTTCTCCAGCGTGCTCAGGACCTCAGACTGGGCCGAAATTTACCTTCCAACAAGACAATGACCCAAAGCACACAACTAAAATAACAAATGAGTGGCTTCACAACAACTCTGTGACTGTTCTTGAATGGCCCAGCCAGAGCCCTGACTTAAACCCAATTGAGCATCTCTGGAGAGACCTAAAAATGGCTGTCCACCAACGTTTACCATACAACCTGACAGAACTGGAATGGATCTGCAAGGAGGAATGGCAGAGGATCCCAAATCCAGGTGTGAAAAACTTGTATCTTTCCCAAAAAGACTCATGGCTGAATTAGATCAAAAGGGTGCTTCTACTAAATACTGAGCAAAGGGTCTGAATACTTAGGACCATGTGAATTTCAGTTTTTCTTTTTTAATAAATCTGCAAAAATGCAAACAATTCTGTGTTTTTCGGTCAATATGGGTTGCTGTGTGTAAATTAATGAGGAAAAAAAATTAACTTAAATGATTTTAGCAACTGGCTGCAATATAACAAAGGGTGAAAAATGTAAGGGGGTCTGAATACCTTCCGTACCCACTGTATAATATACACACAACACATATACTGGATTAAGATTACCACACACACAACACACACACACACACACATATATATATATATACACACACATTATATATATATATATACACACACGTATACACACATATATATATATATATATCTATATACACACACCCCACAAAAATATAGATATATATATATACACACACACACACAAACACACATATATATATATATATACACACACACACATATATATATAGATATATATATATACACACACACACATATATATATATACACACACACACACACACATTATATCTATATACACACACCCCACACTTATATATTAGTCTAATATCGTTATATAAACACAAACAAATATATATTCACACACACACACACCCAAACACACACACACAACATCATATATTATACACACAACCACACACACATAATTATATAATTACACACACACACACATATAGATATATCTCCGCACACACAAAATATAGTAGTATATAATATATACACACAACAAATTGATATACTATATACATATATACACACACACACACACACACACACACACACACACACCACACCCACATCATATATATATATACACACACACACACATATATATATATATAAATTAACAACCACACCCATTATATATATACACAACACACACACACATATTTATATATATATATATATATAATATAAGATAACACACACACAAAAATATTATAATATAGATACACACACACACACACACACAACACCTATATATATATATATATACACACACACACACAGGTATATATACACACAAAACCACAAAATATATATATATATATAATATATAATATACAACACACGCACACACAAATATATATATATATATATACACAGTACACACACATATATATATATATTATATATATATACACACACACACACCACACCCCACACACATATAATAATATTATATATAGATACACACACACACACCACACACACACATAATATTATATATATATATATACACACACACACACACAAACCCATATGCACACACACACACACACACCACACACCACATAGTGCACAACACAAACACACACACACACACACACACACACACATATATATATATATACATATATATACACACACACACACATATGCACATACACACAAATAATATATTATACACACACACACACACACAACACACACATATAAACACACACACACAAACACACACATATACACACACACACAAACACACACACACAAAATACAAATATCTATAGATATTTAACATTATTGGCATTAATTTCATGCCTTTCGATTTGATCAACGAGCAGGTCTGTTTGTTTTTAAACCCAGCTGTACATTTTCGTATGTGTAAATCGTTTTTTTAAAAAAAATGGTTTTGTCTTTTTATATTGCTGATTGTTGATTTAATAGTAATGTTTAATTAATATTAAAGTGATAGTTCACCTAAAAATTTAAACGTGGCATTTGTCCATAAGTCTTACAATATAAATCTAGCAGACATGCTGTATTTACATTTATACTTAATGCACAGATCATATAGTTTGACACAAACTTTATATATTTTTTTATGATTTTCAGAATTTTTTTATTTGTGTCACTTGTTTGCATTCACTCAAGACAAACCTAAAAACCGATGTTCTTCCTCAGCATTTCTGTCTTGTTTTCCAGTAAAATATCTGAACGTCCTTAAATCAAGACACCATCCACTGGAGAAGCAGAACCAGTGCAGATATCACGCCTTGCTTTCTGAGAAATTGATCAAAATTAAGAGAGTTTTTGTTTAAAACAAGAAACACCTCACTTCATATTGATACATGCTTCAGAAAACTATTCATCTAATGTAATTTTGTTCCGATGTTGAGATATTTGTACTGGAAAACAAGACAGAAATACAAAAATGCTCTGAAGCACACAGGCTTGGAGTAAAGTGTGGCACTCTTTGGCTAGTCTAGTCTGGTTAGTATGGCCCCTGCTGGCTGTAACCTGTAACTACAGCCTTCTGAGAGCAAAACCGTCTCCATTTTCCCTTCAATCCACACTTAAATCAGATGCACATCACCTCATGCTACTGCAGTGATGGATCCCGAGACATTGAGATGGATCTGAGTGTTAGCGGATACACGAATCCAGCTGCTTATCGGTTAACCTGACTGTTTGTCTTTAGTTAAGCTTTTATTCTAATCACATAGAATTATTCATTTACTGTACAAAACTTCAGAAGTGGTTTTGTGTTTAAGGTCAGGTCATGTGTTGGTCAGTCAGCAGATGAACATCACTGTGTTATTTGTGCAACGCATTTCTGTCTATCGAAACATTCTTAAATATATATTTATAGATATAGTTACTGGAGAAGCAGAATGACTGAAGTTATTAAGCCTAGAAAAATGTATCAGTATTTCTAGTTTAATGTTGCCTGTTTCTTGAAAAATGTATCAGAATGAAGCTAGTTTCTGCTTAAAACAAGAATATTGTTCTGTCATTGGGCTCATAAAAATAGTTTTAATTAAAAGAGAAAACAAGATTATTTTTCTGACCCATTGGCAGATATTTATTTTTCTTTATTAAGTCTTGTTTTCTGAAAAAAATGTATCACAGTAAGTTTTTACTTTAAAATATGGCTAAAATAACCATATATATATATATTTGTCAGTTGTTTGTCACATTTGTTCTCATTTTAAGCAGTAATCTTAAATAATTTTCCTTCTAAAGTAAATTTCTCTTGAAAACAAATAAAACAAGATCACTAGGGAATTCTGTTTGTTGCCGTGAGAATGAAACGGCTTTGTTTCAATAATTTCATGCATTTCTGCGTGAAACATTGTACTCTTAAAGAGCGACTTCAGTCGAAAAGGAAAGTCGTTTCATGTTTTTCTTGAGAATAACGTCACTGACGAATCGCACACAATAACAGCAGGAAGATGAATCAAGAATGTAAACTCAGCTGAGGACTGCAGTGAGTCTAAAGAGCTCTGACAGAGCAATAAAACGCTCCTGAGGGTGCAGTCAGACAAACCACCGATTGTCACAATAAAACTGAGGCGTGTGTTTGTGCAGTGTGGCCTGTGTCACTGCGCTCGCTGGAGAAACACACATCTCTGAACGAACACTCGGTCGGGGCTCTCTGGCTCCCATCAGAGAGAAAAACAACTCTTAAATCAAGCTCGGCCCTTCAGCAGGGCTGTTCACACGCGCTTTCCACTTCCTGACGTCACTGCGAGAGACTGAAGTTCACACAGACAGACCGACTCAAATAAGGGCCAAACGTACAGCTAGGACTCGCTCGGGCCCCTGGGAGCCACAGCGTTGTGTGCCGAGAAAAGCTCGTTCCTGTCCAACGTCTCAATAAACATCCCGTCACTGAAAAAAATGGACAATCTGCAACAAAAAAACCAAATACCTAAACATTCTCAAATATAGATATAT
>JADLZN010006606.1:37500-42500 GCA_018155175.1 Sinocyclocheilus anophthalmus | reverse complement strand
TGTTTGTTTGTTGTGTGTGTGTGTGTGTGTGTGAGTGAGTGAGGTGTGTGTGTGTGTGTGTGTGAGGTGCGGTGAGGGTTGTGTGTGTGTGTGGTGTGTGTAGTGAGTGAGGTGAGTGAGGGTGTGTGTGTGTGTGTGTGTGTGTGAGTGAGTGAGGGTGGGTGTGTGTGTGTGTGTAGTGTGCTGAGTGAGTGAGGGTTGTGTGTGGTGAGGAGTGAGGGTTGTGTGTGTGTGTGTGTCTGTGTGGTGTGTGTGCTGCCTGTGTGTGTGTGTGAGTGAGTGAGGGTGTGTGTGAGTGAGTGGGGAGGGTGTGTGTGTGTGTGTGTGTGTGTGTGTGTGTGTTTTGGTACACGCTAAGTAAAAGCAGATTGTATAATGCATTATAAAAGTATTCATAATGTTGGTTATGCATTATATCTTTTCATAAATAATTGTAACTAAAGTTTGTTTTTGTCTTTTAAAGTGTGTTATTTATGTTATAAAGTGTGTGATATTAATTTCAAAAGAGGATACAGTGCATTATAAGGTGCATTACAAAGCACAATTAATGCTACTGAACTACTTTTATAATGCATCATATACAGTGTCACTGTTTTTTTTAAATCTAACTTTACTACTAAAATAATTTTAGTAAGTTAAGTTTAAGTTAAGTTAAGCTAGCTTAAATAAAATAAGTTTTACATAAAATGTGTTTTGTGGTTTTAGTTAAATATAATAATCCTGTTCTCAGAACTAACTTCTCTATTATGAGCCAATTTTTTCAGTTGTTTTTAATAATAATTGAAATATTTAAATTGTATCAACATATGAACATGTTCTACAAAGTTTGACAACCAGAAAATGTTCTGGACTTTATCTTCATTTTGAACAATATATCGATTGCTTCATATTTTGAAACCCAGCAAACTTGATCTTCTGAAGCTGTTTGCTGCAGGTTTTCAATGCCATTACGTTATGCAAACACTCATATATTTTGCAGCCACTGTATTTTGATGCGTGAGTTGCAGCAGATGAAGTGCTCAAATATAAAAGTGTTTTCATTTGAGTTGAGACTTGAGTTTCCATTGCATCAGTTACTATTTTCCACATTTCAGAATAACAGCAAAGAATGAGCTGGTGTGTCCAAACTCTCACTGTGTGTGTGTGTGTGTGTGTGTGTGTGAGAGAGAGTGAGTGTTTGTGTGTGTGCGTGTGTGTTGTGTGCGAGGAGTGTGTGTGTGTGTGTGTTGTGGAGTGTGTGTGTGGTGGTGTGTGTGTGTGTGTGGTGTGTGTGAGAGGGGTGTGTGTGTGTGTGTGTGTGTGTTTGCTGGTGTGAGATTTGAGTGTGTGTGTGTGTGTGTGAGAGTGAGTGTGTGTGGTGTGTGTGTGTGTGTGTGTGGAGTGTGTGTGTGTGTGTGTGTGTGTGTGTGTGAGAGAGTGAGTGAGTGTGTGTGTGTGTGATTGATGATGAGAGAGAGTGAGGTGTGTGTGTTGTGTGTGTGTGTGAGTGCAGTGCTGTGTGTTTGTGTGTTTGTGTGTGAGAGAGAGAGTGTGTGTGGGTGTGTGTGAGAGAGAGAGAGTGAGTGTGTGTGTGTTTGAGAGAGTGAGTGTGTGTGTGAGTGTGGGTGTGTGTGTGTGTGATAGAGAGAGAGTGAGTGTGTGTGTGTGTGGATATGAATTTTGAGTGTCGTCTGTATTGTCCGATCATATGCTTTAATAATTGAGCAGACAGACAGAGAAGGGCCGCTTTGGCAGATCTGTGAGTGTTTTCTCACCCAGCGAGAGAACCTGATCCCTGCCAGAGAGAAAGAGAACAGACACGGCTCACCTGACACCTGCACACAAACCCCATCTGTCATCATCCGTAAGAGACACACACTTACCGCCGCGCTCACACTTTAATGCCTCGCAACCAATTAACCCGCAGCAATTATGTGCTGAAATATTCAGGCCGAGTATCTGACTCCGTTACGGCGAGCTGGGCTCTTCCCGAGGACCGTTTGTTTGTTTATTTATTTATTCATTCATCTTTTCATGCGACGCTTCCCCCTCTCCCATTGTGGACAATAGCGGCGCGGATCAGACTCGCCTGCAAAAGTCAGCGGTCTCAGGTGTGTGTGGGGAGAATGTCAGGTGAAACCGGAGCGGCCTGCACAAATATTTCCCTCCTCCCCGTCTTTGTGCGGCTGTCAGGCTCTAACGCCTCCTGCGCTTTTAATGCGAGCACCAGAATAAGTTTACCTGCATTGTGTGGCGGCGCAAAGAGACACAAACTCGAGTGACGAGCCCTCAGACGGATGAAAGCAGCATCGCTCGTGAAGAAAGACACAGATGTTCGTCACATTTACAAATTAAACGCTGTCAAACTGAAAATGTGCAGTGGTGAACTTAAATGTGAAATATCACCTTATTTTGCAACGCGGACGTAACCTATTTACTGTGAACGTTCTGCGACCTTCCAAGGCCTTAAAAAGGTCTTAAAGTTATGGCATTAAATGTTGCATTAAATCTTCCTCAGTATGTTTTTAAAAATGTTTTCTAAACATTGTTAAATCAAGACACGTTTGCTTATGAAGGAA
This sequence comes from Sinocyclocheilus anophthalmus, assembly GCA_018155175.1. Lineage (NCBI taxonomy): Eukaryota > Metazoa > Chordata > Actinopteri > Cypriniformes > Cyprinidae > Sinocyclocheilus > Sinocyclocheilus anophthalmus. The sequence goes on along the minus strand of JADLZN010006606.1, from coordinate 39,942 downwards.
AATGAAGAAATTAATTCTTGTTTTCTGATAAAATTAACAAAATTAAGTGAGTTTATGATTAAAACAAGAACAATCTGTTTCAAGTAAGGTTTTTCTGAGCCCATTGTCAGATATTTGTTCCTGTTTTAATCATAAACGTTTTGATCAGTTTCTCATAAAACAAGACTTCTTATCTTATGTCATCTTGCCTCTGAAATAAATGTATCTTGATTTAATAATCTTTAGACATTTGCACTTGAAAATAAAACAAAAACACTGAGGAAGAATAGTATTTGACTGTAGAGGAGGTAACAGTACACCCGTCTAGTTGCAAATTGTAATCTAAGAGATTCTGTGTACTGTTTTTTAGTAATATCTCTGTCTTATCCGAATTTAATAGGAGAAAATTATTGGTCATCCAATCTTTTACATTTTTAACACACTCTGTTAGCTTAGATAATTTAGAAGTTTCATCTGGTCTTGTTGAGATATATAGTTTAGTATCATCGGCATAACAGTGGAAACGAATCCCGGATTTATAATAATATTACCAAGGGGCAAAATGTATATCGAAAATAGCAGATGACCTAGGACAGATCCTTGTGGCACTCATATTTTACTGGTGATAATTGAGATGACTCCCCATTTAAAATGAACAAAATGGTAGCGATTGGACATGTAGGATCTAAACCATCTTAAAGCCTAACCTTGAATACCCATATGGTTTTGTAATCGATCTACGAGTATGTCATGATCTATAGTATCGAAAGCAGCACTAAGATCAAGTAAAACTAGCAATGAGACACAGACTTGGTCTGACGCAAGAAGCAAATCATTTGTAATTTTAACAAGTGCAGTTTCTGTGCTATGGTGGGGGCCTGAAACCTGACTGAAATTCTACATAGAGATCATTTTTTTTGCAGGAAGGAACACAATTGAGCAGACACAAAGTTTTCTAAAATTTTAGACATAAACGGGTTCATTTTGCACGCCATGTGTGTGTGTGTGTGTGCGCGTTTTTGGGACAAATGAGGACATAAATGTGTATAATGACAAAGGTATGACAGGTATTACCAGGAGAAGGTGACTTTTCAGGACATTACACCATGTCCCCACTTTTCAAAATGCTTATAAAGCACACAGAATGGAGTGTATTGAAAATCTGAAATAGCAGAAAGTATCCTGTGAGGGGTAGGTTTAGGGGTAGGGTGGTGTAGGGCAATGATATACGGTTTGTACAGTATAACAACCATTACGCCTATGGAGAGAGTACCCACTTTCACAAAAACAAACCTGTGTGTGTGTGTGTGTGTCTTTGGGTGGTGTATGTGTGTGTATGTGTGTGTGTATGTGTACGTGTAGGTGTGTGTGTGTGTGTGTGTAGGTGTATGTGTGTTGTGTGGGGTGTGTGTGTGTGTGTGTGTATGTGTATGGTATGTGTATTGTGTGTGTGTGTGGTGTATGTGGTGGTATGGTTAGTGTCTGTGTATGTGATATGTGTACGGGTACGTTGGTGTGTGTAGTGGTGTGTAGTGTATGGTATGGTATGGGTGTGTGTGTGTGGATTTTGTGTGTGTGTGTGATGTTGAGCCGGGCGTGTGTGTCCTGCGGCGGTTCAGAGCTTATTGTTGTGTTCTGTGAGTGAGACGCTGCAGGATTGTGTTATGAAGCACCTCTACATGACCCTGCAGTCCACGTTTGACGCTTCATCATCTCAGTATGCCGCTCTGATCTGTGTCAGTGATGGGAGGAGATGCGTTTATGTCACGCGATGAGCGTCACTGTACAGTGAAGTGTTGCATTTGTCTCTTCTCTCTCATGTGATGATGTTTTCATAAACACTTTGAATCAGTTTAGGCCATTTTTTAATGATCAAGGGCCAATATTTGCCCCTGGAATTCATTTTCTTGGATATTTTTTACCTTTATTCTTTTAAGTTTTTTTATTGATTGCTATGGAGCCCCGCATGACATGCAAGAAAAAATAAATAAATCGACCGCACACGATTTACTAATCCGTTCCCTGGATGTACTAAAACGTGCACATGACTGCTGTTTAGTTCCCTCGATTTGCTATTTTTTTCCTGCATGCGCGGGGCTCCGTAGATTGCAACGTTAACTACGGTTTCAATTTTCAGGAATATTTTTACATTTTTACTTTTGTTTTGTTTCGTTTTGTTCCTTTTAAAGTTACAATCGATTAAAAAATGCAGTACGGTCTCAATTTAAAAAAATATTTTGAACCAAACAACATTGGACCCCATTGACTTTAAGTACCTAGGACTAAATAAACCACTGAGACAGTCTTCAAAATATCTTTTTTTATGTTCCACAGAAGAAAGAATGCAAAAGAGGTTTGGAACAAGTAAATAATGACAGGATTTGTTCTCTGTGCCTTTAACTTCAGAGCAGGTTATTTTTTCTTTAAAATAATGTAACTGATGAATCATTCACAGTAAGAACA
>JADLZN010006606.1:0-30000 GCA_018155175.1 Sinocyclocheilus anophthalmus | reverse complement strand
ACACTCACAAACCCACACACACACACACACAACACACACCCCACACACACACACACAAACACAAACACAAACACACACACACACAACACACCACACACACACACCACACACACACATTCTCACACACACACAAACACAACACACACACACACAAACACAAAAAACACACACACACACACACACTAAAACACACACACGCACACACACACACACACCACACACACACAACACACACACTCACAGACCACACACACACACACAACACACACACTAAAAGACACGCACCACACACACACACACACACAACTCACACACACACACACAATACTCACACACACACCCACACACACACACACCAACACACACACTCTCTCGCACACACTCACACACACAAACACACACTCTCTCTCACACACACACACCACACACACTCTCTCTCTCACACACAGACACACACACTCACACACTATCTCTCTCTCACACACACCCACACACACACACACACATTCTCCCACCACACACACACACACACACACTCTCCTCTAACACACACACACACACAACACACACACACAACACACACACAATACTCACACAACACACACACACACACACCACAACACAAACACACACACACAGTTTCTGAAGCTGAAGTCTGGTGTCTCTGTACGAGCCGTTCAGAGTGTAAGTCGTCTCTAATGGGCCGTCCAGTGCAGTGTGTGCAGACGTGATGGACAGCGCTGTGAGAAACGACGCGGTAGACATGTCAATAATGTGTAAGGGGAGGCAGTGTTACGGGTTAATCACCAGTCTTAGGAACTTGTCTCGTGAAGCTTCCAGTACAGGAAGAAATCAATTCTGCAAGGAAAAATAAGAATAAGAAAGAGGGCAGGATGGCTAAATAAAGTATAAACAGAATTATGTATATGCGAGCTGGGCAGTTCGTAACGTAGCCATTACATTGCCAGTTAGGTAAAATAATACTTTTAGATTACTTTCAACCTAACTCGTTTTTCATATTGATTTAAATAGGATAATCTTACCATATTGATATAAAAAATACAAAGCGTAAGAAAATATATTGCATCTGTTGTTATCAACACCAGGAGTGCATTAAACATTACATTACGTCAAGGTTTCCCAAACTGGGCTTTGTAAAGGAACTGCAGGGGGTTTGTGAGTTTAATGAAAACGAATAATTAATTAAATAATAATTAAATCATTTTAACTCATCAGTCAAAAGCAAAACATTACAAAAAAAATAAATATTTAAGTTTACATGATTGCCATTGTGACCATTAACCAACGTTAGAGAACCAATGAACATGCAAATGTGATACTTCATTATTACAGTATTTATTTTAAAATCTCAGGGGTACTTTAAGTAAACATAGAAGGTGAAAGAGGTTCAGATGACAAAAAAGTTGGGCATGGTCCTGCCATTACAGTAAATAAGAAGTAAGGTGAATTTGTGAATTTGAATGTGTTTGAAAGACAAAAGCCTTAATAGTAATACATGGTTAAATAACCTACTGATGATAATTCAAATAAAAATGAATGTGTTCATCACTGTTGATGCCAATGTGGGAAAACACGTCTTTACCTGAATAGTTGTAAAAAAGGTAACTGTAGTCTGATTATGAGTATTTTGAAATGTAATTTAATCCAATTACAAGTATTTATTTTTTGGAATCTGATTACATAATCAAGTGTTGCCCCCTGCATTAGACTTTAGGGGGGGGGCCGGGCCACTAAATTAAAAAAATAATTAGGCTATGTAAAGAAAAATAAAACTTGTTTTTTATGTGCTTCAAATAATAGACATGGTTGGGAACAATGAAAACCTACCTTGGAAAAAATAAACAAAAATTCATAGGGCCCTACAACATGTTAATTTTGTTTAAAACTTTTGATAAATTATGTTAAAATTGTTTAAGTTCATATTTTAATTAATTAGACTGTTTTGTTGGGTAAGAATTTTAATTAACCATTAAAAAGGGGTCCAGACAAATTAAACTGAAAAAAAAACTAGAACCCACCCACACCCAAAAAAAAGCCGTAAACCTGTATCCATTAATGTATCATTATACCCAACTCTGTGTTATGTATGTATACATGTGTGTGTGGTGTGTTTGGGTGTGGTGTGAGAGAGTGTGTGTGTGTGTGTGTGGAGTGGTGTGTGTGTGTGTGTGTGTGAAAGTGAGTGTGTGTGTGTGTGAGTGATTGAGAGTGTGTGTGTCAGTTGGGGGCGTGTTATGAGTGAGAGAGTGTGTGTGAGGGTGTGTGAGATGGTGTGTGAGAGTGGGTGTGTGAGAGAGATTGTGTGTGAGAGTGTGTGTGTGTGTGTGAGATTGTGTGTGAGAGTGTGTGTGTGTCAGCAGGAGTGCTGGGGTCATGTGTAGGACTACATTCACTGATTATTTAATATCTGTGTTTAACAAACCCGTGCACGAGGAAATGGACCACGGCGATCAGACAAGAGAGAGATGGACTGAGACCGAGTGAGGCGTGTGTGTGTGTGTGTGTTGAGATGAGACGGGGTGTGAAGTATGCTGTGGGGTCGTGACCTCGGCTGTGTCAGGGCCGCGTGGCCCACCCAGCATGCTTTGCTGCGTGTGGTGTCAGCAGCTCAGCAGGAGGAGCGTTTAACAGCGCTGATACTCTCCAGCTATCAAAGCAACACACACACGGCTCAACACAACCAGACCCAACGCACAAAACAAGTGAAAGTCTGCAGACATACGCTAAAGACACACGGCTGACGCTTGACGTGTTTATATGCAGTAAAACTCAGTCTCGTCTTTCATCTGAACTACAGTCAGATTAGGGTTAACAATAATGTTCCTATCAAACAAGCTAAACACATCTGAAGCTCTGATTTCATCATCAGTGTGTCTTCAGGGCATATTACTCTTCTTTTACTTCTCTATAGTTTTATTTTTGCAATTAATTCAACTTTTTTCAGTCATACTGGTTAATATATTTGTCATTATTTTTAATTACACATTTGTATTTACAGTAATTATTTATTTAATATATTTAACCACAATTTATCTGATTCTGTATTTTGTTTAAAAAAAACTAGTTATTGAAGAAAAAAGTATTATTTTCTAATCTTATATTGATTTTTAATGTGTTCTTTTATAAATATAGTTCAATAATTGCTGCGGTCCCTCGGTGGGCCCCGGGGCCCCTAATTGAGAATCACTGATGTAGACATGTAAGAATAAATCTGCCATTAACTTTGAATTAAGATAGAATTTGAATCTCCATATAAATCTTCGGACAGTGATGACATCATCATATTTGCATACTGGATTGTGATTGGTCTTGACTTTCCTGCATCTGTTTAATCATCTGAATTGCGCACACATGCAAAACAGTGACGTTCTGATCTGAGATCAGGTCAGATAGACTGTGATCTGTCCTGTGACAGTTACAGTATCTCACAGAAGTGAGTACATCCCCGCACATTTTTGTAAATATGTTATTATATCTTTTCATGTGACAACACTGAAGAAATGACACTTTGCTACAATGTAAAGTAGTGAGTGTACAGCTTGTATAACAGTGTAAATTTGCTGTCCCCTCAAAATAACTCAACACACAGCCATTAATGTCTAAACCGCTGGCCACAAAAGTGAGTACACCCTAAGTGAAAATGTCCAAATTGGACCCAAAGTGTCAATATTTTGTGCGCCCACCATTATTTTCCAGCACTGCCTTAAATCTCTTGGGCATGGAGTTCACCAGAGCTTCACAGGTTGCCACTGGAGTCCTCTTCCACTCCTCCATGACGACATCACGGAGCTGGTGGATGTTAGAGACCTTGCACTCCTCCACCTTCCGTTTGAGGATGCCCCACAGATGCTCAATAGGGTTTAGTTCTGGAGACATGCTTGGCCAATCCTTCACCTTTACCCTCAGGTGTGTTTGGGGTCGTTATCATGTTGGAATACTGCCCTGAGGCCCAGTCTCTGAAGGGAGGGGATCATGCTCTGCTTCAGTATGTCACAGTACATGTTGGCATTCATGGTTCTCTCAATGAACTGTAGCTCCCCAGTGCCGACAGCACTCCTGCAGCCCCAGACCATGACACTCCCATCACCATGCTTGACTGTAGGCAAGACACACTTGTCTTTGTAATCCTCACTTGGTTGCCGCCACACACGCTTGACACAATCTGAACCAAATAAGTTTATCTTGGTCTCATCAGAACACAGGACATGGTTCCAGTAATCCATATCCTTAGTCTTGTCTTCAGCAAACTGTTTGCGGGCTTTCTTGTGCATCATCTTTAGAAGAGGCTTCCTTCTGGGATGACAGCCATGCAGACCAATTTGATGCAGTGTGTGGCGCAAGGTTATTTTCGTAAACGAAAACGAAAATTAGACCAAAACGATTGGTCAAAAAACATTTTCGTAAACTGAAATAAAATAAAAACAAAATAAATAAATGAAAAACTAAATAAATGAAAAACTAAAACGAAACGAAACTAACAACAGTTATTGAAAAATTAACTGAAATAAAATAATAATTATCAAAAAAATAAATAATCATTCGTTCTCACCCGTGGCGGAAAAAATATATGAGCTGTGTGTCGGTTAAGGGAAATATCGGGAAATGCCCGTAAATGGCGATCATGCACGTGAGGGTATCTGACGGAGGAAGGAGAGACGCAAAGCAGTTTAAAGCAGAGTCCTGCACGGGTGCTGTTAGGTAAACCTGCATCCAGTCAGAACACCCGACCCGTTATCCGACAGCAGCCAGCACCAATTTAATTCTGTACCTGACCCGCGACCTGAACCGCACCCGCATTGAATAGGCTACTGCATCAGTAAGGCAACATTTTTTATTTTCTCATGTGACACAAGCAATCACACCAAAATAGGCATTTTAAGTTGGTGCTTTGAAGAGAAATAGACAAGTAGCGCAAAAGAAGAAAGAGAAGAACGCGCATCCTTCCTGTATACAATACAAACTTTTGCCTACATCTTGTGAACAATCTGACAGGCTGTTTTGAACAAATGTGCATAAACATACTTAAATCCTCATAAATGAAAAGAACATATTTAGATACGACTTTACTGTTAAGTGCCATTGTCTCCATTAAACTCTGCAGTGCATTACAGGGAGACATACAAATAACTCTTATAAAATGTGATAGGCTACAGAAAAGCAAGCAAATGAGTGCTCCGAGCTGTCATTCACTTCAGCGCAGCGTACGGGCTAGAATGCGCAACGCTCAATCCAATGTTGAGGCTCCGCATTATTATTGCATTTCATTAGGTCCCAACTTATTATGCACGTTTATTCGCGGGAATGAGCAAGACACGACAGTGAGTATAGTTAATTAAGATGAAACGACATAGCTAAATATAAAGACATTAGCTACATTATTTTTCAATTAAATATCACACACACCTTTATCATTCAGTCTAGTGCGTTTACATATGAGGTAAAGCGCAAATTGTGTTAGATTAAAAAAGGCCTGACTGCTTCATTTTGGTTGTGAATTGTATACTTTTACCATTAATCAATCTCAACCATGCTTAATTTGTGTCGCCAGACGCTTGCCTCACTAAAGTTAAATTAGCCAAAGTCTTTCTTTGGCCTGCGCTCTGGAAGTGATCAGTTAATTCTGCTAAACTTTAAAGGGGTCATATGATGCTATTTTAAAGATCATTTTTTGTGTATTTGGTGTAACAGAATGTGTTGACATGTTTTAATGTTCAAAAACACATTATTTTTCAAATACTGTGCATAATTGTAGTTCCTCTATGCCCCACCTCTCTCAAACAAGTCATTTTCAACAAAGCCCCCTCCTTCCGACAAGCGCGTCTGGTCTGATTGGCCAGCTGACCCAGTGTATTGTGATTGGCTGAACACCGCAAGCACTGGTCGGAAATGTAACACCCATTACCATAATCGCCAGCTTTAGCTTTCAAAAAAAATCTAAAGACAATAAATAATGTCATTAGTTTTACCATCAATTCAAGCCCGAAAAGGCAACAGAGTCGCGTGACAGACACAGTGATGAAGCTGGTATGTGTGTTGCAGTACACAAGCCACGGTTAAGACAGCTGACCTCACTGTGATGTGACCCTAGCTCTCTTTCTCCTCTCTCTCTCTCTCTTTATCTAACAAACACACAAACACACCACACGCACACAATGTGCAAACTCCGCATTGACAGTCAATAGCAAATACTTAAACTAAATAACAAAACAGTAGCTGATTCAGAAACGCCAGATTGTCCAGAGCAAAGTCAGAATGATCTCCTCTCCTAGGTTCACGAAACGGTAGTCCATAAAATGCACTGCTGTTCTGGTAAGTGATCTTAAAGATTCCTAAATGCATCTACTTTGGAAGGCCAAATAAAGTGCTTTTACTCTTGCACTGAATCACAGAGCATCTCCCTGACATGGCTGCATCAACACTAACTGCGGTTACTAAAACCACGCCTTCTTTCTTTGCTTGAAAATTTGGGCAGCATTATGCAAATATTTCCACATAGTGACGGAGATATGTGGGGGCGTGTTAGAACGAGACGTTGTAGGGGGGGCGTGGCAGAGTCTTAACTGTGATAAAGAATATCTCTTTGGTTTTGAGACTTTAGTCTTTGCAACTTCAGGGATCTTATCTATGCACAATCAGCTTGTAACACTCCGAAGAGAAAGAACAACTTGAAATCGCAACCCTTTAATACTAAAACATAAAAACTAAAACTATATAAAAACTAAATAGAAATGTTCACAAAATAAAAACTAAACTAAAACTAACAAATTATTAATGAAACTATTAAAAACGAAACTAAATTTTATTGCAAATTTGAAAACAATATTAAAATAAAAACTAATTAAAAAATTCAAAACTATAATAACCTTGCAGGGTTATGGTCTGAGCACTGACAGGCTGACCCCTCACCCCTTCAACCTCTGCAGCAATGCTGGCAGCACTCATACGTCTATTTCCCAAACACAACCTCTGGATATGACGCTGAGCACGTGCACTCAACTTCTTTGGTCGACCATGGCGAGGTCTGTTCTGAGTGGAACCTGTCCTGTTAAACCGCTGTATGTTCTTGGCCACGTGCTGCAGCTCAGTTTCAGGGTCTTGGCAATATTCTTATAGCCTACGCCATCTTTATGTAGAGCAAACATTCTTTTTTTCAGATCCTCAGAGAGATCTTTGCCATGAGGTGCCATGTTGAACTTCCAGTGACCAGTATGAGAGAGTGAGAGCGATAACACCAGATTTAACACACCTGCTTCCCATTCACACCTGAGACCTTGTCACACTAATGAATCACATGACACCGGGGAGAGAAAATGACTAATTGGGCCCAATTTGGACATTTTCACTTAGGGGTGTACTCACTTTTGTGGCCAGCGGTTTAGACATTAAACATTAGACATGTGTTGAGTTATTTTGAGGGGACAGCAAATTTACACCTATACAAGCTGTACACTCACTACTTTAAATTGTAGCAAAGTGTCATTTCTTCAGTGTTATAAAATATTTACAAAAATGTGAGGGTGTACTCACTTCTGTGAGATACTCTATATTCAGATTCAGAGATAAAACTGTGAAAACTGTTTCAGAGTCGGATGTTTCTGTGTTTTTCCAGGACGAACATCTCATTCACACACATAGAAAGACATAAAACTCACCTCAAAAGATGTCTTAAAGGGGTCCTATTATGCTTTTTCACTTTTTCAACTTTAGTTAGTCTGTAATGTTTGAGCATAAAAAAGATCTGCAAAAAATTACAAAGCTCAAAGTCCAATTCAAAAAAAGATATTTTATTTAACAGAAATCACTATTCAAAAACTACAACGAACGACTCGTCGGTATACAACGTATATTTTCCGGGATTTGTGATATCAGAAATATCGACGAATGGGACGAGGTCTGGTTGAGCTGCACTAGAGAAGACAACGAGTGTTATCACTATGTCGGAGACACGCTAGCTTTCCCAAGGCCGACAAACTTAGAGTGATTATAATCATCCGGGTTTAAATCGCGCTCAAATTGATTTGATTTTGACATAATATTTACACTGAATCTCGCAGGCGGCTATGGTTAGGGGCATGAAATTTCCTGACCAGGAGCAGAATGGTGTCAATCACAGCACACACTGGCCCGGCTAACCGATCGCAGCACATACCGGTCCAGCTAACCGATCGCAGCACACACCGGCCCAGCTAACCAAACACAACACACACCGGCCCAGCTAACCAGACGCAGACACACCGGCCAGCACACACTGGTCCAGCTAACCGATCACAGCTCACACTGGCCCAGCTAACCGATCACACACACACCGGCCCAGCTAACAATCACAGCACACCCCGGCCCAGCTAACCGATCAAAGCACACACTGGCCCAGCCAACCAATCACAACACACACCGGCCCAACTAACCGATCACAGCACACACCGGCCCCGCTAACCGATCACAGCACACACCGGCCCAGCTAACCGATCACAGCACACACCGACCCAGCTAACCAATCACAACACACACTGGCCCAGCTAAACGATCACAACACACACCGACCCAGCTAACCGATCACAACACAAACCGGCCCAGCTAACCGATAACCGCACACACCGACCCAGCTAACCGATCACAGCATACAGCGACCCAGCTAACCAATCAAAACACACACTGGCCCAGCTAACCAAACACAACACACACACTGGCCCAGCTAACCAATCAAAACACACACTGGCCCAGCTAACCAAACACAGCACACACCGACCCAGCTAACCGATCACAGCACACACCGGCCCAGCTAACCGATCACAGCACACACCGACCCAGCTAACCAATCACAACACCGACCCAGCAACCGATCACAGCATACACTGGCCCAGCTAACCGATCACAACTCACACTGGCCCAGCTAACCTATCACAGCACACACCGACCCAGCTAACCAATCACAACACACACCGACCCAGCTAACCGATCACAAACAAATGCCCCAGCTAACCAATCAGCACAATTCGTATTTCATAAGGCGGGCCTTCATTTGATACAGGAGCTGTTCGAGCCGTTCATGCCAGACTGGGAGAGAGGTGTTGTAATAATGTAAAATCTGTGAAAAATAATGTGTTTTTCGAACCACCTAGTATGAGAGCCTGTTCTAGTAAACCCCCAAAACAAAATCAGACTTTGTAAAAGAGCATAATAGTACCCCTTTAAAACACGGATGTTACTGCAGGATCATAATGTTGATGAAGGCAGACTGTCAGCTTCACCTGTGACACATTATGTGCGTGTGTGTGTGTGTTTGCATGGGGATCTGGTTTCCGTAATGGGGAATATGTGGGTCACACACAGGGACAGAAGAGAGTATGATTGTGAGTGTGTGTGTGTGTGTCTCTAGACTCTCTTTCATATTTACAGAGATATGAAAATGGATTCTATGATAAATTACATATAATAACCAGTCCTGTCACGAATTTGCACAAACTTTTTTTTTTGCAGTCCAAAATGTCCAGTATATTCAGTATTACATAGTGGTTTAAAGGGGTCATGATGCAATTTTAAATTTTTCCTTTCTCTTTGGAGTTACAAGCTGTTCGTGAATAGAATAAGTCCCTAAAGTTGCAAGACTAAAGTCTCAAAACCAAAGAGATATTCTTTATAAAAGTAAGACTCGTCCACGCACTCCTAAAACGCAGTTTAAACACGCCCCCACATGTCTACACCACTATGTGGAAATATTAGCATAATGCAAACCAAATGTTCACGCAAAAGAAGAAGACATAACTTTTATTCTCGCTTTAGTATTGTTGTTGCCGCCGGTGCCATGTTCTGGAGACGCTTGGTGTTTCGTTGTGAAAGTTTAACTACTTTGTTTGGTCTTCCAAAAGGAGGACGATATCCGCTTCCTCATGCCCAGAGCTGATCCGTGGTGGTCGCTGAGGAAAAACATCAACTTAGCGCTGTGAATCGCCGAATCGGCTTTCACCGTGGACAAAGCGGAGTCCAGGCCAGGGTCGTCACATGTGGCTGCCGCAAGCCCGCTGGCCGCTCCTTCGTCGAACCCGCCTCAAGCCCGCCGGCTGCCACTCACTCAAGCCCGCCGTGTGTGACGCTGTGTTTCGTTGTGAAAGCGAAACTACTTTGTTTGGTCTTCCAAAAGAGGACACGACTAGAAATCAGTGGTTAAGTTGTATTTACAACACTTTTCCAGAAAAGTTTAACCCAAATATTCAGATGTGTGCAGCACTTTTTATGGAGGACTGTTTACTGATCCTGGGAGAGTAGATACAATGCCGGCTGTTCGACTCTATGGCCCTGTCCCAATTGGAACACTTCATGTGCACTTTCGGTTTTGAGGACTTACAATGGCCGCCGCGTGCGTATGTCCATTAAGTCCACGAGACCGTAGTGTGTCCCATTCGTCATTTTAGCCCGCACTGGGGCGAGCTCCGCACCAGACTTCTACCCGACAGTTAAAGCGCCAGCGGCATTACGTCACGAAAGTGCAGACTCAGAGGACGACTGCGAGGGTTTAGTGGCGATTTGGACAGGGCACAGACTGTAAGTATGTTTTTCATATTTAAAGTATTTGCCACTGACGATTCAAACGTGAGTTTTGAGCAGTGTAGAGTAGGGCTTGTTGTTTGTCATTTCTTCGTTCACAAATGCAGACATGGTTTTATGTTTACGCGGCGCGATACAACGCAACGCGTAAAAAGACAGTATAAAACATTATAATACCATAATTATGTCCCCACTGGATGCAACAAATGCCTCGTTTGTAATGGGTTTTAATGGTTTTGTCTCGTCGCTCTGGCCGGACAGGGCAGCACAGTATTGTAGGGGCGTAACATTTCCGTCACACGCTTGAGGATGTATTCGGACAATCACAACGCACTGGATATCTGGCCAATCACAGCACACATCGCTTTTATGACGATGAGCTTTGTAAAAATCGACGCAATTCAGAAAGGCGGGGCATAGAGGAGATAAAATAATGTACAGTATGTGGAAAAGAATGTGTTTTTTTAACCTTAAACCGCATAAACACATTTCATTACACCAAATAAAGTTTTTTTTAGCAACATCATATGACCCTTTAATACTAAACCTCTAGCTAGAAACTGTAATTACATCTCATTCTTTGACACAAAAGCAAAGACATTTTGATCAGTTTGTTTGGGCTCCGACTGATGAACTTTGATGGGCTAATATTGCTTTATCTCCATCAGATTAACATTTTTAGTGGAAAAATTATAGAAATGAGACAAAAGAAGCAAGCTGCTGATTGGTTGAATTTGCAATAGTACAATTCTGGAGGGAGTGAATGATATTCCAGATATGACGACAGGACAGTAAGTGAATCAGAATACTTTAGCTTCTCTTGGATTACTGCAAGGCTTCATATGCAAATAAAGACCAGGGAAACGAAATGTGATTCGCTGTTTTAGCAGAGTGGGCGTGGCTTTTACCAGAGGGTGCTCATTTCAGCAATTTATAGAAAATGTATTTTTTACATTTACATTTAGTCATTTAGCAGACATTAGCATTTTTTTGTTTTCGTTGTACTATTTATTGGCCTCTGTTTTAACTCTTGTTTTTAATAATTATTTAATTTGCTGAATAGAATAGATGAGTCATTCATTTTGTTCAAGCGGCACATGCCGATGGCTGTGTTTCCACAATTATTAACATCTAAATCTAGCAAAGATTTTTATATTTTCATTTTTAAACATTTAATGTAGATGAATACACTATATTTTGTGTTTTATTACCTTGCTTTGATACTGGAGCAAATGGGAACACAAAAATGACTTCTTGCACTTTTCTTTCACCACTCTAGACTTTACCAAACTATGATGACTTCTTCTAAAAACCTCAGAAATGTGAAAAGTCCAATTGGTCAAAGGGTGAAAATGTGTATTTAAGGTGTCCACCACCAGAGGGAGTCAGAGCTAGTGCATGATTGTGATTGATTGTGTTTAATTAATCAAGAATCTTGTTACTACTGCTTAAACATGATAAACATCAGATGTTAAACCGAGGGAGTTGGTGCTTTGAGTTTTTAGTATCTTGTGCAGTTATAGTGTTTGTTAATAAACTTTATTTTAATTATGATTTTATTTGCAGATCCTATTTTAATACACAACCGCTTAGACGTCGACTGCAGTTTATGGTGTGAATCTCGGTGTGATTCAGTCCCAGTGACTGTGTTCATCTTCATCATCATCTTCACCATCATAGCTGTTATTCTGGTGAAGCTGAAGCGTGTTTGTAATGTGAGCGTCTGTCTATCTGTTCTCACATCTCTCTCACACCACGTTGCACGCATGCTCTCCATCTGTGGATAGATTACGGCTGTCTCTAGTGATGTGTGTTGATATTATATTTCCTCAGCACTTTTTGAACAAATAAGTGGAAAACTGTGAGGAGCCCCCCACCAGAGAGAGAGAGAGTGTGTGTGTGTGTGTGGGTCGCTCGCTCTCAACTTAATCTCACTCTCTGGCCGGCTCCCTCAACACACCCAACACACACACAAAAACACAAAACACCACACACACACACACACACACACACACACACACACACACTTACACCAACCCACACAACACATGCACACCTGGCCACTGATGCATCAAAAGCCCCTCAGAGCCACCACAGAGACTTACACAGTGAACAAACAGAATAAATCAGGACCTAAAGAAGGTATAAATACACTCACACTGAGAGCGGAAGATCACAGACGCTCATTAACCTCCACAGAAATGCTCATATGAGGGGGGGGGGGGGGGGGGGTGGCCCACTCATATAAAAACTCCAACTCTCTTTATAGATTGGCTAAAGGAAGAAAGCATTAAAGACTGTGAATTAAGTAAATTATTTTCATGCAGCTTAAACACAACCTCATTACCATTTAAAACTAGAAGTTTTACTCTTTGAGCTTCTTTGCAATTATAATTCATTTAAAAAAATATTCATAAATAAATGTAATCTTTTACAGCCAGTGCAACAATGATGCATTGTATAAATTTTAGTGATATATACTTTTATTTTGTTTTATACTTTATTTTTATTATTTTTTTAATTCTATTCTCTTCTGCAGTGTTTGTGAACTAGAGGACCAGAATAAGATGTTTATATTCTCTGACTGTGTGTTCAGGGCTCATCTGAGTTTGCTTTTAAGTCATTATTGTCAGTGATTATTAAAATATTTAACTAATCATAAATAAAGCCGTATAGCCATATATATATATCTTAATATATATATTGTATATAAATCATTCATTATTTTATTTTGTATTTAGGGCCGTCAGAATAAGACGTTCTCGTCTGTGTGTTGAGGCTCATCTGAGTGTGTCGTGAGGTAGCAGGAGGCAGAAACTCTCTCTCTCTCGTGACCCGGGGACAAAACACACCAACCACACACTCACACTCAACTCACACGCCCGGCACACAACACACACACAACCACACACACACAAACAAACACACACTTCTC
Organism: Sinocyclocheilus anophthalmus; assembly: GCA_018155175.1. Taxonomy (NCBI): domain Eukaryota; kingdom Metazoa; phylum Chordata; class Actinopteri; order Cypriniformes; family Cyprinidae; genus Sinocyclocheilus; species Sinocyclocheilus anophthalmus. Next base: position 16,502 of record JADLZN010006606.1, on the reverse strand, counting down.
TCTCTCTCTCTCTCTCTCTCGCTGTGATTTTTTACCAATGTGTGCATCTCTCTATGAGGCTGATAGCGGCCAGTACGGATTATTTAGCTCTCGTGGGCAGAGACTCCACCACATGAAAGGTCAAAGGTCACACTGCAGGTGCAAGACCACCATGGTGTGAAAAAATGAAGGCAACACACACCACACACAAAACACAAACACAAACACACACATCCTGGCTCACAGCCCGTCTTGCAGGAAGTGAGGAGAAGTGAAGCCACTGTCAGTCTCATCTGCGTCCAGTGAATGTTATCTATCTATCTTCTATCTGCTATCTATCTAATCATCTATCTAGTTTGAATGGTGTTGATGTGAAGGGTTTGGCTGTTGATTTAGTGCTAATTTTACAGTTAATTTAATTATTTGTTCGTTTGCGGAGGGGTTACAGGTGACTGAGAAGTGCCAAAAACAAAATCACAATTCTGAAAACAAAATACAAATTACAAACGCAAATGCAAGTCTAAAAAAAACAAAACAACAATTCAGAAAACACAACAACAATTCAGAAAACTTTATAACATAAAATCAGACAAACCAGAAGAGGTAGGTATAGTTTGAGACAGTGTAATTGGTTTGGGATTACTTGCCGCTGACTGGACGAGACATCTGTCAAACAACGTATACAGGGAAGAACCAGCCGAAGAACAGCAGAGTCGTGGTAGAAAGTTCGGAGATGGCATTAAAGTAGTTCAGTTTAAATGTATTGTATTAATTGTCCTTACTATGGAATAAAAAATACGGAGTGTATATCTACATTTAGTTAAAAGTGGCTGTAAAAACATTAGCTCCAGTGGCACAGATGAATAAGTGCGTGTCATTGGCTTTTTGACGCGATCGACACGGGTTCGATCCCGCCTTTTGCCAAACTTTTTTTTCTTCCTTTTCAAATCTCGTATCACATCGTAAAAACATTTATTTTCAATAAAAATTAAGGAAAAAAATCAAAAAGTTGAAAATAAAGTACCGGGTAGGTGTAGGGAGGGCTTTATTTTACCAATAAGGTGGCATCCATTTAATAAATAAAATGATAATTTACACTCAATACGTTAATATTGCATACTGTTTTATAATGTACTACAAAACTGAAGTGCAGATAATTGCCACTATTTGCAACAAGGAGTACTCTTGATAGTAGAAATCCTGCTATTTTAAATTATTCCTGCAAATAGGTATTTTCACTTAGTGTAAATAGAATCCATTGCTTGAAAAGATTTGAAAAGGGAGGGGAAAAAAAGTTAGGCAAAAGACGGGATCGAAGGGTCGATCAACGTCAAAAAGCCAAACGACACCGCTGGAGCTGATGATTTACAGCCACTTTAAACTAAATGTAAATATACACTCCGTATTCTTTATTCCACAGTAAGGGCAATTCATACAATACATTAAAACTGAGCTACTTTAAAACCATCTCAGAACTTTCTTCCACGACTCTGCTGTTCTTCGGCTGGTTCTCTCTGTATACGGTGATTGACAGATGTCTCGTCCAGTCAGCGGTCAGTAATCCCAAACCAATGCTCTGTCTCAAACTATACCTACCTCTTCCTGTTTGTCTGATTTGTCTTTGTGTTTTCTGATTTGTTCATTTGTTTTTGGATTTGTCGTTAGGTTTTCTGACTTGTTATAATGTTTTCAGAAGTTTTGACTGGCATTCATTTGTAATTTGTTATTTTGTTTTCAGAATTGTGATTTGTTTAGCACTTCTCTGTCACCGTAGGTTACAGTAATTAACCCTAGAGACACTTTTCTAGTAGCGCTGCTCTACCAAACACACATACAGTGATATAGTATAAAAATTCTGCACTGTGGTTATCTGAAATCATTTGATTATTTTGACATTTGTTAAAATGTTTTTTACTGTGCCTTCAGACACGTGAAAATATGCGGCCTCATTCATGAAAATTTTCTTGTATGAGTAAGAAGCAGTATAGAGACATTTGCAGTTAAAAAGACCTTCCCAACAACTCTCCTCCAGATTCACGAACACTTCATAAACCTCAGATGTGGTCTAAGTGTGTATATGTATATATCATTTCCATTAATTTCAAATAATTATTTGATTGAAGCGTTAGACAATAGTTACTGGGGTCAGAATAATAAAAGGAACATTTTTTCAACCATTTTTGTTTATCAGGGGAATTTATTGTGACATTTAATTAGTTAACCCATTTTATTTCTCACCCCCTTTGTTGGCTGTGTTATTTTGGTAAAGAGTGTTATCAAAGTATCTCATCGGTTTGCCTAAAAGAGTAAGTTTTATAATACAATATGAATGGCTTTAGAATAGGGATGCTCATTTCGGTTAATTTTGCAGACCGACAACCGCTGCTAGTTATCGAAAGATTAAACGTTAATTAAATCTTGTGTGCTTTAGAGAATAAGAAATAAAAACAAGCATTAGAAAGTGACGTGCGGACTTCCGGTTGACATGGCGGTGTGAACGGCTGCATAATCAGTAGCAAGATAGTCAGCCAGATTTAACCCCTGAAATTCAAATCCTAAACTCGCATTCTGATTTAAAATGAGTGGGGGTGCCAAAACAAAGAGTTGGAACACTTTTAGTAATCGAACTAAGGGGAATGAACAAAGTATGATCGACAACACAGGTACTTCGCCTGAAAGGGGCGATGATGCAGGGGAAGCTAAGCTAACACGTGAAGGCGAACAGGCTAAGGCCCACGTTGAACTTGAAACTATAAGCAGGCAAATCAATGACTTGAGAACAGAAATGAAGACCGAATTAAGATAATTCACTGAAGAATTCAAGAATAGCATGAAACAGGAATTCGCCCAGTTCAAACAAGAAATTCTGAAAAAATTAAAAACTGTCAACAAATAATAACGAAATTCAAAAACAACAAGGCAGGCTTGCCAAGGCAGAAAAACGCATCGAACAGCTGGAGACGTGGTCTATAGAAGCGAACGCTGCACTACTGGAAACACTACGAGAGAACCGAGAAATGCAAGAGAAGCTGACCGACATTGAATCAAGATCACGCAGAAACAGGATTCGAATATACAGAATCTCGGAGGTGGCGGAGGTGGGCAGCTCAGTCGTTCAGTTCGAGAATGAACTTGGACTTGACATAGATCTCCAAATCCAATGCGCACACAGAGCCTTGCTACTCAAGCCGAATCCAAATTCGCCTCCAAGATCCATCATCGTTAATTTCCTTCAATTCGCGGTTAAAGAGACTGTTTTGATATTGGCTTGGCAAAAGTGGATACAGGTGCAGAGCCGTCCCATTTCGTTCGACCACGACTATGCAGCAGAAATAATGCTAAAATGTAAAGGATACAATGGCATCAAGAAAGTACTGAAAGAAGAGAAGATACGGTTTCAGACCCCCTTCACGAAAATTCGTATCCATTGGAGCGATGGGACACAGACTTACCATACACCCGACGAAGCAGAAAAAGACATGATGGGCCGTGGGATCATCAGGAAATCAACGGCGAATAACGACGGTGGAAGGCTAGCCCCGCATACTTCCAATGGGACTAGTTAGGTGCACAAGTACACCAGCGTTTTTTTTTTATTCTTTCATCTTCACTGTTTTGGAAGTCCGTTTAAAGTACACTATAGTTGAAGTGTGTTTCTTATTGCGTTCAGAAGTTCATGGTCCTCAGAACTTGATGGGGTATTGTCCTGTTTATTCTTTCAGAGTCAATTTAGTATTAAATGAAGATTGTGTCACAAAATATAAATTGTATTATGCAATCCAGCTAAAAGGGGGAAAGTCTTGGCTAAAATTAAAAAAGAAAAAGCACAGGTGATATTTTTGCAGGAGACGAGAACATGAAAAACTAAAGAAACTAGGCTTTAGAAACAGTTTTGATAGTTCCTTTAAAAAAGGTCATAGGAGAGGAGTGATAATTCTTATCCCCAATTCAGTCTGCTGTGAATTCTGTAAGGAAATAAGTGACAAGGGAGGAACATATATTTTAGTAAAGGGTAAAATTGAGAATATAATTGTTACATTGGTCAATATATATGCCCCACCTGAAAGTGATAAAAGTTTTTTCAAGTCCCTGTTTGATGTAGTGCATTAAATAATAAATAAATAGTTAAACAAATAAAAAAGGATATAAAGCTATATATGGAAGAGAATGATACAGAGGATGTTAGCCCCATTATTGTATGGGATGCTGCTAAGGCAGTTATACGGGGGAAGATGATTGCAATGACTGCTGTTTAAAAAAAAGCTAAATTAGCAGCATATGATGATCTAGTTAAAGAATGACAAGCTTTGGAACACAAACATAAGAGTAACCAGGACCCAGAGACACACAAGCAAATCAGAGAAATAAGGGGAAAGATAAATGAAGATTTTAGCTCGGCGACTAAAAAAACTACAGGCATTAAAGCATTTTTAAACACCCTAGATCTACCCACAGTTGGCACAGTACAAAACAAATTCCTCACTGCACCAATCACGATGTAAGAAATAGATAAAGCGATGGGCTAAAAAACAATAAATCCTCATGTTGTGGTTGCTAACCAGTTCTTCGTTGTTATTATCTGTTGTAGTAATACTGTCGTGAAGTCATGCTGATGTGCATGCTATACAGTTGTACCGTATTCCGTTGCTGTTGCCGCTGAAGTTCCTTGAGTAAACTAGCATTCACCCGAAGCTTTGTTTTTATGTGTTTTTGTTGAACATAACATTTGGCGATGAGGATGGCTTTATCTCTGCCTCCCCCTGAGCCATTTCTGTCCCACGCTGGTGAACCTGTCGTGCCGTGGGAGCGGTGGTATGTGTCATTTCAGACGTACCTTGTAGCCGCGGGATTGGATGATGTCCCGGACGGGAGAAAGCGCGCACTTCTCATCCATTGTCTCGGCGCTGAGGGATTACGGATCTTCCAGACGCTCGGCACTGCAAATACGTACTCTGACGCTGTTGCATGAATAAAAGGACATTTTCAAAAGACTCATAGCATGCTGTTGAAACGCCTACATTTCAGACAAAGATGCCAACGATCGGATGAATCAGCCAGTCAGTTTGTCGCTGATTTAAAAAGCCTTGCTGAGCCATGCAAATTCGGTGCTCTCCGTGACGAATTAATTAGAGACCAACTTATTGAAAAAACAAACAGTACACGGGTCAGAGAGAGGCTGCTTATGGAAGATGATAGACTTACTTTGGATAAGGCTCTCACTCTGGCACTCCAAATTGAAGAAGCTACACAATGTGCAGCTAAAATAGCAGAGACTAATGTAGCTAAAAGTGATATCACCTCTGTACCTGCAAATACAGTCATGGATGAGGAGTTCCAGCCTGCAGGTGCAATCATCCAGCAAGCACAGCCACAGTCAAGTCAACAAAGAAGGAAATGTGACAACTGTGGCTCCATTCGTCATGCCAACAGGTCCCCAGACTGTCCAGCTATCGGCCAAAAGTGTAGACATTGTGGTAAGCTCAACCACTTTGCAAGGTGGTGCAGATCAAAGTCCAGTTCGCAGCCTTCACCAGCCGTAATTCATACAGTTGGTCCTCACTCAGTCACTTTCTCTACATGTGGTGTGCAGCTGAAAGACTGTTGCATTCCGCTGCTTCTTGACACGGGAGCTAAAGTGTCATTGCTTTATATGGCCACCTACAATAAGTTTTTCTCTGATGTTGATTTACAACCATCACATCTGAAGCTCTGTGGTTATGGCCAAGCCAGCATTGCAGTGACTGAAGTAGTTAAACTGCCAGTACAATATGGGCAAAAACATCTACCAGAGTTTCCATTGTACATAACTCCAAATGGCGCTAACATCCTGGGTCTTGACCTGTTCCTTAGCCTTGACTTTTCTCTGCATGACAACAGCGGTGCAACCATCCTTCAGGTGGACTCTCCATGGCAGACACAGTTTCCCGCTCTATTCAGTGTTTTAGGCTGCCTCTCTGTTTTTTCCCACAAACCCCTGCTTAACCCAGATATACCGCCTGTAATCCAGCCGCTGTGACGAGTGCCTCTCTCCATGCGCGACAAGGTCACCACTGAGCTACAGGGCATGCTAGCTGCAGACCTCATTGAGCCCATTGATGTTTCCCCTTGGGTCTCAAATCTTGTGGTTGTGAAAAAACGGTCTGGGGGCATACGTCTCTGCGCTGAGACTTTGGGGGTCTAACAAGGCTGTGGTGCCAGACAAATACCCATTGCTGACAATTGAGGAACTCACGACACTCTTCTATGGCTCCTCAGTGTTCACAAAGCTGGATCTTAAGCAAGGTTACATGCAGATACCGAGGACGAGGACAGCAGAAACCTGACTGCATTTGTGACTCACATGGGGTTGTTCTGTTTTAAGAGGATTCCTTTTAGCCTAAGTTCAGAACCTAGTTGCTTTCAGAAAATCATAGCCACTGTCCTAGCAGGGCTCCCAGGTATGGCTGTGTACTTAGATGATATTGTAGTACATGGAAAGGATGTGGCCACTCATGACGAATGCCTCAGACGGGTGTTCACAGCTCTGTCTAGACACAATCTGACATTAAACACAGAAAAATGCGTGTTTGCTGTCCCAGCAATAGACTTTGTTGGTCTTCGGGTGTCCAGCTCAGGTATCGCACCATTGCAGTCCAACGTTGCAGCCATTCTCAACCTTCCAGTGCCAACCTCAGCTGGACAGCTTGCATCCTTCCTCTGCATGACTGCTTACTATCTCAGGTTCTTACCTCAGTATTCTGAAATTACTGCGCCTCTACGACAGCTACTCAAGCATAACACCCCTTGGCATGGACAGCAGATTGTGAGCAGGCTATTCGTCGACTCAAACACCTTCTCACGTCACCACCAACTCTAGCTCATTTTGATCTCTTTAGCCCTACCCTGGTGACATGTGACGCCTCAGCAGTAGCAGTCGGAGCAGTCCTGTCACAGCTGCATGATCTCTTTTGCTTCACTGGCTCTGAGTACTGCGGAACAAAAATACTCAGTGGGAGAGAGAGAGGCATTGGCATGCATTTGGGCTTGTGAACGCTGGCACATGTATTTATATGGACGATCCTTTACTCTCAGAACAGACCACCAGGCTCTCACTACCCTCATGTCCTCTACTGGAATGGGCCCCAAGCCCCTCCGGCTTCACCGATGGGCTGACAGGTTGAATCAGTACAATTACCAGCTGCTGTTCACTCCTGGAAAAAAGTGGTTGCAGATTTCCTGTCCCGTTCAGCTGCGGAGCCGACTAGCACAGCCAGGCAGACGGAGTCTGATATAGATAAATTAACTTATGACTCTCAGAACTAACTTTTCCTGAGCCCTTACAAGGACACAAACAAAACTCCCCGTGCACATCTCTTGAAGAACTTAAGCAAGAGTCTGCAGCAGACCCACTCTTCGTTACCCTGAGCACCTACATTCAGAACGGCTGGCCAGCTCGGGTAAGCGCTGATCTGACACCTTTCTCCCGAGTCAGGGCAGAACTGACATGTTGGGGTGAGTCATGCATTGCACGGGGGCACCGAGCAGTCATTCCTCTGTCCCTTAGGGGGTGGGTGCTCTCAATGGCACATGAGGGTCATGTGGGGGTAGTTAGACTGAAGCAGAGGTGCCGAGATTTGGTTTGGTGGCCAGGGATTGACAGAGAGCTAGAAGCTCTTGTTCGTGACTGTGCACCTTGTCTGCTTAGTGGTAAAACAGGTGCTCCAGCACTGCCACCTTTGCAACCTGTTGACTGGCCCACCAAGCCATGGGAGCATCTACAGATGGACATTTGTGGGGAGCTCGCCTCTGTTCCTCACCATCAGTGGTTTCTAGTTGTGGGGTATGACCTCCACTCAAAGTGGCCCGAGGTTGTGCCTATGGGCTCTGTTACAGCCTCCGCAATGGCTGATTTCCTGGAGCAACTCTTTTCCCTATGGGGAATTCCACGAGCCATTACCACTGACAATGAGCTGCAGTTCGTTTCCAGTGAGTTTTCATCCTACCTGGCTGCCAGGGGCATAGCCCATATACGCACCGCCTTCTACCATCCTCAAGCTAATGGTGGCGTGGAAAGATTTAATCAAAGTCTGAAAAATGGTATACGTGCACACCTTGCCCAAGGTTTCCCATTTAAGGCTGCTCTCTCCCAGACCCTCTTGCATTATCGCGCTACCCAACATGCCACCACTGGGGTGTCCCCTTCCTGTCTCATGCTTGGCAGGGAACTATAATTACCGTTGAGCAGGCTGCGCCCATCTCATCAGCTCCCAGTGAACACTTCGATTTGGGCACGGGTTCATCAACATCAGCGCAACATGAGAGCCAGATATGACAGCAAGCATCATGTTTGGCCCACAAAGATAAGAGTACAGGATTGGGTGAGAGCCCGTAGGTCACATCGCAGCAATAAATTGAGCTCTTTCCTGTCTGAGCCACTTCAGGTCAAAAGGCAGCTTGGGCCAGTCACTTTTGAGCTAGCTAATGGATCCCGCTAGCATGCCAGTTGTCTTCGAAGGGTGCCCACTCCCTCTGTTATGGAGGAAAACCTGAACCGACCTATGGACCCCATTCTGCCGCCACTTAATCTGGATCCTGATGTAGTCACCGGACAGGAAGCAAGAACCGAACATTGTCGGAGCTCACAATCTGAAGATGCCCCTATGACAACTCGCCCTGTGAGGACAAGGGCACGCCCTGCACACTTCCAGGACTTTGAAGCTTCGTTTCATACTTAAGCTTGGTGGGAGGGGGGAAAATGTTGCGGTTGCTAACCAGTTCTTCGTTGTTATTACTGTTGTAGTAATACTGTCGTGAAGTCATGCTGATGTGCATGCTATACAGTTGTACCGTATTCCGTTGCTGTTGCCGCTGAAGTTCCTTGAGTAAACTAGCATTCACCCGAAGCTTTGTTTTTATGTGTTTTTGTTGAACATAACACCCCAGGCTGTCACGGCTTCCCATCTGAATGGTACAAGATATTTAGAGAGGAACTGAAATCAATCTTATTAAGATCATTTAATGAGACTCTTAAAGAAGGTAAACTCCCCCCATCATGGAGGGAACCTGTCATTACAGTAATCCCAAAGGAAGGTAAAAATAAAGAACTTTGCGAGTCATATAGACCAATCTCAATTTTAAATGTGGACTATAAACTATATACCTCGAAAGGTTTGAATCTTTCTTACCTGATTTAATTGATGAGGACCAAACTGGTTTTATGAAGGACTGACAAACGCATGATAACATTAGAAGAACATTATATGTTATAGAAAATATTACAGAGGACCATGAATGTGCCGCTGATGCAGAAAAGGCATTTGATAGCGTCAGTTGGGCCTTTCTGTACCAGGTGCTTGAGCGATTTGGTTTTAGTGAAAATTCAATACAGTGTATTAGAACAGTTTATTCAGACCCAACAGCCAGAATTAAGGTAAATGGACATCTGACAGCCACTTTTAATCTATATAGGGGTATGAGACAGGGTTGTTGTTTGAGCCCTACTCTTTTTGCTCTTTACATCAAGCCTTTGGCTCAAGCAATTAGGCAAAGTGAGAACTTGAGTGGGATAAGAATTGGAGAAGAACATCATGTAATTGGGTTGTTTGCTGATGATGTAATTATTTATCTTAGGGAGCCTGAAACTACTCTCCCTTTACTTATGAACCTACTGGTAGAGTATGGGAAGCTATCTGGATATAAAATAAATGTCTCAAAAACTCAGATTTTATCATTTAATTTCTCCCCATCACAATCAATCAGGCGATTATATAATCTAAAATGGGATGCTAAGCATATTAAATACCTGGGAGTAATCCTGACCAAATAATATTCAGACCTCTGTGGTAAAAATTATAATATCATTAATAAAAATATCCAAAGAGACATTGAGAGATGGTCAACTCTATCCATGGAATTTAGTTCAAGAATAGATGTTGTGAAAATGAATATTGTCCCGAGATTACTGTATCTTTTCCAAGCTTGGCCAGTAATGATTCCCAAGATTCAGTTCAGGGCTTGGGACAGGATGATTTCGAGATTTGTCTGGGAAGGGAAAAAGCCTCGAATAAAATGTGCAACATTACAGCTAGCAAAGGACAAAGGAGGATTAGCCCTACCAAATTTACAGGAATATTTTTACGCAGTACAAATTAGGTATTGTATATGCTGGTGTAACCCTATTTACACATCTAAATGAAAAAATGTAGAACTGGCAAACCAGGAGTTACCCATACAGTGTCTCTTAGGTGACAAGGAAAAATCCTTTGCCCTAAAAACAATTTTATCAAATAACTGTAACCACACTTGAGGTATGGTTTAAACTAGTCGAGCAGTATAACCTACAAAATCAGATTATATTGTTGAGATGGGTGGCATTTGACCATAATTTAAAACCAGGGCTTCTTGATGTAGGATTTAGGAGATTTGCAACTAAAGGTTTAACAGCAAAGGAAATGTAAAAGTTTTCTAGAATTAAAAGGCAATTATACTTTAGATAATAATGATTTTTACCGCTATTTACAAATATGGGACTATTTTGAAATAGAGTATAAAAGAATGGGAAGCACTGAATTGAATAAACTAGTAAAATTGATAATTGACTCCTATACAAAGAATAATCCTAGAATAATCTCTTTTCTCTACCAAGCCCTGATGGAGAATAGAAAAAACTAATCTAGCTATATCAAGCAAAAATGGGAAAGAGAATTAGGGGAAGAAATTCCAAATGAAAAATGATATTTAGTTTGTAAGATACAACATACAATTACTTGTTCCCGGAGGTGGAAAGAGTTTGCATGGAAAAATTTGGTACATTTCTTCATTAATTCTTATGTGGTCTTGATTGGCGGCTTTGTTTCTTGTTCATGTTTTCATGTATTTTATTTTGGAGTTTATTCATGGTCCCTGTTTGTGTCATGCTTCCCTTGCCCTCATGTATCTCTGCCTTGTGTATGTGTCATGTTCTGATTGGTTGTCCTAGTCATGTGTCTTGTTTCCCATTGGTTTGTTCTTGTCATGTGACCCTCTTGTTTGCTATAAGTAGCCATCGTGTTGCCATTGTCTCTCGTCGTGTATTGATGTTGTAACCCGCTGTCGGTGAGTCTAGTCTGTTCGTGCCTCGTCAAGTAAGTTCGTGCCTCGTCAAGTCTGTTCGTGCCTCGTCAAGTAAGTTCGTGCCTCGTCAAGTCTGTTCATGCCTCGTCAAGTCAAGTCAAGTCTCTGATTATTGTTTGGATTATGTTTGGATTTTGGATCACATGTAAATAAACTGCACTTCACTACACTCACCTTCAGTGGATGAATCGTTACAGAATACACAACCTCCACCATGAAACCAGCAGTTTCACGCCTCCTCTGCCTTTGTCAGGTCTATAGAGGCCTATAGAGGATTACGTGAGTGATTTTTGTGAACTTTGTAATCAGGTGAACTTTAACGATGTTGCTCTCAAGGACACTTTCCGTTTTGGTTTGGACAATAGCATTTCACGTTTAATGCCACGTAATACCCCACACTGGTCACTAGAACAGTATATAGACTTTGTTCTGCGTTTGAGTGGATCTGATTTCACTGTGGGTGTCGTGGCACTAAACCAGAGTCTGTTCACGTCACGTCGGCTATGCCAAGTCCTCCTCACATCATGTCTGCCAAGCCACAGCCTGCTCATGTCACGCCTGCCAAGCCACAGCCTGCACATGTCATTCTGCTACGCCAAAGCCTGCTCACGTCATGCCCGCTACTCCAGGACCTTCTAACACCATGCCAGTTAAGTCCAAATTTACTCATGTCATGTCCACCAAGTCCATCACCGTTCATTCCATGTCTACCAAGCCAGAGGTCTGACTAACGTCATGGCTGCTACCCCAGGTCCTGCGCACATCACGTCTGCCAAGCCATAGCTTGCTCATGTCATGCCGCCACAAATCAAGAGATTCTTCACAACATGGCCACCATTCAAGAGTTTTGTTGCAAGATGGCCGCCACACAAGAGTCTCTTTGCAAAATGGCCACCTTTCTAGAGTCTCATCACATCTCAACTGATCTTCCAGAGTCTCGCGGACATGGCCGCCATTTTCATAGACTGCGCCTGTTAAGCCTGAGGTCCCCCGGCCAAGATGGCCGCACGCCTGAGTCCCCTGCCAAGTTTTTTTTTGGCCGCCACGCCTGAGTCGGAGCGGAGCTTGGGCCAAGACTCAAAGGACCGATTGCTAGTGTGATGGACCCACCTCTGATATCGGTGTGAGATGCAGGCATCCCGGTAACGTCAGCTCTCTCAAGCCCCGCCATCTTAGAGGTCATGCCACACTGTGCTCCAGAGGCCTCTCCTTGCCATGAGTCTGCCTCAGAGGACTCTTCTGTCCATGAGTCTGTCTCAGAGGACTCTTCTGTCCATGAATCTGCCCCAGAGGCCTCTCCTATCCACGAGTCCGCTCCAGAGGCCTCTCCTATCCACGAGTCTGCTCCAAGTCCTCGGCTGTCCATGAATCCAATCCAGTGCCTCCAGAAGTGGTAGCTTCCGCTGCAGAACCTCTAGAGGTGGCGGTATCCGCTGCAGAACCTCCTGAGGTGGGGGCGTCTGCTCATGAACTCACTGTCTGTCCTGCCACAGACATGGAGGCCGTTCACAAACTCACAGACTGTCTTGTCACAGCCACAGAGGCTGTTCACAAACTCACAGACTGCCTTGTCACGGCCACTGAGGCCGTTCAACGAACTGCACTGTCTGTCCTGTCAGCCATGGAGGCCGTTCACGAACTACCCCCCCCCCACATTCTGCCCTGTCACAGCCATGGAGTCCATTCATGAACTCACAGTTCCCTGTCACAGTCATGGAGGCTGCTCACGAACTCACAGTCTGCCCTGTCACGACTAAGAAGCTGTCCATGAATTCACTGCCTGTCCTTTTATGGCCAAGGAGGCCGTTCATGAACTCACAGTCTGCCCTGTCACAGCCATGGAGGCCATTCATGTACTCACTGTCTGTCCTTTCACGGCCAAGGAGGCCATTCAAGAACTCTCTGCTTGCTCTGTCACAGTCAAGTTGTCGGTAACCTGTTCTGCCTGCTCCGCCATGGCTGCCCGATCTGCCTGCTCCGCCATGGCTCCCTGCTCTGCCTGTTCCGCTTCATGGGCCTGGCCCTCCGTCCCTCCCTCAGTTCCGCCTCCACTCCACCACCCTCCTGGACTTGTTGGGTTTTGTTTGTGTTTGTTTGGGCATCTGGAGTCGCCCTTAGAGGGGGGGATATGTAATGTGGTGTGTGGGTTTTGTTTCATGTTCTTGTTTTCATGTCTTTTATTTTGGAGTTTAGTCATGGTCCCTGCTAGTGTCATGCTTCCCTTGCCCTCATGTATCTCTGCCTTGTGTATGTGTCATGTTCTGATTGGTTGTCCTAGTCATGTGTCTTGTTTCCCATTGGTTTGTTCTTGTCATGTGACCCTCTTGTTTGCTATAAGTAGCCATCATGTTGCCATTGTCTCTCGTCGTGTATTGATGTTGTAACCCGCTGTCTGTGAGTCTAGTCGGTTTGTGTCTCGTCAAGTCTGTTTAACATGGTTTTGTTGGAGTTTAAAAAGATCTTAGGATATGAAATACCAAGAGATTTCACAACTTTTGTATCTTGGAAATTTTGCACACATTGTGTTGAAACGAGATGAGTATCTTGTAAATATATTAAGTGTTGCATGTAAGAAGAGTATTACTGGGCATTGGTATAAGCAAGACACCCCCTCACTTGGTGAATGGATAGAAATTGTTAAAGAAATATCTAGCGTAGCATTAGTTCTGGCAGGTCACGTTAGTCAAGCTCGCATCAGCTGACTCTCAGCTGATCCCCATCAACCTATGGGAATACGACACCTATCTAAGCATTCATATATAAGGTTCCTCAGTATTATCAGCAGTTTTCGCATTGCTCAATAGCTAATTACCCTCCTCCATCCCCAACTCCTCCTCTGTCAGTCAGGATTCAGCCTTCTGATTCTCCTTTGAATCAGACTAATTCTAAAATGTGTACATAACATTATTGAACTTTAACGATATCTGCAATACGTTTATGTTGGTTCTGTTCTGTTTACCCTGGGGGGGGGGGGGGGTAAAAATCGCTGTCTCACCTGGGTTCTTATGCTAGTCTGCATGGCGTTTGCAGGGAGTTCTTCTTTTTCTTGCCCATAAAAAAAAAAAACAGAACCATAACTGCCAATCCAAACTGTATGCTAATTGTCAATCATCTGACGATAGTGGTCCTGACAGAAATACAATATGGAAGAATTGACTTTTTTTTTAGACTTAAAAAGGAATTCTTTCAAAAATACTGGAAGAAATGGACTGAATACTGTAATCTAAACAATCATTGGCTATATATTCATATGTGAATATAAAGATATAGACATATATGTATACATATACTTTGTCAAAAACAGAATTTATACCCCCTTATTGTATTGTTTATTTGTTTCATGTTTATTATTTTTTTCTTGATGTAGTTTTCTTATAAAATGTTCAATTAAAAAAAAGAAAGTGACTTGCGAGGAGAAGCTTTGATAAAGAGAGTGAGATATTACTGATGTGACTCTCTCTATACTGCAGTGTTGACCGTTCAGCAGCGCTACAGGCCGTAAAGCGCTCGTTACTGACCCGTCATTAAACAGGCCTCCTGAGATCTCGGTAGATTTTACGATAATGAACATAGTGTGTGTGAATGTAACTCTGTTCATTAAGCTCTTAATAAGTGCTGTATATCACACTCATATTTAATGGAACACTTTTAATATATTTACTCTGAGATGTTTATTTGATATGTGTTTGAGTTGGGCAGGAACTCAAGTCCACCGCTTCTGGCAGGACGAGTGTGTGTGTGTGCTGGAGTTAAAGCAGCACTGCCATCTTTGCCAATCAAAACTAACATGGCGACTTCACCGCACAGGCCACCAATCACTTTACAAACACACAACACACACTGAGACTCATGCAAGTGAGCACCGATACACAGACACACAAACACACACACTGCCATCTCTTTATAGCATGCTGACATTCATATCCACCCAACATCAAGTGCGCTTTCTCGACATCTTAAAGTGCTTCGTGAAAGTCCTGCATCCACACACACACACACACACACACACACACACTTTTGCGCATTAGTCGGCTGCACACAGAGCCTCATTCATCACAGCTGCAGTGGAAACCTCCCTCTCACACACACACACACTTACACACACTAATTTCTCCTGTCGTTTCCCGTCTGCATGCTGCATGAGGCGCAATAATTGAGAAAAACATGATGAAAAACTTCTCGTTTGTGAGCAGATGATCAGTAATAATATCAGACACACACCGAACGTTTCAAACTGTCTGAAAAAGAAATATTTACTGGTTCAGGGAGACGGAGACAATGCATTATATAGTATGAAAAGATGAAAAGAAAAGTGATTTTCTTATTCAGTATTTTTGTCTTGTTTTCCAGTACAAGTATCTAAACATCTTTAAATCAAGATACATTTACTGGAGAAGCACAAGCACCAATATTTGCTAATGGGGTCAAAAATAAACCTGTTTTTCCTTTCAACTAAGTCGATTTCTCTGACTCAATTGGAAGATGTTTGTTCTTGTTTTAAGCATAAACTCACTTTATATTGGACAATTTCTCTTTTTATCTTAAGTCATTTTGATTTCTCCAGTAAATGTATCTTGATTTAAAGGATTAGTACACTTCCAGAATAAACATTTCCTGATCATATCCTCACCCCATGCCGTCCCACATTCATGTCTTTCTATCTTCAGTCAAAAAGAAATTAAAGTTTTTGAGGAAAACATTCCAGAATTTTTCTCAATATAGTGGACTTCAATGGGGACCAACAGACTGAAGGTCAAATCGCAGTTTCAGTGTAGCTTCAAAGGGCTCTACATGTACAGTCATTTTAATATTTTAACATTTTAACATTTAAGTAACAGCACATGACAGAAAACAAGACAAGAATTTTTTTTTTGCAGTGCATATGTTGCAAAAACCACAAAAGTACGTTTAACTGATTTAAACTAGAAGTAGTGCTTAAGTTTAAGACTAATTTAATCATATAAACTAACTGCACAGCATGTTAACATGGTGTGTGTGTGTGTGTGTTTGGCTCTGAATTAAAGTGTTTCTCTTTCTCTGCACTCAATCATGAACTCTGACAAGTAAAAATAGACGTGAACACTTAGCAAAGAAAACCTGCCTGATTTCCAGCCTGCGCTTAGAAACACGCATGTAAATTCCCACTTCACATGCTTGCATGTTTGCTTTGATTTTCAGTCATTAAAGCAGCATGTTAATGAGCTTTAGGCTCATGTGTCTGTGTGTGTTTGTATGTATGTGTGTGTGTGTGCGATCAGTAGGCAGATACTCGGTTAGGGTTAATAGTTATAGCTTAGTCTGGTTAGGATTAACAGTTTAATATTTAATAGTTATTATTTCAAAATTGAACCATAAATACATATTAATTAATTTGTCATTAATGTAAAATTGACAAACCCATGTTCCCTTTCAGTCGGTCACTCTCGGGATCT
>JADLZN010006605.1:57410-137290 GCA_018155175.1 Sinocyclocheilus anophthalmus | reverse complement strand
CGATTTGGTGATCTGTAGACGAGGGTGAAATTGGTGACAAAAGGGAAAAAATATCTACGTCCGCACCTGCCAAGATCTGTGTCCTAATGTTGCTGGCCACAGGAGGTGGTTCCAAGGCGAGGGTGTTCGGAGGGGTGGGTAGAGGCGTGGCGGAAGAAACGTGAAGGAAGAGCGAGCGAGGGGAAGTGGAAAGGTAGTCGCCAGAACCGCTTGCGGAGGCACGCTCACGCTTGGGGCAATTCCGGGGATGGAATAGGAAGGGGGAAAGAGAGGGGGAATGACAGGCGTCGGGGCCTGCGCCATTAGCGGAGGCATACTCGCGCTTGTGACAGTTCCGATAGCGGAAGAAAAAGGAGAAAAAAAGAGAGGGGGAATGGCGGGCGTCAGGGCCTGCGCCATTAGCGGAGGCATGCTCACGCCTGGGACGGCTCTGGGAGCGGAAGAAAAGGAGGGGAAGAGAGGTGGAATGGTGGGCGTCGGGGCCTGCGCCATTAGCGGAGGCATACTCACGCTAGTGATGGATGGTGGGGCTGCAAGCCATGGGTAGGGAAGGGGGTATGGAGAGGTGTGAGGCGAGGGTTGCGGGCAGATCTGAGCCGCTAGCGGAGGCGTGCTCACGCTAACGCAGTGGCTCGTGGAGACTGGAGCTGGTACTTCGCCCGATGAATTCGAGCTTACCTCTGTTGGATGAGCAGGTGGTCTGGGCTGGGCGTCATCCGTGCACGGCCCAGGGCGTCTGAAAGCTTTCGCTTGCGGCGCTAGACGTCCGGACGCCCGTCTTCCGAATGAGGTTGGGTTAGCTCGGGCCCGTGAGTACGGATGTGCTGGCCCTTGCTCGCTTTATGCGCGGCCTTGGATGAGTAGTAGATCTTGGAGGAGGCCCCCCTGTTTTGAGGGAGTATGAGTCGAGGAGATCCGCCTTGCCCGACCTGCGTCGTCGGTCACGGTCCATTTCTCCACGGCGGGGACGGAGGGGAGGGCTGAAGCATAGAAGGACACGGGGGAAGGTGGCTGATGCCTGGAAGGCGAAGGTGATGGCGTGCCTCTGTGTCTGGAGGTATGAGCGACGGTGGTGTGGGAAGGCCGGCGGCCCCGTGTTGCAGCCGCGGGCTTGATTATGGTGTCCTGCGGAGCGCTGGTGCGCTTGAACGGCAACCGCACTTATGATAAGCTGGAAGGACAAACACCCGACAACTACAGGTAGACAGCGAACAGAAGGTAAATATCCGTCAAAAGAAATAGCAAAACATTTCGATCTCTGACTGTTTTAGGGGTGGCGCAATGCTGATAAGACTAGGATAATGATGGTAAGGCTTCCTTTGATTATTTCGATTATCTGTTAATACAACACACAATACAACAAAAAACAACAAAACCTCCATACAACCAAATTTCGGGAGGATCACCACAGATAATAACACTGGGTCAGTTCATCCTTAGTGATTTACACCATTTTGTCCGATCAGCTGCAAGAGAAAACTCCATAAATACCAGTACTCCTACCTCACTACTACCTATCTCTCACTTATCACAATCAACATCCACTCCGACAAAAACACAAAACAACAACAAAAACAAAAACCATCGCCTTCAGCATAGTTTCTCCCCCAGCACGGGGAGAAGCACATCGGGGGGCAAAAAAGAACCCTTTTTTGGGCCGGGCTGACACATTCTCGGACCCCCACCTCCGGACGGGGTGTTGCCCCGGGCTCGGGAGGTCCTTGCCAAGCTCGCGCGCCCTCTCCCTGGACAGCAACGCCAATACAATAAACCTTTATATAATAGTACAGAAAGTGCCTCAGACTCGTGAAATACGGCGCTGAATATGTCCTATGTTCAGCAACACAAAACAGCTATACAAAGATGAATCTAAATTTATTCATACAGTTAAACCTGCAGTGTATTTACACTTAATTATAAATTTTCTGTACATGAATCTATTTTATTTATTATGCTTGGAAATTGTGTATATTTTTTTTTTTTTTTTTTTTTTTTTTACTGACTGTTCACTTGCCTTTAATCTTGTTTGAACTTTCTCAGACTATAGTTTATGATGTGGTATATGAATAAGTACTTAAAGTGTATGGAAAGCAAGGTTACAATGATATAAAATTAGTGTCATACATTTTTTTGTCATTCACATTGATGTAAAAATTACATTTTCTGATTTGTGACAATACTTTTTATGTAATGCTAAAACACTGCTGGTCACTTTTCAGAAGTTTGTAGTGATTCTTTTCTTTCCAGAAAGATGTGAAACAAATTGTGGTTATATAATTTTAGTTTATTTTTAATTGGTTATATAATTTTCATTTTTAATATTTTAAAATATAATTTAAATCGATTTTCTTTAAGCAATATCGTATCGCATATCAAATATAGCATTTTTTAACAAGGTAATCGCATATTGCATTTTTTTTTTTCAAATCGCACAGCCCTACTCCGAGACATGCTACAGAGTTTTAACCTCTTCGAATACTTATGCTTAATGTTCACTGTCAGATTCAAAAGTAATCTATCGTATCTCTATGTCTGGCTACTGTGTATAGACCCCAGGGCCGATACGATGTTCCTAAACAATTTGCAGATTTCCTCCGACCCTATTGGTTATGTTGATAAAGCTCTAGTGGTCGAGATTTAACATCACGTTGTAATAATACAAATGGGCCTTAGGTTCGTTTACTGACCTAATAATTCTTTGGAGTCAAGCAAACGTCACCGGGCCCCTCATCATTTTATCATAACACCACCCCCCAACACGCTAGATTTAATTATATCGTATGGAATCGATCTTACTGATATATATATATCGTACCTCAAAGTGATGATGTTTCTGACCATTTCCTTGTATCGTGCATGTTGCATATTACTGATATTAACTATATGACTTATCGTCTGGTCAGAACTATTATTCCAGCCACTAAAGATAGATTCACAAATAACATGCCTGATTTATCTTAACTGCTCTGTGTACCAATAAGTACAAATGAACTAGACGAAATAACTAGCAATTTGGGCACTATCTTCTCTAATACATTAGCTGTTGCCCCCATCAAATTGAAAAGGTTAGAGAAAAACGTACTGCGCCATGGTAATACCCATTCTCTCAAGAAATAAACTCTTAGTCTTGAGCGCAAATGGAGAAAAAAATTACTTGGAAGTTTTTAGAATTGCGTGTAAAAACATTATGTCCAGCTATAGACAGGCTCTAAAAGCTGCCAGGGCCGAGCATATCCACAAACTCATAGAAAATAACCAAAACAATCCAAGGTTTTTATTTAGCACAGTGGCTAGATTAACAAATAACCAGATGTCACTCGATCTAAATATTCCCTCACAGTTAATAGTAATGACTTTATGAATTTCATCACTGATAAAATAGATAACATCAAAAATACAATAACAAATGTATATTCTACAGCGTATAATACTTCAGCTTCATTCATCGCGCAGACCAAAGTAAACTGCAGTGCTTTACAACTATAGGACAGGAAGAGCTAAATTAACTTATCACTGCATCTAAACCAACAGCATGCCTGTTAGATCATGTACCCACTAAATTACTAAAAGAGTTGTTACCTGTAGCAGAAGAAACACTTCTCAATATTATTAACTCGTCGTTGCCTTTAGGTCACGTCCCAAAACCATTCAAGCTGGTGGTTATTAAGCCTCTTATTTAAGAAACCACAACTAGATCCTAGTAAACTGGAAAATTACAGACCCATTTCAAATCTTCCGTTTTATGTCCCCCCCCCCCCCCTAAAATTTTAGAAAAAGTTGTGTCTGCTCTATTGTGCTCCTTCCTGCAAAAAAATTCTCTATGAAGAATTTTTCAGGCCCCACTATAGCACAGAAACTGCACTTATTAAAATTACAAATGACATACTTCTTGCATCAGACCAAGGCTGCATCTCATTGCTAGTTTACTTGATCTTAGTGCTGCGTTCGACACTATAGTTCATGACATACTCATAGATCGATTACATAACTATACAGGTATTCAAGGGCAGGTTTTAGGATGGTTTAGATCCTACCTGTCTGATTGCTACCATTTTGTTCATTTAAATTGGGAGTCATCTCAATTATCACCAGTAAAATATGAGGGCCACAAGGATCTGTCCTAGGTCCTCTGCTATTTTCAATATACATGTTGCCCCTTGGTGATATTATTAGAAAATATGGGATTAGTTTCCATTGTTATGCCGATGATACTCAACTATACTCAACAAGACCAGATGAAACTTCTAAATTATCTAATCTAACAGAGTGTGTTAAAAATTTAAAAGATTGGATGACCAATACTTTTCTCCAATTAAATTCGGATAAGACATAAATATTACTTATTGGACCAAAAGACAAAAGTACACAGAATATCTTGGATTACAATTTACAACTAGACAGATGCACGGTTACTTCCTCTACAGTAAAAAAATCTGGGTGTTATATTAGACAGCAACTTGTCTTTTGAAAAACATATTTCCCGGTTACAAAACCAGCATTCTTCCATCTTAGAAACATTTCCAAGCTACGAAACATGTTACCTGTTTGCAGAAAAGCTAGTTCATGCATTCATTACTTCTAGACTGGACTATTGTAATGCATTGCTGGGTTGTTGTCCTGCATCTTCAATAAACAAGTTACAGGTGGTCCAAAATGCAGCGGCTATAGTCCTTACCAGGTCAAGAAAATATGATCATTTTACCCCAATTTTACAGTCTCTGCACGGGCTACCTATTAAGTTCCGTATCAGTTAAAAAAATATTATTACTTGCCTATAAGGCCCTTAATGGGTTTCTCTTGCGTACCTAACTAGTCTTCTACCACACTACAATCCATCACGCTCCCCAAGGTTTGATCGCAAAACTCTGGACTTTTGGTAGTTCCTAGGATAGCAAAGTCCACTAAAGGTTTTAGAGCTTTTTCGCATTTGGCTCCCAAACTCTGGAATAGCCTTCCTGATAACATTCGGGGTTCAGACACACTCTCTCTCTGTTTAGATCTAGATTAAAGACATCTCTTTGGCCAAGTATTCAAATAATGCATCTCATTATCTTGTACTGCAGTTATATCTGATCAAATGCACATTATTATTCTTTAGTTTGGGTTAAACAAATAAATTTTGCTTGGTTGGAACAGCAGCTACGTTAATTATGTCTCTATTTGTTTCTCTGTTTTTGTTTTTCAAGTGCTTTTTTTTTATTTTTTTTATTCAGAGCAGTTCTTTGTATGCTTCGGAGGCCCCTCTAAAGGGCTGCCAGTCACGAACCAGAGACTTTTTTCGCTGGATAGTTGACGCTATAGCCCTGGCTTACACCGGACATGCATAGAATGTCTACACGGGTATAAAAGGTATAATGCGCCGTGGTATCAGGGGTGAGTACCGTGTCGGCGGGGTAATCCCACCTGGCGACCAGGGCTAGGAAACATGGGGGGGGGGGGGGACTCTCACACTCCGTTTGTCTAACTCCTGGTCCCGTGGAAGTTTCCATCGGTGGATCTGTGCGGCAGCCAGCTGGTCTTCGCCGTCTACCATCGCCAGATTTTATAACTTGGACATCCCTGCTCTTCAGCCACGGATTTTGTCCGATTAATTTTCCTAATACCCTATTTTAGTGGAGAAGGTCTTGTATGTAGACCCCAGCCTGGTGGCTTGGGTCTCATAATTGGCTCATGCTTATAGGAGCCCTCAATTATGGGTGCTCCGGGGCTGGGCCCGCAGAGCAGATTCATTCTGCAGTTACTTATAGCACGGCACTTTCGGATGCGTTCCCCATATGCGTAGCAATGCAATGGGAGAGGCCGTTCGATAGGGAACACTCTGGTTACTAACGTAACCTCTGATATAAGAGTACCTTACGTTCCCTGAGATAAGGGAATGAGTATTGTGTAATCTGCTGTACTATAAGGCTGCATGCGAGTCGATGACTGTCGCTATCAGTCAAAAGATTCTGACGAAATGGTACTCCGAGCCGACTTACATATATTTTGGCGGTCTGAAGTGCCATTTGTTCATGCAGCTTCACGAATGTGAACAAATCAGGCTTCTGAATTCAGGCATCCCCTTATCTCAGGGAACCGAGGTTACATTAGTAACTGGAGCCATCTTCATTTGCAAACAGAGTGTAAAGCAAATAATGTACCTGCAGTTTTGCAGACTTGGTCTGAAGATTCGGTATATGAGTGAATGGTTACACTGTGTACTTCAAGTACAACTTTTAGTGTGTAAGCAATTTTTTAAAACTGTAGGAAAACTACATTTACTGTGTTGTGTGTATAATTAACTGAGCAGTTATCAGTTTGGGGCCAATTGATAATATACCATTTGATAATATGACAAATTACAGTTTTTGTTTGTTGTGTTTAGACAAATGCTACATAAATGCTTGTGATTTGTGTAAAACCAATAAAAGGAGCTGCAATTGCTTTTTTTCTATTTTAAAGTTTTGGTTGGCTATATGAACGATAGGTGGTGAAACAGGTGTGGGGGTGGGAGATTTGTGCACAAGTGGGTGGTGTGTTGTGTATGTGCGGGTCGGTGTGTCACATGTTGGTGTGGGGATTTATAAATACAAAGTGTTCAGTTAACTTTTTGATAACAGTGAGTTTGAAGAAATGTGTCAAATCAATTAAGAACTGTAATTCATCTATAAAGCAGCTCCGGAGAAAATAGTGATGTCATCATTGTCAAATATTAAGTGTCCCTAACTAAGCAAGCCCAAAGGCCACAGTGGCAAGGATCCCAAACTCCATTGGTGACATGGAGAATAAAACGTTGGGAGAAGCCAGGCTCCGTTGGGGGACCAGTTCTCCGCTGGCCAACATGGTTTAATTTCAGGCTGCAGCACAAGTCAGAGTTGTGGCCTGATATCTTTCTGAATATTTAATCCAGTGTCTTCTGCTTGAAGATTGGGTACATCACGCCGGCATATGAAGTGTGTTCAAGCTGGCCACAGGGACTGTGCAGAGGGCTTGTCTGGTTCTCATGAAAGAGAGTTAGAGAGAGACAGAGATGGGGAAATAAAGGGTGTGTATCGGGTGTGTATTGCTCCTTCCCACACAGCAAGGGTGGGTGTTTCTGGCTCCTGCATAGTATGGGTTCTCTACATCATCTACATCTTCTAGAAAACCTCAAATTCTCATGCACCTTGCACACACATGTGTCCCGAGTCCGTGAACAACCTATGTTGCCTAAAACACACATGTACATCACAATAAGTAACAATTGTTGTGAGAACGTACTGTTAAATTGTTCCAATAAACTCTATAAGCAGGGACGTTGCTAGTATGAGCAAAGGTGAGACTGAGTACAGTACTGCAAAAATGCAGTCGCATTATAGCCTAAACATAGAGGGAAAAAATGCTGTTTCAGTTAAAAAAAAAAAAAAAAGAAAAAAAAAAAACATCCAGATATGTGAAGTAGCCTAATATTCACACAAATAAATCAATATACCAGAGGTATATTTTTATATTACTAACAGGACTGAAAATAACAAGACTTTTAGCATAGAAGTAGCATATACATGTACTATAGCCATATGATGTGCATGCTAATAGGATGAAGACACAAATTGTAGTAATTTGCCTAAAATGTTAAATCAAAGATAAATGTTAGGTAACAGGACAGTATGTTGAAATTTATCTTCTCAGTCATAGTTACAATATCATTAAATATAAAGAAAATAAGTGCACTTACTTTTGGTTTTCAGAAGATCCAGATGGGGGACTGTGTTAGGGCGGACTAAGGAAAACCGAGGATGCAACAAATATTAGTATTTTATCAAAATATATTGGACTTGCTATGAACTATATATATATATTGTGGTGGTCCGATATATCTAAGCATACAGTAGATACAACAACGCAAGAAAAGAGATTCCTGAATAATTATATGTTGTGGTGAAGTGTGGTGTTAGAGAGCAGGGACAGGTAACACATTTTTTTTCAGTGGTTTTTGGTAGTTTTTTATTAATGGTTTAAATTATGTATTTTAAATTTGAAGTTAGAGTAATGCACTTTGCTTAAAAATTAAATCCATTTTAGAGTTAATTTTATTTTATACTTACGTATGTGTTCTAAGGCGTATATTT
Source organism: Sinocyclocheilus anophthalmus (assembly GCA_018155175.1). Classification (NCBI taxonomy): domain Eukaryota; kingdom Metazoa; phylum Chordata; class Actinopteri; order Cypriniformes; family Cyprinidae; genus Sinocyclocheilus; species Sinocyclocheilus anophthalmus. The sequence goes on along the minus strand of JADLZN010006605.1, from coordinate 129,203 downwards.
ATACGTGTGAGATGTATATGTGTACGTGTTCGTAATTCAAATATATATTTGTATTGTATGTTACACTGCAGTTCATCACTAGTGGGGTACGGCAGCAACATCTCTCTTTGTACTTATATCAAATTTGACGTACAGTACAAAAACCTTTTTTTTTTTATTTTATTAATACAACCAGATGTAACAAAATGATATTAAATCATATCCCAGGGAGCAAGACAATAATGTTGTTTTTTTTACAGATTCACAGCTTTCTTATTACTAGAGTCAGAAGAGTTTTAAATCTTCAAGAATATTTCTATAGAAAGGCTTATGTTTGCAAAATTTACATTTATTTATAAAATATTTAGCCAAGAACAAAATAAGGTTGAATAAATAAAAAAATCTAACTCTTCACTCTCATGTGTATTTTCATATTTCAAAGAGATATCAGGAATTATACCACAAAAAACACTCTATATGTTTTTCCAGAGATTCTTAGTATAATCACAATACCAAAAGAGATGGGACAAATCTTCAGTTTGGTGATCACAGAAGGAGCAACTTATATCAAAGTCATCAGAAATAAACCTTTGTAAAAAAAAATCCTTTGTAGGATAGCATCGATGTATCATTTTATAAGACACTTCTTTGATTTTATTGTACATAAAGAATTTCTGAGGTAAAGTCCACACTCTTTTCCAATTAATGTTACCTACATGTCTGTTCCAATAAAAGACATGCGCCAGTTATGATTAAAGCCTTAGGGCCAGAGTCAAAAAAAAAAAAAAAAAAAAAAAGAAAAAAAAAAAAAAAAAAAAAAAAAAAAACAAAAAAAAAAAAAAAAAAAAAAAAAAAAAAAAAAAAAAAAAAAAAAAAAAAAAAAAAAAAAAAAAAAAAAAAAAAAAAAAAAAAAAAAAAAAAAAATCCTGCCTGGAACAGCGTCTAACACTCCTGTTATTTGACTTTGTGGTCAAGGATAATTTACCAACAACTGTTTCAAACACATTAAGATGTGGCACAACATGAGAAAACCGGTTATTAAAAACCCTTAATAAACATAATCCCAGAAGAAATGGCTTCAAAAACAATAGCAAATTCTCTTGCTGTAACAGGGATTTTATAGTGTGACAAAAATTCCTCAAATTTAAAAGGTATTCCTTTGTCATTAAATAACTGACTAATCAAAATAATATAATTTTTTGCCCAATTATCAAAGTAAATTGATTTATTTTTGTAAAGTAAATCTCTATTGTGCCAAATTATATAACTATGTGGGGGGATATTATGTTTGTAAATTAAAGACCACGTTAAAAGACATTGTTTGTGAAAATAAGTAAATTAATAAATGAATTTTTTCAGGATTATAATTACACAAAAGCAAAACATTTTAACCAGCTAATTTAGAAAAAATAAAATTTGTGATAAAGTTCCATAAAGAGGTAGGATTTTTTAGGTGTTGTTTAATCCTATTAATTTTGAATGAATTGAGAGTAGCAAAGCTGATAAAATTTTATATAAATGTTTTTTTTATATAATACAATTTTTCATAACTACAGATTTTCTAATGTAATGTTTCTTATTTTTCAATAAAAATGTAATAAAGATTGCTCAATTGTTTTAGAAGTCTGAGCATCAACATAGAGTGACGTAGCAGAATAGGCTAGATGTGAAAGACTCTCTGTCTTACAAAGTAAAGTTCTACCCTTGAGAGATTTCGTTTCTTTTTTGTTTTTTTTCCATAATTGGGGAAAAATTAACTACACATCTACCCTTCATATCCTTTGATACGACTATACCCAAATAAGTGACTTTATCTTTCACTGGGATACCATCTATGCTTGTCAAAAGACATTGTTTAATTGAAAATAACTCACATCTATTAATATTTAATTGCAAACCTGAAGCCAGAGAAAATAAACTAATGACATTAATAGCTAAAGAAATCTGAGCATAATTACGTAAAACCAATGTAGTATCATCCGCAAGTTGACTCAGTATGACCTGCCTGTCAGCAATATTAATGCCCTGCACAGAGCTTGCCCTAAGATGAATAGCAAGCAATTGTCCATCTAATAGAAATAAATATGGTGAAATTGGGCAGCCTTGTCTGATTCCACGTAGCAAATTAAATCTGGTAGATGAGCCCGTTTTTAATTTGATAGAACAGTTTGCATGTGCATAAAGTGTTTGAACTACTTTGATTAAAAACAGGACCAAAACCAAACAACCAAACAAACCAAACGAGTTACTGACGCTAAAGCGTACTTCCTGGTCTCTCTGCTGTTTTGAAAGATTTGGAAAACACATTCACAATACACTTAACCACTGATCAAACTACATTAAACAGAAATTAAGTTGCTTTTGATGAATAGGTCTGAATATTATTTGAATTCTAAATAATATCAGCTTTTCTTGGCAAAGTAAATGAAAGGGAGTTATTTCTGAAATCTCGCAGGCGTGAACACACCTCTGTGACGTCATGACCATGATTCGGTAAGAGCGCGTGTGCAGTGAAATGAGATAGCTTCATGAAAGTGCTCGCCTGTTTGAGGTAAGAGTCAACTAATCTGTGCACAAAAATATGTTTCAGTGTCTATATTATGAATCGTGGGACGTCGGTTTATGTGTTTTCGGTTCGGATTTTATGTCATAAATGTATTGGTGCTGAAAAACAAGCCGTATTTGTGGAAGTTACATAATTAATTAGCTGATTTGTTGTAATTAATGATTTCCGAAGCCTAATGAACCGTCCATATTTTAGCTTTGATGTATTTGTAAGAGTTCTGCGTGTCACTGCGTTTAAATGTGTGTAACTCCTTACATTTTATAACAATCAATTAGTGGAAACCATTTAATCGGAAGAAGTCATTTGATGAATCTGATTATAATAGCCTGTCTTCAAGTGTCTCTACATGGTGTCAAATGATTTAGTTGTTTTATTTTAGAGAGATCTGCGCGTATTATGGGTTTTTAATGAGAGCATGCCAATAGACGGTAAACTCATCTGCACGTGTGTGTGTGTGCTGTGCAGTGAAACTCTTTAAACCTGAACTCATCTGAGCGGTCTTGTCACATTCCACACACACTCATCAGACCAGTCACGTCAAGCACACATTTATTTTTTTTTGTAATATTCAGTCAGTTTACTGAATACCACTCAGTGGTATTTTTAGATCACAGAACAGTAGTGCTGTTTCATTACTGTTTTAGTTTGTAAAAATGTGCGACAGAAGCTTTTAGATCAAATACTGGTGAACTCAGTTATTTGTTCATAACTTTATTAAAGGGGTCATATAATGCTACTAAAAATAACATTATTTGGTGTAATGAAATGTTTATGCGGTTTAAAGTAAAAAAAAAAAACACATTATTTTCCACATACTGTATCACATTATTGTTTCTCCTCTATGCCCCGCCTTTTTTAAACCTCGCTGTGATTGGCCAGCTATCCAGTACATTGTAATTGGCCGAATACCTCAAGTGTCAGACGGAAATGTTACGCCCCTTATCATACTATGATGCCTTGTCCGGCCGGAGCCACGAGACAAAAACATTAAAACCCATTACAAACGAGGCATTCGTTGCATCCAGTGGAGACATAATTACTGTTTATAATGACTTATACTGTCTTTTTACGCATTGCATTGCATCGCGCCGCGTAAACACAAAACTCTGTCTGCATTTGTGATCAGAGAAATGACAAACAACAAGTGCTACTCCACACTGCCCAAAACTCGTGTTTGAATCATCAGTGGCATATCCTTTAAATATAAAAAACGTACTTAAAATCTGTGAGTCAGAACAGCCGGCATTGTAGTCTAACTTTACTCTCCAAGGATCAGTAAACAGTCCTCCATAAATTGTGCTGCACACATCTGGATATTTGGATATTTGGGTTAAACTGTTCTGGAGCAGTGTTGTAAATGCAACTTAACCACTGATTTGTAGTCGTGTCCTCTTTTGGAACACCAAACAAAGTAGTTTCGCTTTCACAACGAAAAAAAACACAGCGGCTAGCGTGAGGGGAAGCCCCGGCTTAACGTGAGCTGAGGCCGGGCAAGAGTGAGCAGAGGCGGCGGGGTCGAGAACGGCGCGCCCGGCGGATGCGACGAATGAGAGGCAACCACATGTGACAGACCCCGGGCTGAACTCCGCTTCGTCCACAGTGAAAAGTTGATGTATTCCCTCAGGACCAGCAGGATCAGCTTTGGCATGACGAAGCGGTATCGTCCTCTTTTGGAAGACCAAACCATGTAGTTTCGCTTTCATAACGAAGCACACAGCGCCTTCATGACTTGGCTGCAGCGTCAACAATACTACAGCGAGAATAAAAGTTACGCCTTCTTTCTTTCCGTGAACATTTGGGCAGCGTTATGCAAATCTTCCCACATAGTGAGGTAGATATGTGGGGGCGTGTTAGAACGAGCCGTTTTAGGTAGGTGTGGTGACTGAACTTTTATAAAGAATATCCCTTTGGATTTAAGACTTTAGTCTTTGCAAATTTACAGATCTTTATGCACCAAGAGCTTGTAACACTCCAAAGAGAAAGGAAAAATTGAAATCGCATCATATGACCCCCCCCCCCAAACCTGTTTGTTCACATTGATAAGATTCAGTGTCAAATAGTCACCAAAGTTAGACCTAGGCCTGCAATGTGTTTAGCCTACACATAGTTCATTTTATAATTTTAAAACGATTTGATTTTGGACATTTGTAATTTATCAAACTTATTTTGAGCTTTGCACCTTTACTTACAGCATTCTAGATAAATGTTTAACCTGTTTCTTACAGTTTCACATTTTGCTAAGTCTAGATTAGCTGATCTGTTTTGAATCAGGGTTTTTTTTTTCCAGTACAAATTGAGGTTATAATTATGCTGATAATTATTTGATACTGTGGTTCTCAAACGAAATGGAGCTTTAGGGTTGAACTATTCACTGGTAAAATACAGGGTGCTTCTCAAATGGATGGCTGCGTCCTTTCTATGCTAGTTCTTCTGAGGCTTCAAGTCTGAAGTCCTGCTCCGCATTAAATGCTAGAATGAGACTGTGTAGTAAGTATGCATGACTATTTCAAAAATGTTTCTGGCCCTTCCGTCACGGCACGAAAATACTATTAAAATTATAAGTTAAATAGTAGCCTATTTTATATTAAAAATCTCTATAATAACCGATTTTTAGGGGTGCTCCGATTGATTGGCGACCGATCGCTATCGGCCGATAATCTCTTTGGGAAGTTTGATCGGTGGCCGATCTTATAAACGGATCTCAAGCTAACGACGCGCCTGCCGTGACAGGTTTGGCATGACATGCAGTGGCACAGTCACAATCTCTGTCCGGCACGGGTAAAATAATTATAATGCTGAAGGTGAGGTACAATTCATATTACTTTATTAAATAACTTCCAAAAGATATTTGAAAACTTTCTGTGAGACATAATTTCACAAACGGTGTGAGTGAATCACTGTGGACTCTTTCTCTTTCCCTCTCAAAATGCTCAAATAGCTTCAAATCACCTCATTGCGTCTGCACTATAAGCGAGCTGCACAGTTGACACAGGAATTGTAACTTGCATAATCGAGTCTGTGTCGCATCATCACTAAAGTTTACAATTTGCATTTCTTTTTAAGTCTTGCCAGTGTTTAAACCATTCAGCACTCGCACGTTCTCCTAGAGACGGTTCACTCATGCACACTCAAAGCGTGCACAAATAAGGCCGCCTCACATACAGCTCATAAAATCAGTCTTTTCTTGTGCTGTGTGTAAGCTATTATGCATTATAAAAAATGCACTGCATGGTCAAATATTTAGGTGAGATAATTATGTATTTTTGGAAAAAAAAAAATTTTGTGGTGTCTGAAGTGATTTATAACCAGTCTTAGTCACAGTTCCAATGGACTAAATGTAATGATGATTAAAAAAAAAAGACATGTGTTCTAAATGTTTTTTTGAATTCTGAGTTCTTACAGGATGCTTTCCACTAGGCCTGGGCGATAAAATGGTATCGATATTTATCGACGGTACACCCTCTTTTAGATATAGCGCACGATATAGGCACGTGCTATTAGTGACACAGACAGCACACACAAACAGGAACATGAGTGCTGTGCCTACCTGTGATGAGGAGATTGTGAATTTAAAAAAAAAAAGAATATTAGTTGAATTTAAAATAAGCATTTGAAGGCAAAAATATTACAATGAATGTTAGGTGTGCGTCAGTGGAGCACGAGATGCGGTGATGATGATGTAAGTGACTTTTTAATGTTTTGTTAGTCTAGCCCACGAGCCGCGCAGTTGCTGCGTTATTAATATTAATATTAGAGAAATATAGAAGCTCAACGCGGAGAAGATCTTGATTAGGTTAAAACCTAAACGAAGCCATTCACACAGAAGTCATATTCAGTGCATTTTTTAGACGGACAAATATAACTGCTGCACTCGCGTCTCACACGAGATGTATAGAAAGCCATGCAAAGTTAAAACAGTTTAAACTTAGAAAACACATCACGAATTTGTGGAGGTTTATTCCTTATGTTTTTAAAGGCAATCTGTGTAATGGGCGATTCGGCTCTTTGGATTAAGCAATGCATAAATACATGATGCTGTTTTGTTCATAATTTGTTTATGCAATTTACGAAATTATATTTATAAATGAGTTAATTTAGACGTAATGCACTTTTTTTTTTTTATTAGACCGTTTCCTTGCGTTGACAATTTAAATGTGCTGCATTTTTTTGCTCATTGCGCCCTCCTGTGACCTCGGGGAAACAAGCCAAAATTTAACCTGTTTAAGCTGCATATAAAACATTAGAAATTAGATAATTGTTTAATTTTTATTTTGTGTTTGACTGTTAAAACAAAAATATTTTTAATTTAAAAATACAGTGGTTAAATGTAAAAAAAATTATATTGCTCTGTTTTAAAAAAGGTTATAAAAATGTCAATAATTATTATCGATACCGAACGATATGAAACATTATATCGTTAATAAATTTTATTTTTTTTTAGCTATATCGCCCAGCCCTACTTCAAAATGTCCGAATTGGGTATGTTTGTATAATGCATCTCAGACCATATGGAATAGACTGACTTCTGAACATATACTTACTATATCAATGGCTGACTACGAACATCCTCTGGGTAGCAGCCAATCAGTGAGTGCTCTGGATAAATCAGCGCTCATCTCTGCTGTTAAACCCACACACTCCTGTAATGGCAGCACAGGATCTTCACGCCACTCACGACAGGTCAGTGAACAGCTCTCAATATTTCTTTTTGTTCTGGTTCTTAACATCTGAATTGTTTGTAATTTCCTTTTATCAGTTATTATCATAACTCAACAACTTTTTTTTCTCCCAATACAGAACTCCAGGGATTGGGAAGTAATATCAGATGCAGAATGTTCTGCACCTGTCGCGGGAATGAGTTTGGTCAATAACACTGTTCCAGGCATTTGTGAGGGATTCCTCATGAAAAAGCGCAAGTATCCTCTCCGGGGCTGGCATAAGGTGAGTTGCATGAACTAAGAAAATATCCATGGCATAGAATGACCACCATGACTCACCTAGTGACCTGTCCCAATGCAATGATTTTCTCCTTTAGAGATATTTTGTATTGGATAAGGGGGTTCTCAAATATTCAAAGACTCAACAGGATGTAAGCAAAACTAATATCTCTTATTGTAGTAATTAAAATCACAATGTAGAATTATTTTTCCAGTGTTTTTCTAAAAGTGACTTCTCACATCCTCAGATTGTCAGAGGCAAGATTCACTGTGCTTTAGATGTTAGTCTTGCGGTCATGTCTGTGAACAGAAAATCTAAGCGCATCGATCTTGATGCTGGCGACAGCTTGTACCATGTCAAGGTGTGTATATGTACAACTAAGAATGTTATAGTAGTAGTGATTGATGTTGTAAATCATTACAGTAGCTCACGTTGCCCACGTTAGCTGACTTGAGTCAAGTAAATAAATCCTCAATAAATCAAGAGAGTGTCCAAATTGCACTCAAACCATTACAACCAACAGTATTTCACGTTCATTCTATGCTTCAAGAAAAATAATGCATTAAAAAAAAATTTATTAATTTTTTTTTGGACTATCACAATTTAAATGACAACTGTCTTGTAATATTTGCTTTCTGTAGAGTTATTTTTATTGAATGTCTTGCACATAAATTTGGTGTTATATTCTCGGGGGGTTTTTATTTTATTTTATTTATTTTTTTAGCTAAATTAAGTACCAGCCATTCAGAACTTTTACTAGCCAAAACAAATAAACCAGGGGCCAGATTCATGAAACATTCTTAAGAAAAAAAAAAACTTATTAACTGACATTTTTCTTTTTTTAAACTTAAGAAAAAATGTAAGAAAATATTTTGTATTCCCAAAATTTTTATTAATGTAATTTTTTCTTAAGATTGTTCCTAAGACAAAACTTAAGGATTCAAATTCATAAAAAGAATCTTCTTAAAAATCATTGTAAATAACTTCTTAAAGTTAGGATAGCCCCAGACTTGTCTTAAAACCCAAATAGTAAGAATTATTTAATTAATGTATTGGGTTATTTCAAATTAATTGTTATATTTAAGCATTACAACAACACTAGTTACATATAATACTTAGTAGGACTATACTAGGGATGTGCACGAGTTTTCTGAAGTGACAGCGATGACTTAATGTAAACAATGACCGGTCATGATTGTGTAACGCGAACATTTGCTGAATTCAAAATTCAGTAACAACTCTACAAAAACAAGTCTGATAGGGAGCTTGTTTTTAATTTAGCCTATAAATACAACATAATCTTTAGCAGTATTCAGCGCGAATGCGCCCATACACAGCACACATTTACTGTAGCAGCGCACACACACATACTGGAAGCATTCACTCAGAAGAGAGCGCAAAAACACAGCACAAAAATGAATGAAACCGATCGCTGCAGCTTGAGACAGGCTTTTTTCAGGTAACTTCAAAAACATGGCACATTAAAAATGTGAAGCCGAGCGTCAGTCAGGCTGGTTGTGATAAAATAGTGTGCGTGCTTATGATGATTATTAGTGTAATCCGAAATCTTAATTTATTTAAGAAGATTTTCATGAATCCGGCCCCAGATTTTTTTCAACGTTTTTTTTCAAAATCAAAGTTGCAGCTTTGATTTAAATGTAATTATTATCTGATTCTGCTGTTAGTTTTTATTACATACAATCATTGTTTGTAGATGCCACCAATCCAACCTGTTGCAAAATTATCTGATTTCTCTTATTTCCAAATATAGCTCATTCTAAATGTGTTTAATGGTACACACATTAAGGATTAGTGGACCGGCTGCCAATTAACAAAGTGATCAGCAGTTTCCTTACAAACGTCACAAGTCATCACCTCCATTGTCATGCATTCAAAAAAAGTCAACCCGTTTTCCTCCAAAGGCATTTGATAATAATAAAATTCTTGTCTCAAAACATGATGACATAACTAGATAAAGTTTGTAGAGACACTTTGTTGACTTGAAAAAGCTTAGCCAGAAAGTTTGAAGTAGTTTTAAAAGCTTGAAATTTAAAGGTTTTCAGTTTGAAATAGTAAGGTTTTAATTTACTAGTTTTTAAAAAGCTTAAAACCAGCTAAAACTCAAAAGTTAGATTTTGAAAAATAGCTAAAACCAGCTGATTTATCAACAAAAGCTAAAAACCGGCCAAGACCAGATCATTTAGCCAAAAACATCTAAAACCATCCGTTTTAACAAATAAGCCAGCTAAAACCAGTTGATTTAGCAAAAAATGGCTGAAACCAATTAAAAACAGCTAAAATCAGCTGAATTTGGCAACAAAAAAAACTGCTTAAAGCAAGCCGATTCATTAAAAAAAAAAGTTAAACCTAGCTAAAACCAGGCCATTTACTGAAAACCAGCTAAGCCCTACTGATTTAGCCACAAAAGCTAAAACCAGATCATTTAGCAAAAAAACCCAGCTAAAACCCCTTGATTTAAAAAACAAAAGCAAAAGAAGTTAAACCCAGCAGATTTAGCCACAAAAGCTTAAACCCATCTAAAACCAGCTGTTTTAACAGATAGATAGATAGAAATAGTACATTTGCTTTTTCAATCCAAATTAATAATACCCCAACATATAATGTCATGATAATAAAATTCCCATGCCTTTCGTGTCAGCAAATTGACAGTAAATGTTTCTCAATGGAAGCAATATGGCATGTTGCAGAAAAAAGCTAAAGGCTACTTCTGGGGTCTGTAGAATGATGCTCAAAAGTCTTAGACATGCAGTGTTTATCAAACACTAGGAAGTGGGAATAGGTTGAAAAAGTGGCCTCTTGTCTCCTCAACAGTATTAACGGAGCTACTCCAGCAGAGCATTTACTTGACTTACTTGAACACTAACTTGATTGGTCATTGTGTTCAAAAGATGAACAGACGATTGGCTACACTTCTCAACATTAGAAGAAAATGTGGGATAGGAGGCCCCTCTTAGTGGAGTAGCTCTGACAGCGATGACATGCAAAATGATAGAATATAATTTAATTATAACACATTGGATTTGCTTGTGAAGAACTCTCTAATTGTAACAATTTGTTTGTGGGTGCGTTGACTTGTCTTCTCCTTCCAGGCAAAGAGTGATGATATCTTCTACATCTGGCTGACCAAACTGACTGCCCATCGGCATTTCAAGAAGAACGAGGCTATAAACCTGCACCACGGGGTCCTTCAAGCCCTCTCGACAGGAACCAGCAGCACTTTGCCTGCCATGGCGAGTCTTGCACAGAGAAACCGAGCGATGGTGGGCATTAATGTTCATCTTAAATGTGATTGCTTTTGGAAATTAAGTAGCATTTTTAGTTTTTTGTTAGATTTCCACTGCCTTGAATTTTCCCCCATTAAGCGGTTGTACATTTTTCTCTTATCTAGATGCCACATTATCAGAGCTCACCATCATTGTTTGGGTCAGAGATGCAGGGTTCCCCATCAGCCTCTTCATCTCGAGGAAATACTAAAGTATCTGATTGGCTCAAAAAGACACAGGAAGCTGACTTGTGCCAGATAGGTATGCAATACTAATACCTTTTAATTCAGCATGAGTATATGGAGCCAGTGTAGGTCCTGAAGAAATGTCATTTAAAGGGGTCATATGATGCAATTTCAATTTTTCCTTTCTCTTTGAAGTGTTACAAGCTCTTTTTTATAACAAATAGAACCTGGTGTGAAGTAGCATCACATGTTATTTGTATAAAAAAAGACGCACAATCCTTTTCATTTCCCACATATTGTAGTGTTGACACCTATTTAGCTTTTTTTTTTTGAGTGCTTTTTAATCCAAGTGCTTCAGAATATATGTTCTTCACTTCCTCTAACATTCAGCCTCTCATGCACAGAACTTGCCAGGTGTCAGCTGGATATAGCTGAGCTCTCGAGTTTAATCCAGAAACTTCACTGGCATGAGGGTGGTCTTCCCATCACAAACATGGACCTTGAACGTCGAATCAGCATACAGGTGAGTCTGCTGTTGTAAATCTGACACAGAATGGACAGGATATCTGTTATCTTTGTGCAGCAGCCAGCATAACACAAAGCAAATGTGAGAAGTAAAAGTGGTGATTATTTGATGGCATTAGCAGTGTTAAATATCAAAGAGGTAAACATGGTGCTTATTTTTCAGAATCTTAGTCTTGAGAAACCCAAAAAGAAGTCTGGAAAGTTCTGGGGTCACTCCCGAACGCTGTCAAGAGGCGAATCGCTTGGCTTTGTAAGTTCAAAATGATGTTCCTTGTTTGAGTTTGAATAAATTATGTCTGACTATTGTAAATGTACGAGGGTCGTCATCATAAACTGTGCTGTGGCATCAGGTCAACAGTGTTAGCATTTCCAATGTGATCTCATGATAATTCGTATGTATTTTACGTAAAATGTGGTTCTATAAAACGTACATTTACTTACGTTTTTACAGGCACTAAAACGTACAATACTGACATATTTTCAGCCTCTAAACGTACAAATACTTACGTATTTTCAGCATTTAAACGTACAAAACTGACGTATTGACGACACCTAAAAATGAATCCTTGTGAATATTGAAATCGCAGCATTAATTTTATTAGTTTTTAGTTATCATATTTACCTTGTTTTCAATTGCATTATTAAATTGTTTATTCGTTTACTTAATATGAAATTATAACATTTTGTTTTGTTGTGATTTCTGCTGCTAGCTCCTTTCCAAGAATATGCCTACATAATAACACGACTTCACTTTAAACCTTAAAATAAATAACATTTCTGCAATCGTTTAACCTTTACTTGTCATGTAATGTTTACTTTGATTGCCATGGGACACAAAAGGCGTTTTCTCCGACATGTTGTGACTGACAGTAGAACTATAAAATACACCAAAAACGCAACATAATTGCGAAATGAAAAAATTGTATTAGTGCGCTGTAATCCAAATCTTCAGAAACAACTGTGACTGCAAAGAACAGACCCAAACTCAAGCCTTTATTCAGAGATCTTCATCTCCATCCTGAGCAGCGAGTCCAGTGACCATGAGCAGCAAAGCCCACGCTGACTGACGCGCTCTTTACAAATTAAAATGTTGCCGCTTCAAACGACAGGTTTTACGGCAGGATAATCGAACGCTCATTGGCTCTCGCCTGCATTCGTCACAGATTGCGACATGCCGTGTTTCTGGTGAGGTTTGTTTGAATGATGCGCGCGCGCCTTCATGAGTTCTCGGAGTGGATCGGGAAAATTATCTGGTTAATATTTTCAGCGATTAACAACATATATTCTGCTCTGGATCACACAAACCTACTTTATTCTGTCAGAGAGGACTGCGGGTGCAACGCATTGTCATGTGGATTACTTTTAGTACTGCTTTTGACATTTTTGCAAGAAATAAATGATTGTAACGTTAATTGCATTTATCTGTCTGTCATGTTTTTCTTATACTGTACAGAGTTGTTTAGGCTTATAGGTAGGAGTGGAATTAGCGACTATAAATTATTTTAATGCTATATTGTTACTAAAAAAATTTTTTTCCTGCGTATTTCGGTCATTTGCGTTTTAAATCCTTTATATATCGCTATAAAATGGGTAGGTTTAGGTTTGGGGTAGGTTAAGGGGTCTAAAATCTAAATTGCTTATTGATAAAATTATAAAATGCATATTCGCTATAAAATGGGTTGGTTTAAGTTTGGGGGCAGGTTAAGGGGTCTAAAAATCTAAATCGCTTATTGATAAAATGATAAAAATGCATTGATACGAATATCTAAAAGATACGTAAATATTTTTACGTTTTTTTAGCTAAAAATACGTAGCGATTTGTAAGTTTTAAACATTGAAATACATCTAAATTGCATGTTTTAGCATGAATAAAAACGTACAAAAATTTACGTTTTGTGCTTGTAAATGTTACGTATTAATACCTACGTATAAACATGAGACCAGGCTGGCATTTCACAACAAGTTTGAGAAGATAAATAGATGTTTGCAAACTGTATAATGTATTAAGGACCATGCGTGCTAAATAAAGTCTGTCAGTTTAGTGAAATTTAAGGTCATACATCTTAAATATCTTAATTGTTATACAATTTATCATTTTAAGAGGTCTTAAATTTGGGGATGGGGAAAAAAACAGGAACCAGCCTAATGTTATTAAACTTCAAAAGGCAATTATTTCATTAAATGTCACTGCACATTTCAAAATAAAAATGTGGAGCTGTTAAAAGCATTTGTTAATAGTTTAATTTATCATATTTGATTTAATTTTATTTTTGTAATGTTTTTTTTTTCTAAAGTAAATTGTATTATTGTTTTGAACTGCTTGCGCTTTACAGTTAACTCTGTTAACTGTTTTTGTTGGTGTTTTATTTTATTATTATTATTTGTTTATTTTTGGTGAATTGTTTTAAAACCACAGCACAAAACACCTAATAATCAAACTGAACAGAATTATTTTACATACTTAATTATTAAGTGTATGGAACCCATGACAATTAAAGAACAAAATCATTCAAAAACTATTGTTTACTGAATTAGAAAAAAGCTAATTCATAGATGATAACATGAGATTTCAGTGATAGTTTGACCACTCAAGTAAGAAATGTCCGCAGTTTCTATTTCAGAAAACCTTTTTTAAGTCACCTTAAATGAATGATCAATTAATCGTTAACCATAATACTCCCAAGAAGCATCTACTGTAGTGGCATTTAGTCAACGTAACAGGATGTGCAAATGCCATTTAAAACGCCAGTTTCCTCACCTGAAAGAAACGTTTTTTTCTAGCTAGTAGTAAAAAGCATTAGTAGTATTGTAAAATGAGTGATGTGTTTGATCATTTGATAAAATGAAGTGAGGCGAGCATGCTGTGTTTGGGATCATTTTACGTTAAATGGTGATACTGAGTTTAATTTTCACCAGAGTTTGGTAGTGAATGTTGATACATTGTTTTCATTGTTCAACTTAAGACTGCGTTGGAATGGTTAATGCTTACTATATCATAAATTGCCATAGCTGTCCTTGCAACCAGTGTGGAAAATGTGTTTTTTCAGCTTTCTAGCACAGAAAAAGCAGACATTTTCCACACCGTCTGTATTTCCACTACAGCAACAAGTACAGACAGACACTCTGAACTGTATTGTTTCTCATAATAATTTAACATTTTACTATAGTATTTTTGCACAAGATGTGAAGAGTTAATACATCAGATATTCAGCCCCTCCAATTAATCATCCAAACAACATGAGTGGTATCACAATAATACTAGAAAGAGTGATAATTGTGCCTTAGAGTAGCATACTCTGTGTAAGGCTTTAGCACAGCCTCCAGGGTGTCCGCGGGTCCTTAAAAAGTCTTAAATAACGTTTTCCTAATATAAGGCCTTAAAAAGTCTTAAATTCGGATTCGATGGGTCTTAATTATTTGTGGTCTCATTACCGCTAAAATATCTTCAGTCTGACGGACCTAATGACTTTACAATCATTGGACCGACCCGCGGTAAGTTACTGCGTCATCAGAGAGAATTGCAGTAAGTTAGCAGAACACAGAATACAAGCTCGCGCTGAGGCTCACTCTGTTTGTCTCGAGACTTCAGAACAAAGGAGCGTGACAGCACACCAGAGCATGTGAGCGCAGAGCGCCTTTCTGAAGATTCCGCTCCGCTCGCTCAAAACGCTCAGTGCCACTCGCTCAACCCAGAATGCCGTTTGGTGATTTGCTTGTTCGAGATCGAGAATCTGTAGAGATCGAGAATAGTAGAGCAGTTATGGAGTTCAGATATTGTTTCAACGAAGTTGCAAGCCTTATACATAAATGTAAAGTAAAAAATCTAAGTTAAGAATGAGCAGGGAGAAGAAACTGAGAGGGAGTGCGGGGAGAGTTAGTAAAGATTCATATTGGAATCTGAAGCGGCACATTGCCAGAAAGCACGAGGATGTGCTACGCAAACATGGTGCCGCTAAAGGTGAGCTAATTACATACCATAATAAATGAATAAACAGGTAGGCTAAGGTTATATTCGGTTGTACGGAGCCCCGATCATGACATGCAGACAATCACGGCCAACGAATTTAGAATAGGCTAGTTCTCTTTTATGCTAGGACTAGCTACAATATGGCCACGAATTAAGTATTTGTTCTCTTGTTTAGGCTTAGCTGCCACGAATTCATTCGTTCGTTCCCTAGTTTTAGTAGGCCTAAATCGTGGAACGAATTATTATATTACTTATTAAAATCATTATTGCTTAAAATTAATAAAAAATAATAAATTAATAAAAAAAGTAATAAAACCTGCTGACGTCGTAGAAACGAGTTGTTAATTCGAATTACATTCGGAGCTCCGTAGTTATTAAATAATATCAGTTAAACTGTAGACCTAAGCTAACACAAAGCTGTATATAGGCCTAAATACAGAACTACAAAGTACAAAAGATATTAGCCTACACCACTTGGATTTAGGAAAACCAGTGATGGATCCCTCCCGCAAAATCTCCAGCATCCCCAGTGCTTCTTCCAGCGCTGAGCGAGTGTTTTCGGGCACAGCGAATGCTGAAGCCTAACACTTTGTCCAAGCTAATGTTTCTTAAAATAAATTCTAAAATCCAGTAAACATCAAAAGACGTTTTAATATACCACAGTTCCCCGCAGTTATGGTTTACTTTAACTTGACACTAGAAAGTGTGTTACTTTCATTGACGTCAGTTCATAAACCAAACGTTCTTTAAGTGCATTTTATCTTGCATGTGCTTTTCACAGGCTTTATAATCCACGTGTATTTTGTAAAGATCTATGCACATTTCATCTCGTGTGTGTGTGCGTTTGTGTTTTAATGAGCCTGTTTTGAATGTTCTATTGCACAACAACTGCAGCTATTTTCACGGAAATAAAGTTAACGAAAATCAAATACAATTTTCAGTTTTTGCATTTTAGGTAGGTTTACTAAGGTTAGATTCATATATTTAATACATTTTAATTAATACATTACAATTAATAAAATTAAGAAGAATGTAAGAATTTCGCTCTGAAAAATGATAATTGCTATTTATCAGCATGCATAATTTTAGACAATAATCCAAGAATTTAGTTACAAACAGTAAACAATTAGGCCTACTAGAGAAATGTTATGTCGGAGCGGGAAGGTTCCCCCCCCCGATGAGTGTGAGCGGAATATTAACGGAGCGCTTGCTTGTGCGGTTACTGAGCGGAGCGCACGTCCATAGAGCGGAAAACGTAGCGGAGCGTTTCGCTCACATGCTCTGCAGCACACATAAACTCAGAAGAAACACACCGAGGTAAAAATTCTAAATGTTTAGTTTATTCATAACATGATATAGTTAAGTAACACCATGATAAGTGAGCTATTTTGCTCAATATTCTCACGTCGCAAAAAAAAAAAACTTTCAAAACACCTTCAGAGTGCACGCATTACGTGAAGTCTTGTGCGCGTGTGCATTTGCAGTGCGCTCTGCCTGATCATTGCGTGATTCAGTCTATTTAAAATACATTCGGAATGATCACAAATTCAAGACATGGGGCAGAAAATGTGTATATTTATACTCGAGTTCACACGGAAGAGTGCCTTTTTTATACAAATGTGATATTGATTTTTTTAATACAGTTAAATAAACTAGAAGTTTTATTAAGAGACTTACGTTTTAGACACCATATTGCCTGTTTTTGCACTATTTCGCCAACAAAAATAATTCCAAACAAAGCCACAGGGCTGTTTCGAGTCTCTGAGCAACATGACTGATTCATTCCCGAATGAATCAACTGTTTAAATGATTCGGTTCAATCGCAACGACTCACTTAACAGTGACTTACTGCCACCTACTAGCGCTTTTAATTTCACATTTAAAGTATCTTAATTTTGTTATATTTCAAATATCAGTATTCAATGTTTTTATGTTTAATATATCAAAACATTTTTATGCATTTGTAACTGCAGGTTAAATGCATTCATGTCCTGCATTAAACAGTGTGTAAACGCATCTAAATGCCACTTCAGATGCAGCTTATGTCTGGATTGCAAAGATGAATTTTGTTGATACTGATTTCATTTGCTTGGTAACAGCCCAAATGTTCTTATTTCTTAGTCACTGATAAATGTAAGAGAATTTACTCAAAAGATAATCCAACTATAGAAAAATGGCTAAAAAGTAAAATGCCCAAAAAGTTAAACTCTATTTTAACTGACCAAACAGAATATGAAGAATATCAAAAACTTTAGGAGTCAGCTGTCCACGAAAGTCCAGCATGATAACACACTCAATCAGTTGAATGAATGACTCAATACTCACTCATTAAGTGACTTACCGTCACTTACTGGTAGTTCAGTTGAGAAGTTTGTTGAAAAGTATGCATTTTTCCCCTCAACATTTCTTATTTGTATATTCATAAATGCATTTAAAACATTAATCTCATAACATTATTTATTGCGGTTGTAATTATTGTTATTTGCAGTGTAAATTATTTAATCTGACTGGTAGCAGCCCTATAGTGTATATTGAATTTATTGATAAATTGTAATAATTTGACATGTAAGATGATGCATACATCTAAAAAGGTTAAAAATAGGCCTTTGTAAAGGTAAATATGCAGATTTAAGTATGTAAAAGCTGATAGAACACTGATGAAAAATTGCTTCAGAATAAATTGTTTACTCCACCAAAAATCTCAGTGATGCAGTTATTTTGCAGGGATATTTTGTATGGAATATTGTCTGCTGACATGAAAAGTTCATTGTATAACCTGGTAATAAATATCATTTATTACAGCAATGATATTTTGTTTTCTTTTTAATTTATACACATTAAATATTACATGTATGTAATAAAATGTGTATTTCCATTGCAGGTTTAGGTCTTAAATTTCATATAAGGTGGTATTAAAAAGGTCTTAAATTTAACTTGTTCATGTCTGCAGAAACCCTGTCCTCTTCTGTACAGCCTTTTGTCACTCTCTGTAAATGTATCCTCGGGTTTTCTAAAGGTGTGTTCTTGCATGATTACACATACAGCAAGATCTTCAAGTTAACTGGCTGAAGTGTAATTAACACCTTTTCTTTATACTGTAAGAATAGGCCACACATGATTTAGTTAAGTCATTTGTATTCGTATAGCACTCATAATCCTTGTTTCAGTGCGGCCAAAATGTAAAAGTGTGTGAAACCCTCCTGTGTGTAAGGTGAAAGTGGCAAAGTTTCTTCAGCCATAACCTACACAAAACGCAGCATTTTTATTAGTCTGAATAAGACTTGATGTAGTAATATGTAACATTTTGGCTTATGCTTTCCTTGATTCCTAGACCACCAGGAGTGTTTTTTTCTCCTTAAATAGTCTATTTCCATTTTGAAACATTTTATGTCCAAATACATATGTATGCAGGGTTAGTGAATGAAGCACACAATCTGGTTGAATGTCTTGCCCTTTTTATTTCTGAACTACTGCTTCTGTTTCCTGTTATAATAAATCTGTTTCCATCTCTTTCTTTGGAGCAGTTTTCTTCAAGCCACTTGGGCACACCAACTGGCTTGGCTGCTTCCCTTCAGTCCATCCCAGATTACGTTTACTCCCAACTGTCCACGCCTGCGGTCTCCTCACCAGAAGGAAAGCAACTGCAGTTAGACATCTGTGCCTTGTGTGAAAAAGGTACATGGTTTCATTCATTCTGTTTATACAATTTTAAATGCTGCTGTAAATTAGTGTAGAACTAATTCTGTTATGTGTCCAAGAAGAGATGTACATGACTATTCATACCTGTATTGGTGGGGGTAGGGTGAAACCTTCACAAATAGCAGAGGAAGAATCCTGAACCAGTTCTTAAGCATTGATATGAAAAAAATGGCTGGGGATGAAAAGAGTACTAAAACAATTTACACACTTTACTGTTTCTTCCCCAAAAATCCCAAAGAGGCAATGCTGAAGAAGTAGGTGTTAATCTGTGCAGGCCGTCATGTGCTGACATATTCATCTTGATTACGTATTAAAGAGGAGGAAGTACAAAATGAGTCGTTTGGCAGCTTGGGTCCGTAAAAGTGTTGTGTTTTTTTTTTTTTTTTTTTTTCACTACAAGGAAGTTTTGAGTTCTGAAATTTACAGTAATGCTTACATATTCCCCTCATCTAAATGGCATGGGAACGGATGACTTTCTCAAACCTACTAAATCTAGAAAATAAAAATAAAATAAAATGAAGTGATATCTGGTATGTCACTGTGGGGGAAAAATAAGGGCTGACAGAAAGTAAGTGGCAACAGTGTACTATAATTAAAATGTGGAACACTCATGTTCTCACACACACACACACACACACACACACTGGTATATGTGGTTTTCAGTTGAACTTCATGGTTATAAGTTGGTTTTGCCTTAGTATCGTTTTTTTATCCCTAAACCTAACCCCACCCCTAAACATAGCCCTCACAGAAACTTCTGACATTAAAAAAATAAAATAAAAATAGTTTAGTACATGTTTAAGCCAGTTAGTTTGAGGGCATAGTAACCATGTTTACGCTGTAATATCGATGTTGTCATACACATTTGTGGCTTCATAAACCATCTATTGAAGCACATTGGTATAAAAAGTAAAAACATATTTGAGTAAAAGTAAAAAAAAAAAAAGTTTACTTTAAAACTAAATTTACAACTTTAAATTATACTTAAGATCATAGTTGGGGAAGGAGGAGGCGGGAACCGGCGAACACTCAAAAGAAAACTTTAATAATAAAATAAACAAAAAAACTGAAAATAGCGTGACAGCCCCTCGCGGACGACTGTCGCGCACAAACAAAACCAAACAAAATCAAATCCAGGCCTAGTCCTCTCATCTTTCACTGTCATCACTCCTCCTTTTATCCTTTGTTTTCGGAGCCTCCGTGATGAGATCGAACCGGTGAGTGGGGCAGGTGTGGTTTTTTTTGATTCATCATCATTTACTACACCGGCCTCGCTCCGTTCCCACGGCTTTTGGCCCCGCCCCCACTCGTCACAAGGTGCAATAGGTGATTCTTCAGAAACCTTTTTTATGCTGGTTGAAAGTCTCTTCACAAATACAAAGCAATCACTAAGTTAAGTGGTCTAAATTTATTTATATATTCTGTGGAAGGCATAGGACCAAGAAATGTTCATCCAATCAAAATGCTCTGTCCGAGCGTTTTAATTGGCTTTCCTACCTGCCTGTCAACGTACTAAGGTTTGTTTAATGGGAGAAAACAAAACACATGCACAGTGGCCTGTTGCATGACGCTAGCTGAACAAACTCTGTGAGGAGGTTTAGAGTTGACAAAACCAAACAAACCCAGCCTGGTTTAGATCAGGTTCAGCGGGCTCACAAAGCTCGATATAAACATTGTCAACTCCACAGCCACAGTTTGATTCACTTCTTGCAAGAGTCTGTGCAGTTCACAGTTCTGCTGAAGATTAATAGAGTTAAAGGGGTCCTATTATGCTTTCACTTTTTTTAAATTTTAGTCCGTGTGTAGTGTGTATGTTTGAGCATAAAAAAGATCTAGAAAGTTACAAATCTCAAAGTCCACTCCAAAGGGAGATATTTAGTTTTTTTAAAATCCATTTTCAAGAACTACAGCAAACGGCTCGTTTGGACTACAGCGTTTGTTTTCCGGGCTTTGTGATATCACAAAGCGGCTCATTGGAATATCATTAAAATAATTCCTGCCTATGGAAATTCGAATGGTTGGGGGGTGGGAGGGGCGAGGTTGTGGTTAGAACGCATGGTTGAGTGAATGCATCAGACGAGACGACGAAGAAGAAAAGCTGCTGCAGAGTTAGTGCATCAGAAAACCAAGAGCAGCTGCTGTGCTGTAGCCTCAAATTTTTGGAATGTCTAGAACAGCGGTTCTCATTTCCAGTCCTCGCGTACCCCCGCTCTGCACATTTTGTATGTTTCTCTTATTGCTTCATACGTTTGTTATATCTGATTGTAAGTGCCCTGCGAAGTGGACATTACATTATATGATTCCAGTTTGAAGGGAGCGTATGTGTTTCATACAAAGGGCATTTAAGTGTGCGATACGTGAATTTAAATGTATTTATTTACAGAGGTATATGTCCCACTTCACACTTCTCTAGTAATTTTCGTTTGTGTGTGAAGACGCTGCAAGCAGCACGGACCGAGCCAGCGCAAATATGTAAATGAATATTCAAAGGAAGTAAACTCAGGATCAGGGACCCGGGAGTAGGGAGCATGGACCGGTGTAAGGGCATGTCAATCGGAACACAGTTCCTGCACGAGCTCACTCTAAAGAGATTATCTGAACAGGGTAAAGAGAGACGGCAAAACAGCAGAGAGGGGGTAGCGGGACTGGAATGAGAACCGGCTGGTCTAGAACAATGTCTTACAAATAACAACACGACGGTAGCGGCACCGCGACAGGGGACGCCGACGGTGTGCCTACACTCATAGAAAATAATGTATTTGAATTTTAAAGATGTGGCACTGACACTGCGCTTCTCGTACGTGTGGCGGATGGAGAGATACGCCGAAAGGGGGTTTTTATTTTTTTTTGTTGTTTTTTTTCACCTCCGTGCCCAAACGTTTTTGTTTGGGCTTCCGAAAGTGGATGATGTCTGGAAACAGTGGTTGCAATTTACTTTTAACTCTGTCCCTGAGCATTAACCCCAATTTGCTATTGTGTGCTGAGCATTTTACTGAGGACAGCTTCCACATCACGAGTGAGAAGTGCCGGATTCACCAAAAGCTTTTGTTGAAAGACGAGCAAGGGGCGTGGCAGTACTGAAACACCGTCTAAGCTGTTCACCAATCACAACGCACTGGGACAGCTAACCAATCACAACACATTTTGTTTTTCGGAAGGCGGACCTTCATCAAAGCCGGAACTAATCAAGCCGTTTGTGCCAGGCTGGGGAGAGAGGTATTGTAATAATGTAAATTATGTGAAAAATGATGCGTTTTTCGAACCACCAAGCATGAGAGCATCTAGTACACCCCCAAAACAAAATCAAGACTTGTAAAAGAGCATAATATGACCCCTTTAAAAAATTAATGATTTAAATGCGTGTAGCGTAAGTTACCTGAGCGAAACCCGTCACAACCAACCACCTTCTTGAGCCAAACTCCTTCCTCCCCCCGCCCCCCCCCCCCCCCCCCCACCCCCCCCCCCCCCCCCCCCCCCCCCCCCCCCCCCCCCCCCCCCCCCCCCCCCCGGTTTGCTCAAACTAAACCGCAAACTCAGGGGTAAAACCCGAAACTATCCATGTACAGGCCACTTATCCATATATATATAATTATATAATTATAGATTATATAATGTATGTATGATGGTAATAAATTGCCAGGAAATATTTGATTGGATGAGTTGAAATATCATTTTTATTTCCAAGCAGCAAAAAAAAACAAATGTCATAGGGTTAGAAATATGTGGATATGTGTGTTTATATATATAAATATATACATATATATATATATGTATGTGGGGTATATGTATATATGTGTGTGAAGTAAAGAGTCGTTGCGTTGGAAATGATGCACTGCCTTGTCTAGTAGCATGGCGTAAACTGGCAGTTAAACGCATAGTTAACCCAAAAATGAAAAATTTGCTGTTAATTTACATACTCTTAGCCCATCCAAGTCAAGATGTAGGTGATTTTTTTTTTTATTTAATTTTTTTTAATTTTCCTTCCATAGAACAGTAAAGAAGAATTTCAGAGAGTAAAGAATCCATGGTCCTTGGTGATTTATACAATGCAAGTTCAAGGCTACCATAATTGTGAGTGTCAAAACAAATAAAGGCAACACAAAATTAATACCCGTGGCTCCTGACGTTATATTGAGGTCTTCTGAAGTAAAACTATCGGTCTGTGCAAGAAACTGAACATTGTTTACAACATTATTACCTGTAATCCAGAGCCACAGGCAAACAATCCTGAGCACAAGGGTGATGTCCAGTTCACGAGCGAAAGGTTCTTATGGAATAGTTATTTTTAGTGAACAGCGAATTGTACTAAATTGTCTAAAACAGTTTGCGGCTCAGGTCATCAGAGTTACTCAATCAAAGCTTCCTTTTGGACGTGCATGATAGTCACTGAACTTAAGAAAGAGTTTGGACTTGGACATGTCCATGAAGAACTGATTATCCACTAAAACAAGCATGCATAAATTGACCACTTGAATGAAGGGGGGAAATTATTTTATTTTAATGGTTTGTCATAGTTTATGTAAAACTTTAATTAAAAGTAAAGTTTATGATTTAAGGTAATAAACAAATTAAAGTGAAAATGGCATCCTCTGAGGCAGTAATACAGCTCAGGTTGATGCATGTGAAACTACTTCAGCACTGGCTGTAGACTCGAGTCCCGAGATGGGCATGGTGCCGCGGCACACATCGGGTGGCTATCACAGAGATGATGCTGCAACAGGCGTGCAGCCTCAGAACCCTGGACAGGGCCTTGGCTGCGTTGGCAAATCAGCTGCCTCGAGTTGCTGATGCCTTGGCACACAGCTGCCCCGGGGACTGCGCAAGTGTGCGTTTCCCCCAGTGAGCCTGGTTGCACAATATTGGGTTAGGTCAGGAGGAGGAGAACGGGTCCTCCTGTCAGCCCCCCCCCCCCCTCTGGCAAATTAACCTGAGGAAGGAACTTCTTCCTCGGTGGCATGGCACAAATGCCCAGACCTCTGGACAGGATGTGAGTGGGCTATCACTCAGCACTGTCTAGTCTAGTAGCATGGTGTAACACTATTGGTGATGGCAATGAACCCAATCACTCAAGCCAGAGCCCCCTCTACAAAGCAGCTGTATGAAGGGACATCTTTTCGCAAATTGGTGTTCTTCCTGAAGAGAAGACCCACAAAGACGCGCCATCGGGTCAGAAAACAAGAGATTCCATATCTATATCCATTGGTGGCCAAACCAAATGCCAGTGACAACCATTCATATATTAATTGGAAATTTGTGTAAATTGACATCTCTAGTTGTTTTAGAAAGATACCATTTGCAATTAACTTACTAAAGCTTACAACTTGGAAACTAGATGGTACCATGAGGTTATTTTGTTGCTCAAAAGTCTACACAATAATGCAAGACGGTCTGGTTTCAAACTTTAAAATTAAAATTTGTATTTTCTTTCATTCTTCCTTTCTTTTATAGTACATTCATCTTTAAAATCCATCCATGAATCCCTGGCTCTGGAGCGTGAGCGAGTCAGACAGGCTTGGGCCGGACCTGACCTTCGGCAGTCAACCTCAGATGTTGGCCACATTGTGCACGACCCTCTCAGAGGTACTTTTTTTTTTTTTTTTTTCTCGCCGTTTATATGGAGTAGTGTGCTAGTACACTTCTGACAACACACTGAGCTGCTGCTACTAGTATCAACTATAAACACTGCAGATTGAATAAGCTGAATATTTTGTGGTAAACAAAAGACTGCTATCCCTTATCTTTTAGAATCACTTGTTTATTCAGTAAGAGGTGTGTGTGTGTTTTTTTTATTTATTTTTATAACAATTTTTGTCCTTGGATTGGTGAAGTATTGAAATTTAGACTGAGTGTCGGTCATGTATGCTTCATGCTTGTAGCTTAAAGGTGACATCAGAGACCATTTCACAAATTGTCATGTTTCTTTCGATTATTTCTGAAATGTCTGGAACATATTATTTTGGTGAAATTCCTCAGCGGTGTGAAAACACCCTTTTTACCTCGTCAAAACTAGCTGGCCCGTTTTGGTGATGGTCTCTTTAAATGCTAATGAGCTACTGCTCACCCCACCCAGATCTTCGTATACTAATGGTACACTACATTAGGGTTGTTCGAGCTGCATCGGCGATGCGCAGGACCGTCGGCGTATGACATCAAAGTACGCCGCGTGTGATTAGAGAGCAGACAACTCTAAGCTTTTTGATCGCTCTCACGGTAAATTGATGTCATACGACCGACGGTCTGCGTAGCGCTGATGCTCTCAAACAAGCCTATTATACAGACAAAATGTTATCTTTGCCCGTGTGCTCAACTTTTTTTTTTTTTTTTTTAAATAAAAAAGTTTGGGTTTCATGCTGGTTTACGTTTTACGTCAATTTAGAGTGCTGTTAACAGCAAAATCATCTTTCAGACCTAAGCTATAGAATGAATAACGAATATCAAACATTGCTAACAATAACCAAAAGAAACAAACAAGAATTATATACAAAAAGACTAACGTCTTTCAAATGAATTGTAGTTACAGCTCCATTCTTTAAATGCAATTTTGATGTGAGTCCAGCTTCATATTGTCCGAGGTTTGAAAAGCAGTCTGTAAAAAAAAAATTTGCACACACAAGCAAGTTTTTGCCCACTCTTTCTGGGACATTCCCTTTCATATATCAATTAAGCCATTTCACTTTTGTTTCATCTGAAGCTGGGATTCTGTGTAAGGACGCCTGTATATCCGAACACCGAGCAGGTTGCATGCCAGGAGGGCTTTTTTTTTTTTTTTTGTTTTTCAAAAAAAAAAAAAAAACCCCAGAAAAAAGAAAGGCACCATATTGCTATGTTTACAAAAAGGGGTGGGAAGAGGGCAGACTCCATATTTTGCTCGGAGGCAGTCATATTCAAATAGCTAGCTAGTTACGTCAAAGCCGGCACCAAATTGAACTCATGGATGACACATTTTTTAACTCGGACAGTTTATAACAAACTGGCTGCATGTTTTCTTTTCAGCTTTTCTGAGCTGGCAGACACAGCAGAAACCTAACTAAATGCAAATAAATCTACAAAAGTGAAAATTTCATCCGATGTCACCTTTAAATTGTGCTAGTTACTGACTTTACTTTTGTTTTTAGCTTGAGATGCAGTCACGTTTAACCAGAGTTCACTCCGTGTCACTGTCATCCGATTCCTCAGATGAGTCCTACTGTACTGTGTGCCAGGATCAGGTGTGTGTGCTTCCCCATGTCTGAAGTTTTAAAGTAATCGTTTTTGTTTGTTTATTTAATATAAATCTCTTTTTGTCATTAAGCAGGCCACCCCCTCTCAGGAGCGTAAGCTAAATCGTACACCCTCAGTAACAGACTGTACAGCAGAGTATTTTGATGCCAGTGAAGTAATTTGTGAGAATCTGTCTGAAAATGAAACCTCTGACGAATCTGGATTGAGTGATGTCACCACAAGCAACTCTGAACCAGAGGAAGGCCACAGTACGTCTACAGTTAGCTAAACCATCAGCTTTACATGTTGATGGTTATGTAATGACAAATGGATAATAAAACCTTAAAGATAATTAAAGTGGTCCATATATATATATATATATGTATGTATGTATATGTATATATGTATATGTGTGTGTGAATAATAAAACCTAAAAGATATTTATATCTCTTAAGGTTTGTATTTCACACCACTGTATATATTAGTGGTGTCAAAAGTAGCGTGTTAACACAGGCGATTTATTTTTTTAGTTTAACGCTTTAAAATTATTTAATGCAATTAACGCAGGGACGAAGCTAGGGTTGGCCACCCTACTCACAACTGCTGCTTCTGTCTTTTTTTCTTGACAAGAAATGCATTTATTACTGCGCAGAACATCTTTATTACCTCTTAAAATGGGAGGACTTTTCAACTTCATGCGTTCCAACTTCACCTCCGCACCAGGCGCGAGTCAAACAAGCAACTTGTATAGCGTGCTCTTCAATTGCACACACAAATGCAGTAGTGCACACTGTAACCTTTATCAATTTATATCAAAGAGCGAAAGAAACTACGTGCATGCAATGTCGTAGTTATGTCGTCAAAGTCATAAAGTTACCAAAAAGGCAATTAAATCTGCCTTAAAACTGTGCATGTAAGTATCTGATGTATGAGTCACATTTAAGGACGTCTCTGAAATGCAGTGGTTTTCAAAAATGTCCAGAGCAGCCCAGCACCGTCTCCCTCATCTAACACACCCGATTCAACTCACCAGCTCATTATTAGAGACTTTAAGACCTGAGGTGGGTCAGAATAGGTAAAGATATGCATGTCAGATCCACGTCATGTTCAGCAGTAGCAGCTCTTAAAGTAATAGCAGGCAAAAAACCTAATAACAAGTGCTGTGAGGTCTGTAATAAACGCAAAAGAGAGAAAAAAAAAAAAGAGGAAATCAGTCATTTAAGGATTCATCTATAATTCATTTAAAATGTAGTGTTTGATAACTTTATTAAATTTCTATATATTTCCTACTTGCTGAAAGGCACAGGTAAATATGATATTTATTATAATGGGTTTATGTGAAGATTGTTTGAAGTTCACATAAATTAGAAGTTATTTTAAGTAGTCTAATAAATGTTCAAATTGATAGCTCTCAATTATACTGTAATGTTGAATGGCTAGTCAATGGTTAAATATTAGGGGAAAAAAATATTTCATAGAGACATCAGTAGTATTAGTATCAGTGATGCATACTGACCTTCAGTCATTAAAAAAGATGCCATCAAACAAATATAAAAAAATATACTGTCTTTGTTTGTACATTAATTTGAATGTGAAATTATTGCAATGTGAAAGATTTATAAAATCTTTCCTGTTGGGGGGGCGGGGGGGGTTTTTTTTTTTTGTAGGATTAATCGTAATTAATTTCAGAAAAAAATGTTTTTTTTTATGGATTGACAGCACTAATATATTATATGTGGGTGTGTGTGTGTGTGTGTGTGGTGTGTGTATCCTTTTTAAAGAAGTCTCCTATGCTCATTAAGGCTCACTTGATCAAAAATACAGAAAGAAAAAACTGTAATATTGTGAAACATTACAATTTATCAGGTTCTAGTTTAAGCAGCAAAAACTGTTTCCAATATTGATAATAAATTAGCATATTAGAATGATTCTGAAGGATCATATGACACTGAAGACTGGAGTAATGATGCTGAAAATTCAGCTTTATATATTCAAATAAAACTGTTAAATTGTAGCATGTCACAATATTCGTTTTTTTTCTGATCCCAAACTTTTGAACAGCAGTGTCTATATAAAAAATAAAAAAAATTATATATATAATATATATATATATATATATATATGTGTGTGTTTGTGTATATATATATATATATATAATGATATATATATATATAATTTAGGGCGCCCAAAATCTTTGGCCGAAAATGGCATTTTCATTCTCTCTCTACGTGGTCACTGTGTGGATGTCATTCATGTACTGCTAATGCTCACCGGAAAGTAAAGCACTCAAAAAGTATGCCAACAGTAAAATGTGGTAGTAGACTGTCCGTTTTCAAATAGCCAAGTGCATCAGAAGTTCATTTCGGTGATCCAAAATAATATTTCTATATATATATATATAGAGAGAGAGAGAGAGAATTTTGGGCACATTCACCCATTTATTGGTATGGTATTTCATATTCATATTTTTCAGAAGCTGCAAATATGAAGTACAGAGCCAGTGTTTCCAGCACAAATGATTTAGCTTCTAATGCTCTGGTCAGTGGGCGACGCACAGTGCTTCCTGCACACAGCACTGATAACAGCCATATCGGAATCCTCACTATCCTGTACAACAACATTGGGAAGGATTTGTCACGGGTCTCCATGCCAGTGGCTCTCAATGAACCGCTTAGTTTATTACAGCGTGTCAGTGAAGAGCTGGAATATTCTGAACTCCTGGATATTGCCAACCACACAGATGACCCTTTTGAAAGAATGGTAAGGGAAAGAGGCATCATGTATAACACTTCGCGTTTTATTTTTGTATTTTATGCTAGCTGTGTATATACCAACAAAAGGCAGATTTACGTCATTATTATTTATAAAACTATAAATACTATATTTATATACTCCTTGAAGAATAACCAGATATACCATGGAGCTTAGTATATCTAGTATAGTTTTACTGTGCATAACCAGGTCTACATGATTTCCATATGCATATTTGATACTATGTGAATACTATGGTAACAAGCCTCCACAAGCTTTCATGCTTGCGGTTGCCAGATGGACCATTTTTTTCTACCTGTGCGACTAAATTTTGTGTGCGGTCTCACTGGCGCGACCACCACGTTCTCCTCATAAGCGTTGCCATTTCTGTTGCATATGAGAAACATCAAACAAAACTGAAAGCAATACAAAACTGCGCTACTCGTTTGAACTGCGCAGTGCTTCGAGTGTAGAGCCTGGTTTATACTCGCCGTGTCAGCAGGAGCACGAAGGTGCGCACAGCAAAAATGACACGAATATTGAGGAAACCATGGATGGTTTTCATGGTAAAGTAAAGTAAAGGACTGCTCCTTAAACCAAAGGTGAACATATTGGTATTCTTGTGGGGGAAAAAACATGCAAGCACTGTCACCAAAGGCAAGTTTAGTTTTACTTTTCTTTTTGTTTTCATTTTGAAAAGCTTGTATCTTTGCTGTTTACCTCACGTTATGCTATGGAGGCTTTCTTTTATTTATTTATTTGATTCCTCAGTGTTTGCTAAACGTTCTGTAATTTATTAGTCCGTATATAATACAGCGTGTGGTGTATGCCATGCCTCATCTTATTCATTGTTAACATTTTGTAAGCTAGTTTGTCATTGTTTTACTGTTTTATTGTTGTTGTGTTTTTTAATTAAGAATAACAATGAATCCATCTTTTGTTTTAGTCTTAAAAAGTGAAAGGTATAGATGTAAGCAAAACAGACAATTGTCTTTTCTTGTAAAACATGACAAGATCGCAAATTCAAAAGCGAAAGCATCTGAATCCCACGGCTTATAACATAGCAAGAGGAACTCCTGTTCACAAAATTCAAATCACAAATACTACTAATGAAAAAGAACTGGTGGAATGTTAACCTCTTTCGTTTCCATAAAACTATAAACTATGATAAAACTTCATCAGCATGCATTGATCAATCCCATGTTGTAGCAAAAAAAACAGTTGCAACCAAATCGTGTGCTCGTGCGACCAACTGAGAAAGTTAGTCACAAAAGAGCGACCAGTGGGAAGAATGAGTCTGGAGCCCTGGTTGTGATTCCCAGATGTCAAGAGTTTGAATACCCCAATCAGAGCTTGTATCTTAAAAAAAAAAATTCTGCCGAATGATTTGCTAAATTTTCTCTAACTCCACCCAAAAAGAAGTCCGATATTTTGGATTTTGTGTATTTTTTGAAAATCAGATACTTAGATACTCGTCCAAGTTTGTAGGATTTGTATGATTCTCACCAAAATTGGTCAACAGTAGTCAAGTCTATTCAATAGTTATTCATAATTGCATTAATAATCTTGGATAAGAGCATGTTGAATACATGTTTGTTACAGACGTGACATAGACTTATGCAATGGAATGATATTTGTTTACAAGTCCTCTCAGCATCACTTTGGATTGGAATGATCTCATGCATTTTTTTTATTTTTATATATTAAGGCAGTCTCTGTGCCTTTTTCGAGAGATGAGTAATCCACTCCTGTGCGGAAAAGGTCAAAAAGTTTCAAGAGGGAGTCTGGTTTTAGTTCTCTGTCTTGGGTGGGGGAAATCAACCAATTTGGTCTCAATGATTTCCTCGTGAGTGTAATGTCTGATTACGTTTCTTAGGGAATTAATTATTGTTCATTCATTCAGGTTTTGAAAGGACTCGAATCTGAAAATTCGAAGTCCACCTGATTAGAACTGATTTCAAATTTTAATAGTTTACACCTTATCAACGGTCGTCCAGCGAGACGTTAATGTCCATGTATCTTAATCTGACTGTGTGTATTTTCCTTGACCGCAGGTCAATACAATTATGATCATTTGTAAGCTCCTAGCGAGGTAACGTGATCTTGGCAAGGTTTGACTTTAAAATTATATGACACCAGACAACGATTCTTTATAAATGAAACATGAATTTATTGGCTATTCTAAAAAAATTTTAAAAAAAACTCTCTTATTATCCTTCTCTTTCTAGCTTGTACTTATTTGAACAATGTCTAAGAACTTGGTATTACAACCACTTCTTGTGTCTGTTTGCCTCTCTTAAGAAGAATCGCTTTATGTATCCCCCAATTGTAAGTCGCTTTGGATAAAAGCGTCTGCTAAATGACTAAATGTAAATGTAAATGTATTCTAAATTACATTGACCTAAGCTAAAACACACATATACACACACACACACACACACACATATACAGTCTCTGAAGAATGAAGATGATGTTAATGGAGTTCTGAGGAAAGCCCAAAGTTTTAGCAAGATATTCGCTACAGTTCTCTTACTTGCGACCTGAGAAAATCACAAAGTAGAGGTTTGTCTTACGTTTACTGCTTACATGGTTTGGCACCTATTTCAGCGGATAGGAGACCTTGTTCATACTTGCGTTTTGGGTGACAGCCAAAAAGCTGAGTTTTCCTCGTTGCCTGAGGGAGTCCCGGCTTTTGATTGCTTGTTGATCTGGTGCCTGAATGACGTTTGGATGACGTCCTTTTGGGAGAACCCTCGTTGGATTGGTTGGTTGCCGGGTTACGGAGGAGCCTCGAAGTTCTTCTGAGAGAGTCTGCTTTAGCAAGACTTTGTGTTCTGCAGAGTTACGAAGCTTCAACGGAGTAGTTGAGTTCTAGATGGTCGATCGCCTGATGGTTCAGCTTGTGAGCACAAGTTAGAGTGCTCTCCACACGGCGACAAGGCCTTGCTCGGGAAAGCAAGTGGCGAAGAGCCTGCGTTCGGGAGAGCAAGCGGCAAAAGCCTTCACTCGAGAGAGTAAACAGCGAGAAGCAATTTAATCTGTGTTGCAGTGGGGTTTTGATCCATGGCATACGTCCGTCCCACGGCACGATCTACCAATCGACTTCTTGCAAGGCAGAGCGTGCATACATTAACAAGAGGCTCCAATTTATTATGTGGAGAAAAATCTTTGCGAAGATTTGGTTGATACTTTTATAAAGTTTCCTAATGCGAGTATTGTACATACTTCTCACTCATACCAAAGTTTCGCACATAAAAATTAAGCTGTCATTCAAAAAAAACGTCAAACAAACAAAAAAAAAAACCAAAAAGGGGTCCCACGGTATTTGCATAACTCAGTAGTAATAACCTCCAAGGACAAGTTATAATGCAAAGATTAAGATATCATGGTTTCAATAACACATCAAGCAGAAAGCATATTATTTGGGAGTATATTGCTCCGATACTTTAAATGATTTTCAATGATTGTCTTATGAATTGTCTGTAAGTTCTGTTTCTTTGTCTGTGACAGGAGAAACGCGCGCTTTCTGAAAGTAGTAAAAGGATGCGTCCCTTTTTTGGAATGCAAAGGGGGGAAAGGGGAGGTGTCCTGAGGTCATGCCCATGTCAAGAGTTGTGTGTCTGCCATTCTTCTCCTGGACAGGGAACTCTTAATCTGTCGCTTTCTGTTTATCGGATTTAGCAATTTATGCGTTAAACGGTCATGGGGTCCAGGCGAGTCTGTTGCTGGAACATTTCCAGATACCATGTTCTTTGTTCTGTTGTTTATTAGCTGGTTTATTTATGCTGAAGCAGGTCAACGTTACACTGCCCATATGGTCCCTGAAAGCCCGTAAAAAAAAAGATAGCTTGTATCCTAGTTTGAGTTAGGGTTTAAGCAGTTCAGATCCCCTAAGGGGTAAGGACCAGGCCTTGACTGAAAGCAGGTCCAGACAATTAGGTGCCTTGTTGATCATTGATCTTCTTTACGACTGCAGATAGCTGGGGAAGAGAGTGCTTAGTTTTTCCGGTGGAATGCGGAGATTCAATCGTTAATTTTTGCGATATTCGCAGAGGCCTTACATGAGTCTCAATGTGTTGTCTTTTTGACCATTTGTCTCAGGCTAACTTCCTAAAGTTGACTACGTTTGGACCATCTCATACAAGCGTCCTCTGCTTTAAAGCTGTGAGGAGTTAGTTCGCTTCAGACTTGCTTGTGCCAGGATCCCTGATTTTACCGTCCTGCATGTTTATGTTGGGGTCTTCTGAAATTCTGATTCTTGGTTGGTTCAGTTCTGATCACATTATCACAGTCTGATTGGCTCTAAGACAGGCATATTCAAATGATGGACTGTGGTCTGGTTCTGGACCTCGGCTTGGTTCCAACCAGACAATGGCAACGGCAGCACCATTTTACCATTTCTAAATAAAGTGAGCAGCTTGTCAAAACAATGGAGCAGTTCACACCACGAGCACTCGGGGTCATTTATTGTAATGATCTTTCGGCGTTATATCCTCTAGTAGTATTTTAATCTCGAGCCAAACAGGCTTCATTCAAACTCCTGTGTGCATTGCTCCTCTATAAAGACACTAAAGCACCATTAAGAGCTGCGGATGACGCGGTAGTTTTAAAAATAAGCAGAAACCCGGTGAGCAGCAAAATAGATCAGTACTTTTGCTAAAACTCAAAGACTCTGACCATTCAAGACTAAGACATAGATTTTGCGTTACAATTTTTTGAGATATGACCTGGATTTGAGTTTTAATAGACTAATAAATCATGTGCGTGCACTCTGTGTGTGTGATTTGGTGATATAGCCTACTTGATAATGTCAGATCGCACACATTACAACTACACTTACCATATTATCGCAGACGATGCTGTATCGCACACCAAGACTTGACTTTTGAGTGGAAAATGAATCGTCCGCGGTTGTGCGCGACACTGTTTGCAGATGACCAAGGGGTTTTGGAGTCTAACTTGAAAACGCCACGCAGACACCGATTCGTCAAACCTGCTTCTATACAGTCGGTGCTTCCTGACTTTGACCTACTTGTAGTAAGTAACGAATATGGTTCTGGGAAATGTATCGGAGTAAAAGTAAAAGTTGGCTGAAACATAAAAACTCAAGTAAAGTACAGATACCCCCAAAAAATACATAAGTACTGTAATGAAGTATTATTACATCGTTACCCATTACACACTGGTGACCCAATACTAAGTTATGTTACTAATACAAGTTAGTCTAAAGGGCACATAAAAACAAACTTAGTAACATTTAAAATAAAAGCATTCATGACCCGTAGAGTGTTTATTTGGTGTTGACAAAGGTTTATAAATTGATCTCATTGCAAAGCAAAATACGGATTAAAAATTTTACCCATCTCCAGAAATGTTGCAATAGCAAGAGGTAAAAAGTAACCAGCCGAATATGAAGAGGACACCACCAGTGTAGGGACGATGTTGCATTGCCAAAGTATCTTATACGTGTTATAAGTTTAAAAAAATACAATTCATCTGATCCGTTAACGCTTGGATGGCACTTGTGATGTCAAAATGTCTTTTCATATATATATAAGTATAGTCTAAAATATTTGTTTATATTAATAAGTAAAATAAAATAAATTTTTTTAAGGACAATAATTCAGATAAATGTCAAATCTTAGGCTAAATGGAACAAATTGAATTATTTATTTGGTTAACACTTTAGTATGGGACCGTTCTACTATTAATAGTTGATTATAGTTTAAACATTAGTGAGGGGAAGTCAAATCAGGAAGCTGTCGAAGAACAAAAACGGTTCTCGTTCAGCTTTAATGGTGATCCGAAAAAACGAGCCAACCGACCACCCCCCCCCCCCAACCAAACTCCCCGGTTCTTGACTCGAGAACGAGAACCGTTCCAGCAGTGGGCGTGTATGTTCGTTACCCGGCTCGCTGCACGCATGCTGCTCTGCTGGTGTTCATCTTCAGTTCTCTCCTCACAGCAGTTCAGTCAGTGTACTGTTTCAGTAAATAAATTACTCTGGGATATTGATTTATTTCGACTCGGAGGGAGTGTCAGCCATGTTAAAAAAGTGAATAACTTAAGTAATTTGTGGATTAGGAGACGTGAACCGTTTCAAATGATTCAGTCCGATTTGGTGAACTGGTTCAACCGGTTCACTAAGAAGAACCGGTTAAATCAAACGATTGTTCGCCGACCGGACATCACTATTAGCATGCCTATTATTAACATATTGGCGGTTCATTAGTGCTTTATAAAGCCCATATTCTGCATGGCCATATTCTACATCCCATAATCCTACCCAATACCTAAACTTAAACAACTACCTTACCAACTATTAATAAGCAGCAAATAGGCGTTATTAAGCAGATGTCTAGTAATGGTGGGTGGGTTTTTTTTTTGCTTGATAATAGTAGAATGACCTGTAAAATAGTGAAAAACTTTGTGTGTGTGTGTGTGTGTGTGTGTGTGTGGAATTTTACAGTGATTTAATTATTTTCATCAAACTCTCTACCCCCCTGCAGTTACTCAAGACCCGGTTGGAAACCAGATTTAATGTAATGCAAATAAGCAATTTTCGTGTAAACAAAGATGGGAATATTTTCTTGGCATTTACTGTGGAACTAATACTGCAGCTGCTCGGTATCTGGAGTTGCATTGTGTAAAAGACATAAAGACGCCTTACACTTTAAAAAACCTAGTCCCATCTGCTCTGTGTATTTAGGCCCAATCCCAATTCTACCCATTAGCCCTTCCCCTTTCCCCTACCCCTCCGTTTTGCGCGTTCACATGAAGGGGTAGGGGTGTCACGATTATTTTTTTGGTTGGAGGGGTAGGGGTAGGGGTAAGGGGAAGGGCCAGAAAGCCCTTCGAACGAAGATTTTTCGGGACCACACTTTAAACGAAGGGGTATGAATTATCTCAGCTTAAACTGGCTTCAGCGGCAACATGGCTGTCCGAGTGGACAAAAAGACACATAAATTTAAGCATTTTTTGGCATTAATAAAGATTTTAATGAAAAGTAATCATTTGTTTTGTTACATTCAATCGTGAGTTCATATTTACGGTCATGTTACTCAAAGAAATGTTTGCAAAAAATTGCTAAATTTAGCTAACGTCATATCATTACTGCACGATAGTACCACAACATATTCTCATGTCTGATCAGGGCGATAACCACAGCAGACATTGAGGGGGGCTAGTCCCCCCAATAATTATAAATCGCTAAACCCCTTTCTCAAATATTGCCAATTCGAGAGAGATGAAAGTTGCGTGTATGCAAGTCTGTGCGTTTCTCTTTTTGGAGTGAGATTACACAAAAAATAATATAATTTAGTGATTTCAGTATTTAAACTCTCATTAATAAAAGTCGTGGGGCAGCGTTGACTAGTTTCTTTGCTCCTGGATGTGTGAGCTGCGTGATCTCTCTGATATGTTGTGTGTGTGTATGTGTCAGTAAGCAGCGTATTAATATAGAATGGTAATTAAAAGCTCTAATGCACACCAACACCCAGTATAGGTGTGTGTATTGTAGGAGCCAGACGACTTATGGTGACGTGTGATGGCATAGTAGTGGTGTCCCAATATTTTCATATTTTCACCCCTACCCCTTGACACTCTGTTTCAAGGGACATGGGGAAGGGGTATGAATTGGGATTGGGCCTAAATTCTAATTAAACTGCAGCAACAAAAACTAAAACTTAAATTTTAG
Source organism: Sinocyclocheilus anophthalmus (assembly GCA_018155175.1). Classification (NCBI taxonomy): domain Eukaryota; kingdom Metazoa; phylum Chordata; class Actinopteri; order Cypriniformes; family Cyprinidae; genus Sinocyclocheilus; species Sinocyclocheilus anophthalmus. The sequence goes on along the minus strand of JADLZN010006605.1, from coordinate 92,413 downwards.
ATTTTTTTTTTTATTGTATTGTAATTTTCGTTTAGTTTATGAAGATAACCTTCAATTAGTGGAATTGACTGCATGTGCAGCATTAGTCCGAGGTATTATTTTTATTTTTCTCTTTTTCCCCCCTCTCTTTCAGGTTTATGTGGCTGCGTTCTCTATTTCAGGCTATGCCTGGGCCAGCTGGCGTAATCGTTACAAACCGTTTAACCCTGTTCTAGGGGAAACGTATGAGAATGTGCAGGAGGATCATGGTTTCCGTTATATTGCAGAGCAGGTATGAGCACTTAATATATAAGACATACAATATGAAGGACTGTATTTGGAGTAATTGCATTTTAACATTTTTATTTATTTATTTTTTTTTTCGGTCTAGGTCAGTCTTTCACCACTCTGTATGCCCCTGCCATGCAGAGTCCTGATAACTTCGCTTTTGCGAGGTAACGGCTAAAATTTTGATTTATTCTTCATGTGGGATGTTACATTTATTATTTTATTCAAAACAGCAGAACAACCACCCAATAAAGCATTACAATAAGCTTAACGTATATAAAACAGTATAACCTTGAAGTAATGGACACATGAATTAACGTTCTGCAATTTGGGACATGAGAGCATAGGTCATAATGTAGATATATTTTTAAGATGGAAAAATGTGGTTTTACAAATGCTAGAAACACGGGTTTGAAAGGAAAGAATGCTATCAAATTGTACACCTAAGTTCCTAACTGATGATGAAGACTGCCAGCACCAGCCTTCCAAATGTGATAGGTTCTAGATTATTACTGCAGAGGTTTTTGGTCAATAATTACACCCTCGGTTTTTTCATAATTTAACAGTAGGAAATTACTTGTCATCCAGTTTTTTTATATCAACTATGCATTCTGTTATTTTTGCGAAATCTATATATTTCATAGAGCCGCAAAGGAAATATAGTAGCTGAGTCTCACGCATAGCAGTGAAAGCTTAAACAATCATGTTTTCCTGATGATATTCCCAAGGGCTAAACATTGTAAAGCGTGAAAAGAGGGTCCTAGACGCGTCTTGTGGCACGTACTTGTGATCGATATGCTTCGGGGCTGAGCAAAAAATCTAATTCGATTTTCATGCTCATTATGGCTCTGTGTAGTACATGCTGCTCCATCTGAAAGCACGTGCTGAAGATTTACTACTAATCACAGAACCGGATTCACTGACGAGATGCACATGATAATCGAATTTGATTATTTGCACAGCCCTAGATCTGCTATCGCGTCCTGCACTGCTCCGAATTGATGAACGGTGCAGATAAGGAAGATTGAACCCCGCCAATGCCAATTCCACTAATGCCAACTAATTTTAGTCTATCAAAAGATGCTGGGTCGCTGTGTCAAATGCAACCAGTAAAAAGAGCAGGTCATTTTTAACTCTGATGAGAGCAGTCTCAGTAATATGATACCGTCTAAATCCTGACTGGAAATCCACACAAGATACCATTTTTCTCTAAGAATGAACATAGCTGTGATGATACTACCTTTTCTAGTATCTTTGAAATAAAAGCGAGATTCGAGATCTGACTAAACTAATTCTCCGGTATAAAGCTGTGCTTTTTTTTTTAATGGGGATTAACAGCCAGTTTGAAGGGTGGGGGACATATCTAAAGACATGATGAAGTAATATCAGAAGAGGGTATATGACTTTGGAAGCACCTCTTTTAGTAGCTTAGATGGTATAGGGTTTAACATGCATGTTGTTGGTTTAGATTATTTAATAATTTTATACTATTCTTCTTGTCCAATAGCAGAGAATGAGTGGAATTGTTAATCGAGGATATATTATGAGCTATAGGATAATGTACTGTGGCTGATGGCTGCATGGTTAGAATTTTATATTTAATAGTATTGATCTTGGAAGTAAAGTAGTTCATAACGTCATTACTGCTGTGCTGTTGGAAAATGTCTGCACCTGCTGATGCTTTATTTTTTGTTAATTTAGCCACTGTATTGAATTAATACCTGGGGCTGTGTTAGTTTTCTTCTAAAAGAGATGAAAAGCAAGCAGATCTAGCAGTTTTTAAGGCTTTTCTTTAAGGGTATGTTCAGAGCTTTTGCCTTTTAAGCAAACCTCGAAGTGGATTAGGATCTGGACCTGAAAATTCAGCCAGCCCAATGCCTTCTGTCTTGTGTTCATTCATAGTAAGTTGTGTTTCCATATCTCCATCATATAGGGTGGAGTCATATGGGGTACTTGCCACCAGAACATCTGATAAGGCTTCCTCCTTTAAGCTCGCCCCTTAGCCAGACAAACACTCTGTGAGAGGGTCCTGCGCTGATGGCAGCTGGCTGTTATCACCTGGCATGAGCTGACAGATTGAAACAATTTGTGCAGGTGGTAGGGTCATCTTTAGCCTCTGATGCATGACCACTATGAACCCCTTGTCCAAATACCCACACTTGCGGTCTTGGCCACTTGAGAGCACATGTCAGGAAGTAAGTGTGCAAGACTGTCCCAGGTCTTAAAAAAGCCTTAATGCACACTAAATCCACAGTATCTCAAATACTGCTCCGGAGCATCATGTTGTGGAAATATGATTCCTCACGATTGTGTCTTTTTGCCGAGATCTCGCAAGAGATCACAGAAACCTTTCCAATGTATGTTAAATATTAATAATAATTAGGTATTGCATATAATTTGGTTGTAAAACAAAGAGTTGCACGTTTTATTGGTGCAAATGAGTAGTGATAATTATTTTGTACAACATTTGCAATGGCTTTTTAGCACTTAATTAGAAGCACCACAAAATTAAATTGTCATCTGTTATAGGGACTACTGAACAGACATTTAGAAGTTGATTTTAAAATGCAAAGTATTTAAAATTTAAAAAAAAACACTGTAAACACTTGCATTTTTACTACTCTATAAGTGTGTCCCATCAGGTAATGAAAAGTTCTACACACACTTGTGGTCTTCATGCTCACTTGAACACACATACAGGATACGTGTCATATAAGTAGTCAAGTGGTCAAGTGCAAAGACCGCAAGTGCAGGTATTTGGACATGGGGTGAGACGGGGCTCGCGGGTGTCATGAACAGCCTGTGGAGGCATGACTGACTGGTGGCCTTTAGATCTTTAAATACTGGTTATTCTGTGGGACTGGATGGGTCGAGTTGTGCGCTCCGCTCAGTCGCTCCACTCGTATACCGTTCATGCTCATCGGAACAGCAAAGTCCACTCAAAAATTGAGCCGACAGGAAACATCTATGTAGTACAGTAATGTTTCTGTCTGCAATAGCCCTACTGAGTTGTAACATGGTGTGGTATATGGGCAAATCTGGTAACGCTGCCCTCTCATTCATAGATCTGCTAACCGCTATGTTATGCTCACCTGTTCTGATAATAATAGCTTTCTAGGACTAAACATTATTTGGATAATATCTGGATATACAGTGGGTACGGAAAGTATTCAGACCCCCTTATATTTTTCACTTTTTGTTATATTGCAGCCTTTTGCTAAAATCATTTGTTAATTTTTTTAACTTTTTTTAACAGCACCCCATATTGACAGAAAAACACGGAATTGTTGACATTTTTGTAGATTTATTAAAAAAAAAAAACTGAAATATTACATGGTCCTAAGTATTCAGACCCTTGCTCAGTATTTAGTAGAAGCACCCTTAATACAGCCATGAGTCTTTTTGGGAAAAGTGCAACAAGTTTTTCACACCCTGGATTTGGGGATCCTCTGCCATTACTCATTGCAGATCCTCTCCAGTTCTGACAGGTTGGATGGTAAACATTGGTGGAAAGCCATTTTTAGGTCTCTCCAGATATGCTCAATTGGGTTTAAGCCAGGGCTCTAGCTGGGCCATTCAAGAACAGTAACAGAGTTGTTATGAAGCCACTCCTTTGTTATTTTAGCTGTGTGCTTAGGGTCATTGTCTGTTTGGAAGGTAAACCTTCGGCCCAGTCTGAGTTCCTGAGCACTCTGGAGAAGGTTTTTTTGTCCAGGATATCCCTGTACTTGGCCTCATCTTTCCCTCGATTGCAACCAGTCGTCTTTTCCCTGCAGCTGAAAAACACCCCCACATCATGATGCTGCCACCACCATGTTTCATTGTTGGGACTGTATTGGACAGGTGATGCGCAGTGCCTGGTTTTCTCCACACATCCCACTTAGAATTAAGGACCAAAAAGTCTATCTTGGTCTCATCAGACCACAGAATCTTATTTCTCACCATCTTGGAATACTTCAGGTGTTTTTTAGCAAACTCCATGAGGGCTTTCATGTGTCTTACACTGAGGAGAGACTTCCGTCGGGCCACTCTGCCATAAAGCCCGACTGGTGGAGGGCTGCAGTGATGGTTGACTTCTACAACTTTCTCCCATCTCCCGACAGCATCTCTGGAGCTCAGCCACAGTGATCTTTGGGTTATTCTTTACTTCTCTCACCAAGGCTCTTCTCCCCCGTTAGCTCAGTTTGGCCGGACAGCCAGCTATAGGAAGGGTTCTGGTCGTCCCAAATGTCCTCCATTTAGGGTTTATGGAGGCCACTGTGCTCTTAGGAACCTTAAGTGCAGCAGCAATTTTTTTTGTAACCTTGGCCAGATCTGTTCCTTGCCACAATTCTGTCTCTGAGTTCTTCAGGCAGTTCCTTTGACCTCATGATTTCATTTGCTCTGACATGCACTGTGAGCCGTAAGGTCTTATATAGACAGGTGTGTGGATTCCTAATCAAGTCCAATCAGTATAAACAAACACAGCTGGACTCAAATGAAGGATAGAACCATCTCAAGGATGATCAGAAGAAAAGGACAGCACCTGAGTTAAATATATGAGTGGCACAGCAAAGGGTCTGAATACTTAGGACCATGTGATATTTCCGTTTTTTTTAATAAATCTGCAAAAATGTCACCAATTCTGTGTTTTTCTGTCAATATGGGGTTGCTGGGTGTACTTAATGAGGAAAAAAAATTAACTTAATGATTTTAGCAAATGGCTACAATATAACAAATAGTGAAAAATTTAAAGGGGTCTGAATAATTTCCGTACCCACTGTATATAATGGAAGAAATATCTTAACTCTATTGTTAGACCTACCTGAAAAACTAAAAAGCAATACATTTCATTTGTAGGACTATCATTATTTTTTTATGTGCGCTATCGTTAATAATTTCTTTATTTGTTCTTATTTTATTACTGACTGCTTACTTGTCATTTTTTTATTCAATTCAAAGTTTGAAATCAAGCCATCTCGTGCTACTGCACCAAAATTACCCCACTGTAAAATTCAAAAAAACACTGAGTGAGCAAATATTGTGAGATAGCTAGTTATAATGGTAATTTAAATAATGTTTACATATGTATAAAAACCTACATTAAAATCTGTCATATAAACTGGTCTCTTCAATAGAAATTCGTAAGACTGATGTTTTTTGCCACCATTGATGGCCAAAAATGTTTAATATTAAAAATATCTGTATGACATTATATTCTGCAGTTCTTCCCTGTTGTACCGAATATCTATACTTTTCAAATTATCATATCGAAGTTAGAAATTCAAATATTGTGACAAAATTAATTTTGTAGGGTGCCACAAGTTTGTTACAATTTCCAAAGGGTGCCGCAACTAAAAAAAGGTTGGGAAACACTGCTGTAAACAACTGTATATGACTGGTCCGTTTATAGCGACTGTCACAGGCTAGCGCCATGTTCTGTCATGAATAATTAAGCATAAATGACAGCATCATCTTACAAGGCCACATAGTCTCATGTATAATTGAAATGCCGACACAATGTACTAGTGTTTTGCAGCGTCACATCCACAGAGAATTTTTCAACCCAAAATAAATGTAAAATAATTATACAGTACATTCAACATTACATGTCATTTGACAGTACAATGTCATTTTAACATCGACGAGGAATGTTTTTGAGACACTGCAGATGAGCAAGTCCTTACTTTAAAATAAAGATACTTCCAAATGAAAAGCACCCTCATAGATTCATTAATTCACTCACTCACACACACACACATTTATTATATTTTTTTATTTGTTCATTCATTCGGTCATTCATTCAGTCCATCTACATTTTCAGACCAGAGATGGAAATATAAGTTCTGGGGGAAGTCGGTGGAAATCGTTTCAACCGGAATGGTTAATGTCACTCTGCCAAAGTGAGTATGGTTCAACTGAGCTCTCTACACAGCTGAGAATCAAATCATTTTATTTTAATTTAAAATAGTCAGTTATTGAGAGATGTTAAAAGTGTCTTTTAGATATTCATTTTCATTCAGTTTTGAGTTTTATATACAGATGTGGCCACTGAGGATGCACATCGAAGGGAAAGGATCTCACACATGGTCACAGTAGCATGCAGGGCCACTACGAATGCTCTGGTACAGGAAATACATGATCAGTAGGCGGCAGTCATGTCATGTACTAAAGCGGCAGAGCACATTAAACATGGGCGAGCAAGTTTGTGTACCGTGCGCATTCCAATAAAATATTCACTCTGTTATTAACAGTATTTTTACGTGTTTACAATGGGTATTTGATCACTGATAAATCAAATCACATTACTATAGCGCTTAGTTTTATAATATGCTCTGCTATACATTCCGGATCATCTAAAACGTGGGGTAGTGTGGTAAAAACAATGACCAGAAACCTACAAATTTTTATCTTGTCTTGTGCTCTATTTACTACCAAAACAATGAGAAAAATATTTTTTCTTCAAGCTTTTTCTTCTCTATAGAATATGAAAAACTGACAAACTGAATAGCCCATAATCTAAAAGCAGTGCATCAAGCATTATATTAAATGTAATGTAATAAAATGTACATTCAGTTTAATTTAAAGGGGTCATGAATTGAGAAATAAAATTTTCCTTGATGTTTTGACAGTAAGAGGTCATTGTACAGTCATGGCCAAAAGTTTTGGCAGTGACAAATTTTGTGTTTTGCAAAGTTTGCTGCTTAAGCTGTTGTGGTGTTCATTCACATTGTTTCTAGATTATTGTGTAGAATAATCAGATGCATTTTAAATAATTGCTAAAAAGCTTCATTGTCCAAAAAAATTAACTTTTCACAAAAAAAAAATTTATATATATATATATATAGATATTTTTTTTTTTTATCCTGACACAAAATGACCAGCTGACATTAATTGACTAATATCAGCAGCACGTGAAAGTGTGACTGAGTACTAGTCAGGTTAAATCACTATTATACTAGTTAGATTGTAAGAGCAGACTGATTGCTATAAAAGGAGGGAAGAAGCGCTTCCAATCATTGTTCTTGTTAGAAATGGTTACCTCCAAAGAAACACGTGCAGCCATCATCGCTTTGCATCAAAATGGCCTCACATGCAAGGAAATTGCTACAAAGAATATTGCACCTGAAAGAACCATTTACCGGATCATCAAGAACTTCAAGGCGAGAGGTTTGACTGCAGTGAAGAAGTCTTCAGGACATCCCAGAGTGTCCAGTAAGCGCCAGGACCGTCTCCTCCTGAGGAGTCAGCTACAGAATCGTGTCTCCACCAGTGCAGAGCTTGCTCATGAATGGCAGCAGGTTGGTGTGCAAGCATCTGCACGCACAGTGAGGCCAAGACTTTTGGACAACGGCCTGGTGTCAAGAAGGGCAGCAAAGAAGCCACTTCTCTCCAAGAAAAACGCCAAGGACCGTCTGAAATTCTGCAGGAAGTGCACCAGTCTTCTGCTGTCCAATCCTTGTAAAGTTATTTTCTCTGATGAAGCTCCCGTCCGACTGTTTGGGACATCTGGAAAATCGATTGTTCGGAGAAGAAAAGGTGAACGCTATCATGAGTCCTGTGTTGTGCCAACAGTGAAGCATCCTGAGACCATCCTTGTGTGGGGTTGCTTTTCAACCAAGGGAGTGGGCTTTCTCATAATTCTAATGATAATAAATACGAATTTGTGATATTGCAAATGACATTGAGGAACAGATCATTGAGAAAATTAGCTGAAAGCGCTTTGCGCTTTATAAGTCGATGAGGCCACTGATAGCAACAAGGACAGTTGGTTAATAGCTTATATGCGATTTGTTGATTTTGAGTCACTGAATGAGGATTTACTGTTTTGCAAATGCATCCCAAAAAGAGCCACGACTGATTAACTTTTTAAGATTATAGATTCATACTTGACAAGAGGCTGGGATTAAATGGGAGGACTGCTTGGGAATTTATTTACAGGATTTATGAAAGCGCAGTGGACACTCTGCATTATACATTGAGAAGCACTTGCATCATGGCAGTTAAGCCCTACGTTAAATAATGTTTTGTCTGAAGTTATCACGGTCAACTACATCAAAACAAGACCACTGAATTCATTACTTTTTTCCTCGTTCTGTGAGGAGATTGGCAACGATCGCACTGTTGTGCTGTTTCACAGTGAAGCAAGATGGCTCTCCTGCAGCAAAGTGCTGTCCAGAGTGTTTTAGCTCCGGGAGCAAATTCAAATTTTTCTGCAGGAAGAAGGTTTGAATTAGCTTGCCAGCAAGTTTTGTAATAAACAATTTCTAATGAAGCTGGCATATCTCAGCGACATTATCTTCAAGTTGAATCAACTATACCTCCAACTGCAGGGCAGAGACAATTACCTACCATATCTGGCAGACCAAGTCAGCTCATTCATCTGAAAACTGGAGATGTGGGGCAGGAAACTCGAAAGGAAATTCTTTTGAAAATATAACAACTTTTTCCAACAACAGTGTGCAGTTTGACTGGGTGAGAGATCCATTCACTGCTTCAGATGACTCTAGTATGAGGCTAAAGTTCTCATCACAAACACTTTCTGGCTTTGTGTGGAGAGGAAGTTCCCACTGATAGGTCAGAAGACTGTTGAAATTCTGCTCCCTTTTGCAACGTTAGGACTCTCTGCGTAAAAGTTTTTGAGAGAGGTCCACGTGTAATACTTATTTCATATGAAAAGATGTTAGCCAATCATAGCAATGGTCCATTGAAGCCTAAAACAGGCACACCCTTTCCAACAGAGCGTTCAAATCGGAGGGCTATAATCAGGGTAAAAAAAAAAAGAATTCTAAATTATGGCAATTTTTGATGTAAAAATCATAGTAACATTATAAGTGCACGTCAGGAAACATCAAATTAAGAAATGCCGTTCATAACTCCTTTAAAATAAACAGTGCAAATATCCCATCTTCCTGGCCAAAGACCGTTTACACTATTTGAACGAACAAATTGACAAAATTGCCCAATTTCAAATTTGTGTTTTCCCGATCTTGACAGACAAGCGATATGCATTCTAGCTACAGGGTGCGGGCTAAATAAATAAATCTAAATAACATAAAATAAAGACACGGGGTCTGCGTTTTTTGCAAGTACAGATGAGGTGATGCTGTAAAATGCTATATGTTTTCACCAGCTTCATCTTCTGCGTTTTAATCCTAGATCTCTTCATTAGTCTTTTGAAGAAGGGGGGGAAAAAAAACAGACCAATAAATGTCCTCGTCACATTTTACCGTTCGTACCATAGACTGTAAAAAAAGATGGACGATGTTTCTCCACTTCCTTCCACTACAGAAAAGTGAAGCCAAAACGTCTCAGTATGGCTGCTGTCATCTTGCAAAAATGATGTAATTTGGAGCCAGAGTCTGCACAGTAGTGATTCATTTTTTTTCTCTCTACCCAAACGCAGGGCTGAGCCTGCTCACTGTAAATCTGGAAAACCAGTTAATGCACGTTAAGTTCTTCCAATCATATTGACATGAAAACTCTGAGAAGAGTAAAAAAAATAAAAGAATATACAAGAGATCGACAGGAACTTGATGTTTTTTTAGGAACGCTACTGCTTATTGAATGTTTATATGGCCGAGAAATGATTATTTATTTTTTTCACTTCTGTTTTGGGACAATTATACAAAACTGTAGCTGAAACTGTAAACAAACATTTTTATATACAATGGTCAATACTGTAATTTCATCCCTCTTGCAAACAAAACAACTCTTATTTCTACATCAATAAACAGTGTGGGAGTAAGCCATTAAAAAAGTAATAATAATACAGTAGTATATTACTTTTTGCTGTAACGCAGTAATATACGCTTACTAATAAAATGTGGTAATATTAATACTCGTTAAAACTCCAAAAGTAGTTATCCAGTAAATCCAAGTTACAACACATATTTAACTCAAATTAAGTGGTGAACCTTACCCAAAAACCACAAAACGACCGAGAAAAAAAACTCTGGGAGGTTTCAAAATAGTTAATATATTTCCTTTTGCTGGAATTAGATGGTTGAGGTGACTGCAGAGACGGATTCTACATTTGTAAGATGGACACACTCCTGTTATTTTCAGTTCATCGGAGAAAAGGATAAGAATGCATAGGTGCAATATGTGCGACACCAAACTCTCAACATGGAGAAATAGCACGAGAAAAACCTGGAAACACCTGGACTGATGCCACTAACACTAGCTATCGGAGAGAGCTGCGGGGTCGGAGAGAGAAAAAAGACGCAGACAAGCAATTAAAAAAAAAAAATTAAGGTAAAAAATAACAATCTGTTTATTAAATCTAGCCGATATATAAATGACTGCTTGTGGTGAAATATTTGATATTAAATAGCAGCATCTTCCCACCACCCCTCCTAACTTTTCGTTTCGTTTGGTTAATCTGTTAATTTGGCTGAGTTTGGTTCTATTTGTGTGGCGTGGCGCTCTACGAAAGTCCACGGAAAGGAAACCGAGATGACAGAAATAAAAGTAAACACATTGCAGTTTCGAATGATCTGTATGACCAAAAATGACGGAGTATTTTTTTTGTTGTTTGTTTCCGCTGTTTGATCGCACCGGCGCCTCACAATACAGCATTGCAAACGTTGCAGCCTGTTCATTATCATAATAAAATAGTCAACCAAATATATAGATACACTGGCTAATTTAAATAGTGCGTACTGCGTACAATCCGTGCCGTTCAGCCTGAGCTCGGGCCAAACACACATTTGCTCATGTGACGAGGATGTTTTTAAGTACGTTAAGTAAGCCTGGTTTTACATAATAAATAGCATAATAGTTTAGCATTCAAATGCATCGCAAATATGGACACATTTAATTGGATTAATGCCGAATGAGAGAGGTAGGCTGCGCGACAACGCTGTTTGCTTTTAGTTTCGCATTGAATTAGCCTCAGTGGCGGATCCAGGATTTTTTTGTTGGGGGTGCTAAGAGGAGGAGGGGCTTAACAGTTCAGAGGGGGTGCTAATAAACTAATTAAATTGTGAGATGGACACAGATCACATGTGACGAATTGAGTGCTGCAGTTTGTAAAAGTGTGCATTTCTTAAAGGCCACATCTGTATCGTCGAAATCCAAGGAAAATTGTTTTTTTTTTTTTATTAACTAGTTGTGTACTATATTCCATAAATTGAACAAAATAATCTGGTCACTGTGTATCTGATGAATTTTTCTGATTATTCTTTCCTCTTCAGCTACGGTGATCATTATGAGTGGAATAAAGCAGTCACTTGCATCCACAATGTGTTCAGTCAACAGAGATCGCTCGAGCACTATGGTGACATCGTCATTCGTAATCTCAACAACAATGAGTGCACCTGCAAGATCACATTTGTCAAAGTGAGTTTTAGTTGTTTTTGTATTTCTTCACTTACACTATAAATATTCAGTCATTATTTACTCACCCTGGTGATGTTTTAATGCTGTGTGACCTTCTTTCTTTTTCAGACCACAAAAGGAGCTTGCACTCCATGTCATGGAAGTTAATAGTGACTAGCTTCAAGCGTTAACAGAAAAATGTAAAAGTATCAAAGAATAATCATATACAACTTGTGCCATAAGTGTTCTGAGGGCATCTGATAGGATCTGGTTGTAGGCCTGGGCTGTTGGTCTGTTGTACATGACTGAACGTTCATATTAGCAAAGTGCACAAGTGCACAGCTTTGAGTAATCTAGATTTATCTAAACAAAACATAAATGCTTTTGGGGGTTTTCTGAGTGTCGTGTTTTAAGTTTGTGTATATAAGTGTAAATAAGTTTACTTTCTTCTCCAAGGTGAATATCTCCAGACTAGAATTCCGGTTGTCAGTTGACACATGTGAATGTGAGAACTTACTTTGCTGTTGCAACAACAGAGATATTCATTAGAGAATAAAGTAATGCATAAATTTCTAGGAGCTGAGAGTCACGTTTTGTTTTAATTTCTCAAAATGTTTAAATCAAATGATTGAATCAAGATTATTATAGTGCAGAAATCCAGATTATTTAATCTCATTCAAAGCAGATCGGCCAAGGTCGGGATTTTTTGCTAAATAATTACAGATTGAAATGTTTGCTAAATAATTAATAATAACTTACATTTCTGTTTTTTTTTTTTTTTTTTTTTCCAACCTATTATTTACCTTCATACACTTGTAAACCATTACATTTGATCATCTGTGCTACTTTTGAATTTTTTTTTTTTTTCTTGTGAAAGCTTGAAGCTGGTCACTATTCAGTGCCATCATATGGACCAGCATAAGCTTTTTTTATTTCTCCTTTTGTGGTCTGAAAAACAAAGGCATTAGAACAACACCAAAACACAAGAAGTGTTTTTTCCCTTTTTTCCTTTTTCCCTGACCACTGGCACATTCTGCAAGAAAGATTAATAAAGTCAACAGATTTTACGGTAACTTTAACTAACATTAACTAATGGAACTTATTATAATGTATTAACTAACATAGCGTAATAAACATATTGTTCATTGTTAGTTTATTAATCTTTGTTATTGTCAGTTAATGAAAATACAGTTGTTCATTGTTAGTTCATGTTAATTCACAGTGCATTAACTAATGTTAACAAGCAAAACTTTTGATTTTAATAATGCATTAGTACTGTAAATGTTGAAATTAACATTAAATACAGAGTTCTGCCATGAAACGGTAGATGGCGCAGTCAGATAGGTCTAACTCAATCTGACCTAATGACATCGTTATCACTTGGCACAGCTGATTGGTTCTCTCCTGTATCGGTAGCCAATGAGCTCACTGCTCAACATTCATATATATATAACAGTGGTACGAAAGGTATTCAGACCCCCTTAAATTTTTCACTCTTTGTTATATTCAGCCATTTGCTAAAATCATTTAAGTTCCTTTTTTTTCCTCATTAATGTACACAAATCACCCCATATTGACAGAAAAACACAAACAAACCAAGATGTTGACATTTTTGCAAATTTTTTAAAAAAGAAAAACTGAAATATCACAATGGCTAAGTATTCAGACCCTTTTCTGTGACACTCATATAATTAACTCAGATGCTGTCCATTTTTCTTATCATCCTTGAGATGGTTCTACACCTAAATTTGAGTCCAGATGTGTTTGATTATACTGATTGGAATTGATTAAGAAAGCCACACACCTGTCTATATAAGACCTTACAGCTCACCGTGCATGTCAGAGCAAATGAGAATCAAATGAGGTCAAAGGAACTGCCTGAAGAACTCAGAGACAGAATTGTGGCAAGGCACAATCGGCCCAGGTTCAAATCAATACTTTCTGCTGCACCTTAAGGTTTCCTAAGCACAGTGGCCTTTCATAATCCTTAAATGGAAGACGTTTGGGACGACCCAAACCCTTCCTAGAGCTGGCCGTCCGGCCAACTGAGCTATCGGGGGAGAAGAGCCTTGGTGAAAGAGGTAAAGAAGAACCCAAAGATCACTGTTGCTGAGCTCCAGAGATGCAGTCGGGAGATGGGAGAAAGTTTTAGAAAGTCAACCATCACTGCAGCCCTCCACCAGTCGGGCTTTAGTGGCCCGACGGAAGCCTCTCCTCATTGCAAGACACATGAAAGCCTGCATGGAGTTGTGAGATGGTGAGAAATAAGATTCTCTTGTCTGATGAGACCAAGATAGAACTTTTTTGGCCTTAATTCTAAGCGGTATGTGTGGAGAAAACAGGCACTGCTCATCACCTGTCCAATACAGCCCCAACAGTGAAGCATGGTGGTGGCAGCATCAGGCTGTGGGGGTGTTTTTCAGCTGCAGGGACAGGAGGATTGGTTGCAATCGAGGGAAAGATGAATTTGTACAGGGATATCCTGGACAAAAACCTTTTCCAGAGTGCTTAGGACCTCAGACTGGGCTGAAGGTTTGCCTTCCAACAAGACAATGACTCTAAGCACACAGCTAAAATAATGAAGTAGTGGCTTCACAACAACTCTGTGACTTTTTTCTTGAATGGCCCAGCCAGAGCCCTGTTTTAAACCCAATTGAGCATCTCTGGAGATACCTAAAAATGGCTGTCCACCAACGTTTACCATTCAACCTGACAGAACTGGAGAGGATCTTCAAGGAGGAATGGCAGAGGATCCCCATCCAGGTGTGAAAAAGCTTGTTGCATCTTTCCCAAATAAGACTCATGGCTGTATTAGATCAAAAGGGTGCTTTTACTAAATATTGAGCAAAGGGTCTGAATACTTAGGAGCATGTGATATTTCAGTTTTTTCTTTTTATAATTCTGCAAAAATGTCAACATTCTGTGTTTTTCTGTCAATACTGGGGTGCTGTGTGTACATTAATGAGAAAAAAAATAACTGAAATGATTTTAGCAAGTGGCTGCAATATAACAAAGAGTGAAATTTTTAAGGGGGTCTGAATACTTTCCGTACCACTGTATATTCAAATATATGACTCTGCTGGCGTAGATTTGAGCTTGCTCATAAACCCTCCACCCATCTGCTACGAGGTGATACATTAATAACCCCTATATAGCATACATGTGTTATATGTGCAGCAGCAGTATTTCCTAGATGCTCACAGCAGCATGTTTGTGGATGTATTGGCAGTAGCAAGTATCGGTACTTGCTCTGCCGCAGCAGCAGCAGATCTATTCCGCCAAAACCAAAAACATTAACATTGTCATATCCATCACCATGCCAAAATCTTCAGAGAGTTGTCATGACAGAACTAAGATTAATAAATGCTGTAGAAATACTGATCATTCTTAGTTCATGTAACTAATGTTAATTAATGAACCTTATTGTAAAGTGTTACTGATTTTACTAATAGACCTACCTATCTCTGTGTAAAAACAGTGATGCTGCCTTCTTTCTGAAGTCATTATTACTCCTCTAATTTGGCTCTGAATCTCAGGTGAAGCCCAGATCTCACAGCCCAGCAAAGCTTTCTATAAGTGAGGTCACTACCTAGAAAATAATCAACGTGTTATGCTGGTAGTAAAACAAAGTGCTACACGTTTTATTGCTGCAAAGATTAGTATATTTATTTTTGTACAACATTTGCAACTGTTTTTTCTCACTTAATTAGAAGCACCACAATTAATAAATTGTGTTGTAAATCTGTTATAGTGACTACTGAACAGACATTCAGAAGTTTATTTTTAAATGCAACGTATTGAAAATCAAAATAAGCACTTGCATTTTTACAACACTACAAGTGTGTCTCATCGGGTAATGAGAAGTTCTACATACGCTTGTGATCACAAGTGTATGTAGAACTTCTCATTACCCAATAATTTATGCCCACTTGATGTATTTCCTGTATTTGGCCCAGTGTTCAAGTAAGCAGACAAGTGGTCAAGTACGAAGACTGCAAATGGGTGTTATTTATAGCCTCCACTTCTCTAACGCGCACCACTTGTCGGGGCGGAGATCAGGTAGAGTAAGAACTGATGTGTTGTAACTTGCACCTGATCACCTCCACAACATCACAATGTTCCATCACAGGAGTTGTTTGGCAGTGTCAATATTTGTGGAGGACACTGTAAAACCAAGAATCTTTGTACAAATTAAGACCAGATTTCCAGCTTTACGTAAAATCGTCACACGTCTATATAAACCTAATGTAATTCTCATTTGTCCAGTCGCGGTACTGGGGTGACGAAAACAGCAAGAATGAAGTGCAGGGCACTGTCCTTGACCGTGTTGGCAGAGTGCTTCACCGCTTCGGGGGATCATGGCATGAAGGCATCTTCTGTGATACACTTCCCAACCCACAATGCATTTGGAAGCCCAGTAAGTGACCATGCACACAATATTCTTAACCAATTTACATTGTTTAGTTGGATGTTGAATTAAATTGTTTCTATCATAATTCACAGATCCTCAACCAGATGATTACTTTGACTACTATGGCTTCTCCCAGTATGCCAGAGAGCTCAATGAACTGACGCCTGATATAAAGGATAAATTGCCCCTGACAGACACTCGTTTCCGTCCAGACCAAAGGTATGTGTCCAATAATTAGAGAGAAAACAATCTATTTGACCTTTTGCACTGTAATTTATACTTTCAAAACCTTGGCTGAAGCATCATTGCCAGTAAATAATTTGTAAAGATTGGTGTCAGCATCACCTTTCTCTAACAGTTGTACTAATTTTTATTGCAGGTTAAGAAACTGACTTTACACTATTTGATACTTAGAGAAACTCCACCCAAAAATGCAAATTCTCTCCTCATCTCATCACCTCGTACATGACTTTCTTTCTACAGATGTGTGATGTAAGCATGTTTTGAAACTTTGTGTAACAGTCCTTAGTGCTTCTGCATCATCTAAAGAAAATCAGTCTATACATCTGGGACAGCATGTGGATGAGAAAGAAAAGAAAAGAGAATTTTCATTTTTGGGTGGAGTATACAGGGATTAAAGTTCTGTCGCTACAACGGATTTCCGTCAGTTCATAAAGACAGTCACTTGCTTCATTCCTGAATGATTCAGCCATTCGAACGAATCAATTGAATGAATGATTCAGTGATAAATATAAGTGACTTGCCGCCACCTGCTGGCGGATTTAGTTTCATTTTCAGCAAATAATTTCAGTTATTTAAATCATATTTCTGTATTCAAAATTTTATATTTAAAACGTTAATCTCCACCTGAATTTATGAATTGAATTGCACTCATGCCTACCTCTGAGCCTCATTAAACGTGAGCTAAAACGGAAGGCTAATTTTTGATCAGAATTTTTGATTATTGATCAGAAGGTGCTCCTAAATTTAATTAGGACAAGCGCTCCTAATTACAAGAAAAAAAAACTTGCAGGGGTTTTGCTTTAACCCCTGCAATATAATAAAAAGTAGAATAAGACAAATAAGTTACCAATCATATGAAATTAGTATTAATAAATTAATTTGTACTACAGAGGTGGCACAGAAGAACACAAAAGTGGCTTGTAGGTACATTTTCAAACATTCAATGAGGCTCAGAGGTCGCATGAGTGCAATTAAATCCATAAATACATGTGGCGATTAATGTTTGAAGGATACCATTTTGAATACCGAAATATGATTTAAATCACTGAAATTATGCTAAAAATGAAACTAAATCGGCCAGCAGGTGGCAGCAAGTCACTGATTTTTTCAGTGAATCATTCATTACATTGATTCGTTCGAACGGCTGAATCATTCAGGAATGAAGCAAGTGACTGTCTTTATGAACTGACGGAAATCCGACGTAGCGACGGAACTTTAATCACTGAGTATACCTATAAGGTTTTATTCATTGTAGTTGGTATACTCATTTCAGTTATCAAAGTTTTGTAGTTTGCCATTTTGGTCAAATTTACCTGAATGTCATTATTTTAGTGCATATAACATAGCAAGTGAAGATATTGAGATGTATTTGTGTTAGCTATTTTTTTTACTTATAGGCTTCTTGAAGATGGCAAAGTGGAAGAAGCCGATAAACGTAAGGATGAAATAGAGGAGAAACAACGTGAAAGACGGAAGGCAATGACCAAGAGGGGTGAAGAGCATGTTCCACGTTTCTTTGTGTGAGTCCCAATATTTATTCTATATTTCTGTTTCTAAAATCTGCTGGTAATCTGAAGAAAATAATTCATCCTCAGATTTATAATTAAATATGTCAGAGGACCACATATGTTAATGGAATATATTCTGCAAATAATATAAATATTTAAAAATAGCCATGAACTTCTGCATATTCAGAGTGAATCAACATAGATCATTCATGAACTAATAAAGTGTTTTAAATAAGGTATTTACAATTCCAATGTACAAATATTTCATCAGAAAAACCATAGATCACGCTGGAAGAGAGGTGTGGGTGACAAATGGAATCTATTGGAAGATTCGAGAAAATCCAGGATTTGCCAGCACTGAAAATCTGGATTTGTGGTGTTGATGAAATTGAAGTCCTGCGATTTGTGACATCCCAGTATTCTGTTAGCGAAACTCATGAATTTTGGCATGTTAGTGTATGTATAATTATATTTTATATAACTGTTGTGAATTTTAGAACAATCAAAAGACTTAACAGGCAATGTAGGAATGGAGTTTTGGTGCTTTTTAATCTAAATTGTGATATTCCTAAAGCCATACATCTCTCATTTTTAGTGATGATTTAAAAATAGGTTTGTGTTAATCAAAAATACTCTCCATATTATGTGTAATGAATAGATGTCTTAAAAATATACTTTTTTTGTTTTTAAGTCTTTTTTTTTTTTTTATTGAAAAATGAGGCCTAATGTCAGGGATTTAGGAACCTCCAGAGTAATGGACTTTGGGACATTACACTAAAGGACATTTACTGATCATGTATTAATCATATATATATTCCATCTTAGCTAACTATAGTGATTTAGTACAGAATGTTTCCCATTCCAATAGACCTTAATGTGTAAATAATGCATGTCTATACTGTTTGCTGTAAGTTGTTTTTTTAACGGATGGATTTAATTATTTCTGATAGAAAATCTTGCATGATCTCACTGTATAAAATAATTTGTGCTAGGAAATTCCTCAAATTAACAATGAAAATTACATCTTTTTGGATTTTCAACCAGACTAACTGAAAATATTTTGGTGAAAAGTGTAATCGGGTTGTGTGCAGTTTCTTGTATGAATGCATTTCCAATCAGATGAGACTTGAATAAATATTAAATTTGAACACAGGTTTGCACTTGTATTTGCCATGTGGGGGGGAGGACGAAGGGTAGCTCTGGAAGATGGTGACATCACTGAATCTTCAATGAATTGACTTAAGCTGGAAAATGGCTTTGTTATTGTCCTCTTGCATTATTGACAAACTATTTTCCTATTTGACACTATACAATACAGATTGTCAAAGCGCTATACAAATAAAGGTGACTTGACTTGATTTGGAAGCATAAACTGAAAGGAGGAGTAATGGAACATGGAGGGAGAGAGGACTAGGCCTGGGGCAATTTATGTTTGTGTGCAGCAGTCAGCTGTGAAGCAGCTGCTACTTGTTTGAGGTTATTTTGTAAATTAAAAGTATTTCCTGCATCCTCCTTCATAATTCGCTTCTCACTTCATTACAGCTATTGTAAATAATTGAAGTTAAAGATCTTTATTAAAATGTGTATTGCAGCATAGCAGTTGCACCAAAGGTACTACATGTACTTTGCCACTGAGTAGCATGGGCAAACGGGACACCTCCGCAGCCCCCGCAGTGTATGGTGGGCCCCGTCGCAGGACATTCTAAAAGGCATTCACAAGTCACACACATGTTTTTGATTGGAAAAACACAAGTCAGTGGAATTTGAGGGGGAGTTGCAAGGTATATGCTTTTTTTTTTTTTTTTTTTTTTACTTTAAATTATTTTGACTATGGCGCCCGTTTTAGAATGCCATGTCATGCTCAAGACACTGTAGAGCGTAAAGTGGAGTGGAGTGGAAAAGCGTGTGGAAAAACTCACTGACGGGGCTTAGTTTAAACCAGGACTAGGCCTCAGTTAAATTAAGATATTTAAGCAGCTTTTATAAAAATGCCTTAGAAGAAAACGTTACATGTGTGCATCTTGAGACTGAAAATATCTTGCTCTGACATATCTTTAAAAATGTCAGTTCTCTGGTTCTGTTGACACTGCTCAAACATGCATTTTAATCTGGGACTAGCCTTAAAACATGTCTGAAACCGGGGATTAATGTTCTAAAACAACAACCAGGTAAATTAAATTTTCTCTCACGTTTCACTTGTGAACCTGTGCAATTAGTGATGCTTATGTAGGCCAGTATTTGAACTGAGACGTGTTCTGGCCATTAACCTACAATAATTTTATTGAGTTTACAGTTAAATAAAATATGTAGAGCGGGGGCCTATAACAGATGTTTCTATATTATTATTGTTGAAGGATCCTCAAGCATCAGCTATGTGGAGCTCTGTTCCTTTATTATATGTCACTGTCATGTTGTATTTCTGAAGTTTCAGCAGTTTTTTTTTTTTTTTTAGTTTTTTGGCGAGGAATGTCAAAGCAAGGGTTTTTTTTTTCATGATCATTTCAAAGTGATCTACTGTCAGTCTACTGTGAAGTGTCTGTCAAATGTGTACTGCTAACATTTTTCACATCCAAATACAATAGTTGCCAATTCTTTTTCAATTTGTGCCCAGCGCTTCTGTGTTTCAGAAAATGCTTTGGAAGCAAATGCTATGGGGCAGTTGGTTCGGTGTAAGAAAAAGTAATGAGGACATTGAAGATCTCGATGAAGATGCTTATTACAGCATAGCAGTGACAAAATACATGTAGTACCTTGGGTTCAACGGAGTCAGAATGAACCCAGAATATCCTAAACTCAAACCTTTTAAATGTTACAGTTTACTACCCTTAATCCAAATGAAGTTGCTCCTGTTGTAACAGCTGTGGTCTGTATGTTAATTAAGTTCTGACACCCCTTTGTCTGAGGTGGTTCTCAGTGTCCCACACCCGCTCCCATTCTACAATTGGTCACCATTTTCTCAGGATGTGATCATCCCAAATGGTCTACAAACAACATAACTGTTGACTTTCTTCTCTAAAATAATTAAGCCAACCCCCCACCCCCCACCCCCTTTGGAAATGAGCATGATCAAACATATTAACAAATATATTGTGGAGTGGAATCTGGGTTGGGGCATGGATAAAAAATATAAATAATTAACATATCATACAAAATTGCATTGCGTCAAATCCTTTAAATTTTAAGGTATTCGGAACAGAGCAACATAAAAATCAGAAACAGCAGCTATACAATTATTGGACAAAGTTTTACATATATGCCATTTTAATTAGTGTTTTATTTTTTAACTGTACGGAATTATAAAATAAAACGCAAATTATAATTGGGCCTTCCATCAATTATAGTGATGAAAAAATGACTGGCCATCTCTAAAGGCACATCCAATTAGGAGATGGCAAGTCATTTTTTCATCACTATAATTGATGGAAGGCCGATTATAATTTGCGTTTTATTTTAATTCCGTACAGTTAAAAAATAAAACATTAATTCTCTAAACTCTTTCATTATGTAATCCCTGCATTTCTCTCTAAACGCACATCCAATTAGGAGAAATGCAGGGATTACATAAATGAAAGAGTTTATTTTATTAGGAGTCTACTTTCGATTTGAATTATTTCGTTTTAAAGTAGTAATTAAAGCTTTCTAGTAGATTTTGAAAGTCTGAGGGTAGGTTCATCATTGTGAAGCGCTCCCATGTCTCAATAACCGAGCGGCAAAAGCGTTTTTTTATTTATTTATTAAAAGACAAATTTTTTGGATTGGAAGTGCAACAAAATAAAACTAGCCCCTTTACAGTTTAGGATGATGTATTACTCTTACCTTTATGAGGCTATGCTATGATCAATTCACTGTCTGCCGCTGGCCTTTACTTAAAAAAACCAAAAAACTTACATTTAACGAGCAAAAAAATACGTTCAAATGTTTTCTAAATTTACTTTATAAAAAAACGAAACAAAATATAATCACTTGTCCATTACATACAAAACTGAACTATTATAATAGCTGAAACAGTATATAAGCTGTTTTGGCAGAAAGGGGAAAAGACTGTGCAGGGCTTTAATACACTTCAATTCCAACGCGGGTTGTGTTCTCATCTGTGAGAATGTCGTGATATATTTATTTTAGGTGTGTAAATGTATAATTTCCTTTTCATTGTTTTTTTTTTATTTAAATTTGTAGTTAAAATAACTACAAGTAAATTTATTTTAAAGTTTAGAATTAGACAGCTTTTGCACACAGGCTTACACTGAAAACAACTAAATGGAACCTCAAGGTTGACCTAGGAAAATGTGTGCAAATGTATAGGGCCCCATTCACTAAATCCGCCCCTGTTTGTACCTGTTGTGAAAAAGTCCCAAATACGATGGAAAGCCAAACGCCGATGTGTCTGGTTTCACAGCACCATCCAGAGGAGGATGAGTATTAATCCTGCATTGATGTGTGTGTTACATTTTACTACTGTACACTGCTATCACTATTATTTTTATTATTGATAGCAGCATCTCTGTAGCCATGCTAATAAAATACAACTACCACTACAACTGATTTTAATTGTTTTCTATGCTCCAGATCTAATAAGAGACTAATGCTCTCTTCTATTGTCTGATTCAACCAGACGTGCCTATAAGCTCTTCGCTGATTGGCTTGCGCGAGAACGCGTTAGGCGAATTTTCCGCTCCAGTTGAAATTTTTGAACTTGCACGGAAGACACGATTCAGGCGTATTCAGCGCATTTCGCGTTGCCCGGTGCGAATTCGCCTCTATTAGCGTCTTTGCATTGACTTTGTATGTAATTTACTCGCGCGAATAATTAAATTCAGCAAGTCACCCATGTAGCTTACTACTTTAGTTTGAATGTATATTTCACTGGATTTTAGTTTTATATTCCTTCTTCTGATGCGCTGCATTACTTTGTCCCATCTCTCATCATGCTGCTGCTCGTTCTCCCCCCCAGATCAATGTCATCCACAATCACTTCAACTTCAAGTCTTCAATGGTTTGGCTGTCAAAAATACTAGAAAAGGCAGTATCCTCACAATTGTATTCATTCTTAGAGAAGAATGGTATCTGTGAGGATTTCCAGTCAGGATTAAGACCATATCATAGTACTGAGACTGCTCCCATTAGAGTTACAAATAACCTGCTCTAATCGTCTGATCGTGGTTGTATCTCTCGATTAATGCTACTGGATCTTAGTGCTGCGTTTTACACTATCGACCACAACATTATTTTGTGTAGACTACAAAATGATGTTGGCAGTCGTGAATGCTTGGAATAGTTCAATCTTTCTTATATGACCATCATCAATTCGTAGCTGCGAATGACGAGGTATCATATTGATCACAAGTACAGTATGGAGTACCTCAAGGCTCAGTACTAGGACCATTGCTTTTTACACTTTACATGTTACCCTTCGGAGATATCATCAAGAAACATGCTGTTAGCTTTCACTGCTCTGTGAGTGATATCAGCTCTTTCTTTGCGGCACGTGAAACATACCAATTCGCAAAACTAACGGAATGCATAGTTGATATAAAAAACTGGATGACTAGTAATTTCCTACTGCTAAATTCTGAAAAAAAACAGGTTTTAATTATTGGACCAAAAACCTCTGAATGTAATAACCTAAAATACTGTCTAACACTTGATGGCTGCTCTGTTAATTCTTCGTCATCAGTTAGGAACATTTTTCCATCTTAAAAATATATCTAAATTACGACCTATGCTCTCAATGTAAAATTCAGAAATGTTAATTCATGCGTTCATGACCTCAAGGTTAGATTATTGTAAAGCTTTATTGGGTGGTTGTTCTGCACGCTTAATAAACAAACTCCAGCTGGTCCAAAATGCAGCAGCTAGAGTTCTTACTAGAACCAGGAAGTACGACCATATTAGCCCGGTTCTGTCAACTCTGCGCTGGCTCCCTATTAAATAGTGAATACATTTTAAAATCTTGTTAATTACATAAAGCCCTGAATGGTTTGGCTCCTCAATAATTGAGCGAGCTCATATTGCATTATAGTCCTTCACGTCCGCTGCGATCTCAAAACGGGATATTGATAATACCGAATATCAAACTAAAAAATGCAGGCGCCAGATAATTTCTATTAGCGCCAAACTCTGGAACCATCTACCTAGAGTGTGTCAGGCGGCAGACAAACTCTGTCAGTTTACATTGATAAAGACAATCTCTTAACCCTGGCATACATAAATACTATAATATATATCATATACTGCAGATCCAGCAAAGATGTTAGGCTGATTAATTAGTCCAACCGGAACCGGGGACACTTCCATAATCACGCGATGTACTGCTACTATACGTAACAATAAGAAGCTATGTAAGTTAGTCAACCAGTCTGTATCCAGTCTCAGATGGTGGATCAGGCACCTAGAGACGACCTCACAGCCGTGCCGTCAGCGGAGACAAGCAATCGATGACCCCCAGCGACCAGATCCCTGTAGAAGACCTCATCACCTCGACGGCCATCTGCACAAGACCACGGGAACCAGACGAGTCCTCTGCACAATCTGACCTGTGTTGCAGCCTGGAATTAAACCACACCATGCTGGTTTCATCTGTCCAGAGGAGAACTGGCCACCCGACTAAGCCTGGTTTCTCCCAAGGTTTTTTCTCCATTTCTGTCACCGAAGGAGTTTGGTCCTGCCTGTGCCTTTGCTTGCTAGTTGGGAGACGTTGACTGATGCACAGAAAACTATTGGAAGAGAGCTGAACTGGTTGATGACATCACTGAATCATCAATGAACTGACTTTAGCTGAAAAATGACTCTGTTATTGTCTTCTTACATTATTGACAATCTATTTTCCTGTTTGACACTGTAAAGCTGCTTTGACACAATCAGTATTGTATAAAGTAACAGTAAAAACAGACCATTTAATGTGTTAGAAGTTTTAAGCACAATTTATTAGAGCTGCTATGCACAGCAAGATTGTTAGTGCTTCTAAGCAAATTAAGAGAAAAGGCTGAAATGTTATTTGCAATCCAGAAAAACAGTTATTAATGTGGTAGAAGTTTAGAGCTTAGAGCTTAGAGCTTAGTTTAGAGCTTCTATGAACAGTAATAGTGTGTTACTGCTTCTAAGCAAATGAAGAGAATATAAGCGCACATATACTATAAAGTTTCTTTTTCAGAGAGAGATACTGGTGTGTGCAAATGTTCAATATTGTTATATTTTCCTTATTTTTCCTATCCAATCATACAGTATTTAAATATAATACAGGATATGATGTTAGAAACTTAATCTCTGCTAAAATATTTTTTATATGCAAGTATGTTTGCTAAATTTGTCCTCTGCCTTCATGGTACTACATGTTTTTTTCCAAGAGCTGGCATTTGCTATGTGCAAGGTGATATTTGAAAATTGCCAGGATCTGCTGTTCAGCTCAAAAAGTGTAAAAAACCACAGCCACATTTGTATCTTTTAAATAAATCTTTATCTATGGCCCTCATTGTCATGTCAACGTGACCTGAACTAGCTCTGAACTTCAGGTTAATTTAGATGGAAGAAAACAGTTGGTAAGACGTAGATAGAGACACAATGGATAAATTCATTTGACGTCTACAGATCAGACCTAAACATCTCGTGATGTTGTAGTATCATGTAAGTCTCTAGTATTTATATTATTCCAATTGGATATTCAGACAACTTTTTCTTCTGCTCTTATCACATGCTCCAAATGCTTTTGTCTTTTGACTTCTGAAGATTATTATACTTAGATTAGATTGCTATTATAGCAGAATATACTCTGTTTGGATCTTGTATTCATTTTAATCTTTTCCATTAATTTTAAAAGTGATAGATAGCAGGTTAATGCAACGTTAAGAGTAAAGCTCACCCATATGAAAGATGTTGCTTCTGTATGAAATTAAATAATATTTTATATGATTTTACAACAAATGTGTGCTTGAAATCTCTTAACTTGTTTAGAATCACTAACACAACACTACTGTTCATAGATGCTCTAAACTAAACTTGCCGTGCATTGAAGCTCTAAAATAACACGATGTGCATAACATTTAGAATACATTAAGAACTGTCTTTTTGCATTGTAAATACTATTTGATACAGAAGAAACATCTTTCATTTGAGCAATCTTTACTCTTAACATTGCATAAACCACCTATCTCTCACTGAGAAAGAAGCTTTAGAGCATATGTGTGCTTGCGTTCTCTTCATTTGCTTAGCATCCCACACGATGATGTTCTAGGAGCTCACAACTAGATAGCTCTGCATTGAAGCTCTATCATAACCTGTTGTGCCTAAAACATTTAACACATTAAGAACTGTCTATCTGCATTGCAAATAAGATTTCATGTCATACAGAATAAACATCTTTCATATATTGGCAAGCTTTTCTCTTAAAATTTCATAGACCATCTTTCTCTCCATGAGAAAGAAGCTTTAGAGCATTTGTGAGCTTGTAGTCTCTTCATTTGATTGGAAGCACTAACACAGTATGCGTTAATCGAACTCGAACTAATATTGCTGTGCATTGAAGCTCTAACATAAATTTCTGAACATAGAACTTCTAAAACATTAAAAACTGTCTTTCTGCATTGCAAATAACATTTCCTTATATGCAGAAACATCTTTTATTTGGGCAAGCTTTACTCTTAACATTGCATAAACTATATATCTCTCACTGGGAAAGACGCTTTAGAGCATTTGTGAGCATGTAGTCTGTTCATTTGATTGGAAGCACTAACACAGTATTGCGGTTCATAGAACCTCTAAATTAATATTGCTGTGCCTTGAAGCTCTCATAACCTGTTGTGCAAAACATATTTAACACATTAAGAACTGTCTTTCAGCATTCAAAATAAGATTTGATGGGTGACCTTTACTCGTAGTCTCTTCATTTGCTTGGAAGCACTAACACAGTATCGCGGTTCATAGAACCTCGAAACTAATATTGCTGTGCATTGAAGCTCTAACATAACACATGTTGGGCCTGAATTATGTCTTTTTGCATAGACCATCTATCGCTCACTGAGAAAGAAGCTTTAGAGCATTTTTGTTCTTGGGTTCTCTTCATTTCCTCAGAAGCAGTAAGAGCATTAATTGTCATAGAATCTTTAAACTCAAGCTGCTGTGCATTGAAGCTCCTTCATAACCTGGTGTGCAAAAAACATTTAATACATTAAGAACTGTCTTTCTGCATTGCAAATAAGATTTAATGTAAGAAACATCTTTCACTTGGGTGACCTTTACTCTTAATAATGCGTAGACCATCTATCTCTCACTGGTAAAGAAGCTTTAGAGCGAATATGTACTTGTTTTCTCTTCATTTCCTTAGAAGCACTAACACAACATTACTGTTCATTGAAGCTCTGAACTAATCTTTAGGTGCTTTGAAGCTCTAACAGATCGAGTTTGTGCATAAAACTTCTAACACATTAGGAACTGTTTTTCTGCAATGTAAAATTGCTTAAACCATCTATCTCTCACTGGGAAATACGCTTTAGAGCTCTATTGTGTGATTTGGTTCTCTTCTTGTGCTTAAATGCACTAACAGAGTATTACCATTCATAAGACTTCTAAACTAATACTCCTGTGCATTGAAGCTCTATCATAACTTTTTGATCCTAAAACATCTTACACATTTAAAACTATCTTTCTGCATTGTAAGTAATATTTAATTTCTTACAGAAGAAACAGCATTCACATGGGCAAGCTTTACTCTTAACATTGCATGAACCGTTTGTCTCTCACTGGTAAAGAAGCTTTAGAGCGAATGTGTACTTGTTTTCTCTTCATTTCCTTAGAAGCACTAACACAACATTACTGTTCATTGAAGCTCTGAACTAATCTTTAGGTGCTTTGAAGCTCTAACAGATCGAGTTTGTGCATAAAACTTTTAACACATTAAGAACTGTTTTTCTGCATTGTAAAATTGCATAAACCATCTATCTCTCACTGGGAAAAAAGCTTTAAAGCATATGTGTGATTTGGTTCTCTTCCTATCATTAAACGCACTAACAGAGTATTAACGTTCATAAGACTTCTAAACTAATACTGCTGAGCATTGAAGCTCTATCATAACTTTTTGATCCTAAAACATCTTACACATTTAAAACTATCTTTCTGCATTGTAAGTAATATTTAATTTCTTACAGATGAACAGCATTCATATGGGCAAGCTTTACTCTTAACATTGCATAAACCATAAATCTCTCATTGGTAAAGAAGCTTTTTGAGCGAATGTGTGCTTGCTTTCTTTTCATTTCCTTAGAAGCACTAACACAGCATTACTGTTCATTGAAGCTCTGAACAAATCTTGAGGTGCTTAGAACCTCTAACAGATCGAGTTTGTGCATAAAACCTAACACATTAAGAAATGTTTTTCGGCAATGTAAAATTGCATAAACCATCTATCTCTCACTGGGAAAGAAGCTTTAGAGCATATGTGTGATTTGGTTCTCTTCCTGTCATTAAACGCACTAACAGAGTATTTCCGATCATAAGACTTCTAAACTAATACTGCTGAGCATTGAAGCTCTATCATAACTTTTTGTTCCTAAAACATCTTACACATTTAAAACTATCTTTCTGCATTGTAAGTAATATTTAATTTCTTACAGATGAACAGCATTCATATGGGCAAGCTTTACTCTTAACATTGCATAAACCATATATCTCTCACTGGTAAAGAAGCTTTAGAGCGAATATGTACTTGTTTTCTCTTCATTTCCTTAGAAGCACTAACACAACATTACTGTTTATTGAAGCTCTGAACTAATCGTGAGGTGCTTTGAAGCTCTAACAGATCGAGTTTGTGCATAAAACTTCTAACACATTAAGAAATGTTTTTCTGCCAATATAAACTGCTAAAAAACCATCGCTCGCCCGAGATAGAAGCTTTAGAGCATATGTGTGATTTGGTTCTCTTCCTGTCATTAAACGCACTAACAGAGTATTTCCGTTCATAAGACTTCTAAACTAATACTCTTGTGCAATGAAGCTCTATCATAACTTTTTGATCCTAAAACATCTTACACATTTAAAACTATCTTTCTGCATTGTAAGTAATATTTAATTTCTTACAGAAGAAACAGCATTCATATGGGCAAGCTTTACTCTTCACATTGCATAAACTATATATCTCTCACTGTTAAAGAAGCTTTAAAGCGAATATGTACTTGTTTTCACTTCATTTCCTTAGAAGCACTAACACAACATTACTGTTCATTGAAGCTCTGAACTAATCTTTAGGTGCTTTGAAGCTCTAACAGATCGAGTTTGTGCATAAAACTTCTATCACATTAAGAAATGTTTTTCGGCAATGTAAAATTGCTTAAACCATCTATTTCTCACTGGGAAAGAAGCTTTAGAGCATATATGTACTTGTTTTCACTTCATTTCCTTAGAAGCACTAACACAGTATTACTGTTCATAGAAGCTCACTGCGTACACGAATTTGGGGTGCTTTGAAGCTCTAACAGATCGAGTTTGTGCATAAAACTTCTAACACATTAGGAACTGTTTTTCGGCAATGTAAAATTGCTTAAACCATCTCTCTCTCACTATGATAGAAGCTTTAGAGCATATGTGTGATTTGGTTCTCTTCCTATCATTAAACGCACTAACAGAGTATTAACGTTCATAAGACGTCTAAAGTAATACTGCTGAGCATTGAAGCTCTATCATAACTTTTTGTTTCTAAAACATCTTACACATTGAAAACTATCTTTCTGAATTGTAAATAATATTACATTTCTTACAGAAGAAACAGCAATCATAAATGCAAGCTTTACTCTTAACATTGCATAAACCATATATCTCTCATTGGTAAAGAAGCTTTAGAGCGAATGTGTGCTTGCTTTCTTTTCATTTCCTTAGAAGCACTAACACAACATTACTGTTTATTGAAGCTCTGACCTAATCGTGAGGGGATTTGAAGCTCTAACAGATCGAGTTTGTGCATAAAACTTCTAACACATTAAGAAATGTTTTTCTGCATTGTAAAATTGCATAAACCATGATCTCACTGGGAAACGCTTTAGGCATATGCGTGATTGGTTCGTTCCTATGCGTATACGCACTAACAGAGTATTACCGTTCATAAGACTTCTAAACTAATACTCTGGGCAATTGAAGCTTATATAACTTTTTGATCCTTAGAAACATTCTTACACATTTAAACATATCGGTCTGCATGTAAGGTAATATTAATATCTTACAGAAGAAACAGCATTCACATGGGCAAGCTTTACTCTTCACATTGCATAAACTATATACTTCATGTTAAAGAAGCTTTAAAGCGAAATGTACTTGTTTTCTCGCATGGGCTTAGAAGCACAGAACCAAACATTACTGTTCATGAGCTCTGAACTAATCTTTAGGTGCCTTTGAAGCTTAAAGACGAGTTGGTGCATAAACTTAACACATTAGGAATGTTTTCTGCATTGTAAAATTGCATAAACCATCTATCTCTCACTGGGAAAGAAGCTTTACAGCATATGTGTGATTTGGTTCTGTTCCTATGCTTATACGCACTTACAGAGTATTACCGTTCATAAGACTTCTAAACTAATACTCCTGTGCTTTGAAGCTCTATCATAACTTTTTGTTCCTAAAACATCTTACACATTTAAAACTATCTTTCTGCATTGTAAGTAATATTTAATATCTTACAGAAGAAACAGCATTCACATGGGCAAGCTTTACTCTTCACATTGCATAAACTATATATCTCTCACTGTTAAAGAAGCTTTAGAGCGAATATGTACTTGTTTTCACTTCATTTCCTTAGAAGCACTAACACAACATTACTGTTCATTGAAGCTCTGAACTAATCTTTAGGTGCTTTGAAGCTCTAACAGATCGAGTTTGTGCATAAAACTTTTAACACATTAAGAACTGTTTTTCTGCATTGTAAAATTGCATAAACCATCTATCTCTCACTGGGAAAAAAGCTTTAGAGCATATGCGTGATTTGGTTCCGTTCGTATGCTTATACGCACTTACAGAGTATTACCGTTCATAAGACTTCTAAACTAATACTGCTGAGCATTGAAGCTCTATCATAACTTTTTGATCCTAAAACATCTTACACATTTAAAACTATCTTTCTGCATTGTAAGTAATATTTAATTTCTTACAGAAGAAACAGCATTCATATAGGCGAGCTTTACTCTTCACATTGCATAAACTATATATCTCTCACTGTTAAAGAAGCTTTAGAGCGAATATGTACTTGTTTTCACTTCATTTCCTTAGAAGCACTAACACAACATTACTGTTCATTGAAGCTCTGTACTAATCTTGAGGTGCTTTGAAGCTCTAACAGATCGAGATTGTGCATAAAACTTTTAACACATTAAGAACTGTTTTTCTGCATTGTAAAATTGCATAAACCATCTCTCTCTCACTATGATAGAAGCTTTAGAGCATATGTGTGATTTGGTTCTCTTCCTGTCATTAAACGCACTAACAGAGTATTACCGTTCATAAGACTTCTAAACTAATACTGCTGAGCATTGAAGCTCTATCATAACTTTTTGTTTCTAAAACATCTTACACATTGAAAACTATCTTTCTGAATTGTAAATAATATTACATTTCTTACAGAAGAAACAGCATTCATAAAGGCAAGCTTTACTCTTAACATTGCATAAACCATATATCTCTCACTGGTAAAGAAGCTTTAGAGCGAATGTGTACTTGTTTTCTCTTCATTTCCTTAGAAGCACTAACACAACATTACTGTTCATTGAAGCTCTGAACTAATCTTGAGGTGCTTTGAAGCTCTAACAGATCGAGATTGTGCATAAAACTTTTAACACATTAAGAACTGTTTTTCTGCATTGTAAAATTGCATAAACCATCTATCTCTCACTGGGAAAAACGCTTTAGAGCATATGCGTGATTTGGTTCTGTTCCTATGCTTATACGCACTAACAGAGTATTACCGTTCATAAGACTTCTAAACTAATACTCTTGTGCAATGAAGCTCTATCATAACTTTTTGATCCTAAAACATCTTACACATTTAAAACTATCTTTCTGCATTGTAAGTAATATTTAATTTCTTACAGAAGAAACAGCATTCACATAGGCGAGCTTTACTCTTCACATTGCATAAACTATATATCTCTCACTGGTAAAGAAGCTTTAGAGCGCATATGTACTTGTTTTCACTTCATTTCCTTAGAAGCACTAACACAACATTACTGTTCATTGAAGCTCTGAACTAATCTTTAGGTGCTTTGAAGCTCTAACAGATCGAGTTTGTGCATAAAACTTCTAACACATTAGGAACTGTTTTTCTGCATTGTAAAATTGCATAAACCATCTCTCTCTCACTATGATAGAAGCTTTAGAGCATATGTGTGATTTGGTTCTCTTCCTGTCATTAAACGCACTAACAGAGTATTTCCGATCATAAGACTTCTAAACTAATACTCTTGTGCAATGAAGCTCTATCATAACTTTTTGATCCTAAAACATCTTACACATTTAAAACTATCTTTCTGCATTGTAAGTAATATTTAATTTCTTACAGATGAACAGCATTCATATGGGCAAGCTTTACTCTTAACATTGCATGAACCGTTTGTCTCTCACTGGTAAAGAAGCTTTAGAGCGAATATGTACTTGTTTTCTCTGCATTTCCTTAGAAGCACTAACACAACATTACTGTTCATTGAAGCTCTGAACTAATCTTTAGGTGCTTTGAAGCTCTAACAGATCGAGATTGTGCATAAAACTTTTAACACATTAAGAAATGTTTTTCGGCAATGTAAAATTGCATAAACCATCTCTCTCTCACTATGATAGAAGCTTTAGAGCATATGTGTGATTTGGTTCTCTTCCTGTCATTAAACGCAATAACAGAGTATTTCCGATCATAAGACTTCTAAACTAATACTCTTGTGCAATGAAGCTCTATCATAACTTTTTGATCCTAAAACATCTTACACATTTAAAACTATCTTTCTGCATTGTAAGTAATATTTAATTTCTTACAGAAGAAACAGCATTCACATAGGCGAGCTTTACTCTTCACATTGCATAAACTATATATCTCTCACTGGTAAAGAAGCTTTAGAGCGCATATGTACTTGTTTTCACTTCATTTCCTTAGAAGCACTAACACAACATTACTGTTCATTGAAGCTCTGAACTAATCTTTAGGTGCTTTGAAGCTCTAACAGATCGAGTTTGTGCATAAAACTTCTAACACATTAAGAAATGTTTTTCGGCAATGTAAAATTGCTTAAACCATCTATTTCTCACTGGGAAAGAAGCTTTAGAGCGCATATGTACTTGTTTTCACTTCATTTCCTTAGAAGCACTAACACAACATTACTGTTCATTGAAGCTCTGAACTAATCTTGAGGTGCTTTGAAGCTCTAACAGATCGAGTTTGTGCATAAAACTTCTAACACATTAAGAAATGTTTTTCTGCATTGTAAAATTGCATAAACCATCTATCTCTCACTATGATAGAAGCTTTAGAGCATATGTGTGATTTGGTTCTCTTCCTGTCATTAAACGCACTAACAGAGTATTTCCGATCATAAGACTTCTAAACTAATACTCTTGTGCAATGAAGCTCTATCATAACTTTTTGATCCTAAAACATCTTACACATTTAAAACTATCTTTCTGCATTGTAAGTAATATTTAATTTCTTACAGAAGAAACAGCATTCACATGGGCAAGCTTTACTCTTCACATTGCATAAACTATATATCTCTCACTGTTAAAGAAGCTTTAAAGCGAATATGTACTTGTTTTCTCTGCATTTCCTTAGAAGCACTAACACAACATTACTGTTCATTGAAGCTCTGAACTAATCTTGAGGTGCTTTGAAGCTCTAACAGATCGAGATTGTGCATAAAACTTTTAACACATTAAGAACTGTTTTTCTGCATTGTAAAATTGCATAAACCATCTCTCTCTCACTATGA
Organism: Sinocyclocheilus anophthalmus; assembly: GCA_018155175.1. Taxonomy (NCBI): domain Eukaryota; kingdom Metazoa; phylum Chordata; class Actinopteri; order Cypriniformes; family Cyprinidae; genus Sinocyclocheilus; species Sinocyclocheilus anophthalmus. The sequence goes on along the minus strand of JADLZN010006605.1, from coordinate 58,748 downwards.
TAGAAGCTTTAGAGCATATGTGTGATTTGGTTCTCTTCCTGTCATTAAACGCACTAACAGAGTATTACCGTTCATAAGACTTCTAAGCTAATACTGCTGAGCATTGAAACTCTATCATAACTTTTTGATCCTAAAACATCTTACACATTTAAAACTATCTTTCTGCATTGTAAGTAATATTTAATTTCTTACAGAAGAAACAGCATTCACATAGGCGAGCTTTACTCTTCACATTGCATAAACTATATATCTCTCACTGGTAAAGAAGCTTTAGAGCGCATATGTACTTGTTTTCACTTCATTTCCTTAGAAGCACTAACACAACATTACTGTTCATTGAAGCTCTGAACTAATCTTGAGGTGCTTTGAAGCTCTAACAGATCGAGTTTGTGCATAAAACTTCTAACACATTAAGAACTGTTTTTCGGCAATGTAAAATTGCATAAACCATCTATCTCTCACTGGGAAAGAAGCTTTAGAGCATATGTGTGATTTGCGTTTATCCTTCCTGTCATAAAAGCATACAAGGATATTAACGTGGCATAACAGAATTCTAAAGTAATCTGCGGCATTGAAGCTCTATCAAACTTTGTGTTGTCTTAAAACATCTTACCATTTAAACCTATCTTTTGCATTTGTAAGTAATAATTTAATTTATTACAGATGAAACAGCATTCATATGGGCCAGGCTTCCTATTAGCATTGCATTGAAGTTTGTCTATCATGGTAAGAAAGCTTTAGAGCGAATATGTACTTGTTTTCACTTCATTTCCTTAGAAGCACTAACACAACATTACTGTTCATTGAAACTCTGAACTAATCTTGAGGTGCTTTGAAGCTCTAAACAGATCGAGATTGTGCATTAAAATTCTAACACATAGGAAACTGTTGGTCGTGCAATATAAAACGGGCAATAAAACATCTCCCTACATATGATCGAGGCTTTAGAGCTATGTGTGATGTGGTTCTTCCTGTCATTAAAACGCACCTAACAGCGTATTTCGATCATCAGACTTATAAACTAATGACTGATGAGCATGGAAAGCTCTATCAGACCTTTAGATCCTAAAACATCTTACACATTTAAAATTATCTTTCTGCATTGTAAGTAATATTTAATATTTTACAGAAGAAACAGCATTCACATGGGCAAGTTTTACTCTTCACATTGCATAAACTATGTATCTCTCACTGTTAAAGAAGCTTTAATGCGAATATGTACTTGTTTTCTCTGCATTTCCTTATAAGCACTAACACAACATTACTGTTCATTTAAGCTCTGAACTAATCTTTAGGTGCTTTTGAAGCTCTAACAGATCGAGTTTGTGCAGAAAACTT